>JZKD02S1605439.1:612459-651358 GCA_000966675.3 Picea glauca | reverse complement strand
TTAAGTTTAATTTGGAGCATCTATCTATTTTAAGCATATCTAATTGAGTTGTTGTCTCATGAACTGCAAATCAATAAGTAGATAACATGCAAGTATCTACTCTATAAAAAAAGACATAGGTCTTCATTGTACAAATTTGCTTGAGAAATAATTGAGATTTCCCCCTTGCTTCATGGACATTTCCCTTTTGAGGGTTTTACGACATACACCATGTGTCATTTCTGAGTTTATTATTTTGCTATGATCCTATGACCATGTATAGCTTCAAAAATGACACCAGAGTAGTTTTAGAGTAAACTCAAATTACATAATGGGCTAGATCATCACATTGTTTCTATGAGAAATTTTCATTTTTTTCCTTAGGAAAAAACATATTTATATTTCAATAAGAAATAAAATACAATCCTCAAAAGATCAGCATCAAAGATCCAACATCCTCCTGTTGTTCTTGATATTCAGAATGGGGATTTGTCAAGAAGTTCTTTAGACTAGTGGATTCTTACCACCATATCTTCAAACCTAGATCTTGGCCTGAAAAAAATTCACATATTGCAACTAAGACATCATCATCTTACATATTTTTTTCTAGATGTATTACAAGTCCATTATGCAATATTTATAATGGAGCTAGCTTAACATATCTTACAATTCGGTCATGGCAAGAAAGTCTTACGACCCTTTGTCCATTGAGGTAAATTAATATTCTAAGTTATAAAAGGAACAACAAGAGACCACTACTTCGTTCCTAATTTCTTCTTCAACCAATAAGAAGTGATTGGTTGATAATAAAACCACATATCCAACCCCACATTTATAACCTTCATCTTGACTGGACCCAACGAAAAACCCCCATGGAAGATAGCTATTAATTTGCAGGGGGATTTGTGACTTTGTTGTAGGGGGTTTAGGAGTGTCCTTGAAGTAAGCTAAGAGTGACATTGCATGAGTGGCTACCTGAAAATTGGTAACCCATCTATCCTCAAAGATGATTTCATTCCTGGCTATCCAAATGTGTCAAATAACCAAGTAGAGAAGAACTTTGAACCGTTTTAAATCTTGCCTCATGAACCATTCCTTGAAATTTTCCAAAACCTCACCCTTTTCCCATATATTTGAGAGTTTATTCATAGCTTCAACATACCTTCAGACCTGAGAGACATAGGGACAATCGTAGAAAATATGGGTGATTGTTTCCAAATGATCTTTGCACAAAGAACACCAACTAGGGCCCAAAAGGTTATTCTTCTGAAGTTTGTCCTAGGTTGGAACCTTGTTATGTAGAATAATCCAGGTTAATAAATCAATATTTGGAGGCGCATGGACCTTCCATTGTTTCTTTCACAACCAATCAAGAGATAAGGTCCTTGGATCATGCTATGAGACATAACACAAGAGATAAGCAATACCTTTCCCTTGCCAAGCCTAGGCTAGCTTGTCCGATCATTCTCTTAATTTTATACAAGATTCCCATAGTTCATTAATGTAAAGAACCCATTTATCAACCTGCAAACCTTCAAGCCCCACCTCTTGATCCAAGAGTCAACCCTGAGCCCACATAGTTGTGCCCTCATATTTTGTTATCTTGTTTAATGTGCAGAACCCTCGTAACTACAAGTGGGTAAAAATGACATGATCTAAAAAAATATTGAAATTGCATCCTAATATCACATTTGTGCCTATGCTCACCCGAGAACCATTATTGTCTGTCCAAGCTAGATGCTTACCTATCATCGGGAAGGTTGTTGTTAAAGCTATTCAATGGTTTGAAACCCAGTGAGTGGATTTCCTCGGATTCCTGATCCAGTCTTTGATATTGTCGGGGGAAATGTATATCTGGTAGACAAGTTTTCACCATAAACTATCTTTGAATAGAGCTTGCCAAAGAGACTTGACTACCAGTGACATGCCAAAAAGGATCACGTTTTTAACACCCCATCCTCCAATTTTTTTGGGGTGGGTTAGAAGCTCTCAGCGTGCCCAATGAGCTCCTTTGAAGTCCACGCTGCTTTTCCAGGGGCAGTTTGAGCAAAGTCATTTTATATTGTTCAATACACATTTTGGAATGGAAGCCATGGTTAACCAATAGACGAGAATATTGTTTACCATTGACTTAATTAAAACTAGTTGCCCCCCCTTGAAATCCAACAAGAGCACCAATGATGTATCCTGCTATCAATGTAGGAGAGTAACTAGTTCCAGTATGATTATTTATAGTCATTAGACTTAAGGTGGTAACCAAGATATTTGAAACCTTCCTCCCAACTCTTATGAGGAATGGAGAAAAATCTTCGAAGAGTAACAACTTCATTATCCTCGACCCTATGCATGTACATAGCCGAATGTTCTCTATTTATGATCATTCCCATTGCAGAGGTGAAAGTGTTGAGTATCTCCTTTAATCCTTTCCATTCCCTGATGGATCCCAAGCCAAAGAGAAAGATATCATCTATGAATAGTAGATGTGATATGGTAAAGAGACCAACTATTTTGACCCTACCGACAAGACCTTGAGCTTTATCCTGATGCAATGCCCGACTCAAAATATATGCTATAAGAAAGAAAATATAAGGAGAGATAGGGTCACCTTGCCTCAAACCCATGGAAGACAGAAAAAAAGGGGAGGTTGAACCATTAATAAGAACTACAAAACTAGGAGTGGTTACATAGTGCATCACCCACTTGAAAACTTCATAGGAGAAACCGATATGCAACAAGAGTAGATGAAGAAAAGTCCAGGAGACTCTGTCATACACCTTCAATAAGTCAAGCTTGAGAACAAAATTTGAAAGTGACTGAACCTTAACCGAATGCAAAGTCTCTTGTGCAGACCTAATAGTCTCATGGATCAGTCTGCCCTCAAGAAAACTGAATTGCTTTGGAGTAATATACTTTAATAAAAATTGTTTTAGTCTCATCGCCAAGATTTTTGAGATGATATTGAAGGCACAGTTGCACAGAGCTATCTACCTAAAACATTCAAACATTTTCGACTTCTCCACTTTCAGAATAAGAGTGAGGAAAGTTGAATTTAGGGCCCTCGAAATCCTACCAAGATGAAGAACCTCCTCAACCATACGAATAATATCAGGGCCCACCACATCAAAAAAATCTATGAAGAATTCAATGGGACAACCATTTGGCCCTGGAATATTTTCTTTTTGAAATGAGGCCATAACCTTCATCAACTCCTCCTAAGTAATGTCTTTAAAGATATGATCATTTTCCTCTTTGTTTACCATCATGGGAAAGAAAGCTAGAACTTTCATAATGTTACCCATGTTCACATGATTAGGTTCCTTAAACAAAGATGATGAATGGTTTACCCCAAGTGCAACTAAGCCATGAAAATCCATTAGAGTGTCTCATGTGGAATCTTTGAGGTCCCAAATTGTATTTATGATATTTTTGTGGTTGGAACAATTATGAAAAAACTTCATGTTTTGGTCCCTCGAGGTGAGCTAGATAGCTTGAATTTTGATCCTCCAGTCTTGTTCCTGATCTAGGAGTAATTTGGATTTTTGTGATTCCAATATATATATCTCATGTGTTAGTAGTGAAGACTAAATAGTTAAAGTATTCACAAAACATATGAAGCTGAGAAGGTGTGATTTTTTTTTTGTATCATGAATGTTACTTCCTATATTACTGAATTCATAGATTAGGTTTGGGAGGTGTCTTATTCAATGGTTAGATATCAAGCCCTAATACATATTTGGAAGGCTAAAATTTGTAACAAGATTTTGTGCTGAGTAATTGTGGAACTATATGGAAGTGTACATGTTTTTTACATGTGAATACATGAGCCTCCTATATTTTTCTAAGTTAAAAACATGAACTTGTGTATTTACTTACTATATGCACAACTATATTTATATATTTATATTGTTGTATTGGGTTCCCTGAGAAAAGGGAAGCAAATTCATATGAAATAAATGACACTTCCCGAGTGGAATGAAATGAAGGTACCCTGAGATAGGAAAAGGAATTCTTCAGTTCCTGAGGGAGATCTTTGCATGGTCAGATATCCTTAATCTATGTGAAACCCCTGTCTTGAATTGAAAATTTGCAGGAGACAAAAATCTCCACTTAAGGGGCGAGGAGGGAATTCCTTAATGGTTTTCAGAGCAAGGCAAGAGCTCCTGAAGAATTGAAAAGCCATAGAAAATACTTGGAAGAATTCCTAAAATGTTCAAGTCCAAATTCAGACTGTTAACCTGCAAAAATATAGTGTTTTGAGATGAGATGAATCACAACCGTTGATTTGACATAGTGAATATATTATTTCCCTTCATCGAAGTAGGTTATGATTCCTAGAGAAGATGTACTATAAGTCAACAAGGACTGTTGATCTATCGGGGGTAGCTACAATGGATTCTTGATCGTATATCTTTCATGGTGAGTATCATCAGAGGGGTGCTGGTCAGAGTGATTTTGCGACCCTGAATGGGATGCACTCTAAAGGGAGGAACTCTAAGAGAGAACTAGATTTGTCGATTCCTTCGGAGAGTAACCTCAACCATTGGATCCAAAGTGTTTGGGCTCTGGTGGGAGGAGCTCCAAGGAAGGATATAGACCATTTATCGTTGAGTGGGAAAGATGTAACAAGCATGGGAACGTGTGTGGAGGTGATGCATCGTGAAAAATTGGCTACCATGGTGTCACAAGGTGACACTTGTTGACATTTATTTTGTGGATGAGTCAAGTGTAGACCCATGTCAGACTAAAACCCTTGGATGGGCACCTTAAATATTAGCCATAAGATCTTCAGGCCAAGAAATATCAACCATTTTTCAGAGGAGGGATGTTGAAGGTCTGGAGAGAGATTATGGGAAAGGAGTTTGACGACTGGATGGTCCGAGGACTGTCGATCTGTCGAAGGTGATCCCAGTGGATTATGACCGTTGGATCTGGTATGGTCTATTCTGAGGCAAGGGAGTATAAAACTATTAATTTCCATGCATTTATGAACTCCGAGTGAACCTAGACTGTTGGATGAAGCAAATGAGGATCATCAGATCCATCTGAGCACTTGTGATCGAGGAGAGAGAAATATGCAATGACAATTGTAGATCTATCGTGGGGCCCACCAAATAAGTAACGAGAGGATAAAGAGGTGATATCTAACCACCAAGCGAGTGGAGACTCCAGAGTGACTGGATTCGTTGATGTCCGACTCTGGGGACCGTTAGATCCGTGGGAGGATTCCATCAAAATGAACCTGTCAGAGTGGTCTGTGAGATATGGAGTATATGTACATCGATGGAGAGGGACCTTGATGATGATGAAAGGATCTAACTGAATCCAATCCGTTGAATTGGAGGGCCTGATAAGCTGGGGATCGATGGGCCAAGTGGTAAGACCCATGGTAATGTCCATGTTAGATGGACATAGGTGACGTCGAGTCAAGTGGGTGCCACGTGGTGATGAGGTATATTTTGGCCAATCAAGGTCTAAGAAATTTTAGAAGGGCCTAAATTTGGATCCAGAGCTTAGTTTTGGGCATGGTGATAGTCTTTGGAAATATCTTGATGAGAAGAAGACGATGGTACCCTCAAGAAGAGGCCTTGAGAGGGTTAAGGAATTTTTTTTTTTAATACCCCATCCCTTAAAAATTACTTAGGGGGTTGGGTGTCTTACAAAGTGGTATCAGAGAAGGCAAAAACACTTGGCTTGCTTGGGCTCAGGAAAGAGTCAAATAAATTTTCTTTGAAAAATCTTTTAAGGGGGAGGGAATCCTACCCTACCCTATCCATAAAATCTTACAAAAATTTGTTACTAATGAAATTAAGGTTGAGACATTCTAATTCATTTACATGTTTAAACTTGATTTGTATGACATTGTTATGTGATTAATGATGAAGACAATTTCATATTAAAAAAATAATTATATGTTCTGCTCATAATTTAGTGGATAAGTAACTAAAAAAGAGTGTTTTTATCCACACTTAACCACTCAATGGATAGCAAGGAAAACTACAACATAAAGAATGGTGACACATCATGAGATGGGAGAGGGCTCCCATAACAAATAAGTAGAGTCTGATGAAAGGAGAGGTGGAAATCCCTCTGAATTTAGTTGAAAATGTAAGAAGCCTCATGGCAGAGTTGCAAAGATTTAAAGCAGATAATGAGAGGCTTATGAAAGAACAAGAACAACAAACTAAAATAAATGTAGTCTTGCTGCAAATCCTATCAGATATACATAGGAAACTATAGGATGGGCCAACAACTAGTAATGTGGACATACATCAGTCCAAGAATATCCAGAGTCCACATGAGATACAAAAGCATGGATCTAAAAGTAGCAAATCAAGAAGAAGCACCTCTAAGAAGTACCAACATGAAGCCAAGAGGCATGCTAACATCAAGGACTCATTTGGAGAATCCTTTAGTGATGGATCTAAAGCTCCAAGGAACTATCCAGCAGTGGGACTAGTTCACATTCTCAAAGGAGAAGAAATAGGAGGAAGCGTTCCAAGAGCCATGACCCTAAATATTGTAAGAAGGCCAAGACACCCACTTTTGATGGAGAGATTAAAAAGAGGGAAGAAGAAGAATCTTGGATACTTGGATTAAATAAGTATTTCACTATTCATGACTACTCTAAAAAATTGAAGGATCAAATATCCATTTTCAACTTGAATGGAAAGGCCTCTATTTGGTGGGAGGACCTTAGAAAATGTAAAGAGAATCCATGAAAAGGAGATGTCGTGGGAGAAATTTAAGTAATACTTCAAAGAGAGATACATGTCTGAAAGGTACTATGATGAAAAGACTAAGGAGTTATATGAACTCAAGCTAGGACAACTAACAATAGAAGAATATGTCAACAAATTTCTTGATTTGATAAGGTATGTGCCCCATATAAAGGATGAAAAGGTGAATATGTAGTGATTCCTTAACGGGCTGCTTCAATCCTTTTGAGAAAAAATTGAGTTTGATGAACCTAAGACTTTAGAAGATAATATTCAAAAAGCAAGGTACTGCTATGAGAAATTCCAGCACAAGGAAAAATCTCATAAGGACTCGAAGAAGAAAGGTAAATTGGGATTCAAGAAGAAGGGGTTTAAATCCTCAAAGTTTCATAATTATGGGAAGAGCTCTAAGTTGAGCCTTCCCACTAAGAGTGTGTATCAACAAAATTTTCCATCTCAGAGTGGAAATAAACCCTTTGGATCAACCAAAGGAAAGGATGATAATACAAAGAGAGAACCATTGAAATGTTGGGGATGTGGAGAAGAACATTTGCTAAGGGACTTTCTGCATAGGAAACATGACAATAGGAGAGTCTACAACATCAAGGAGGCTAACACAGTTAATGATGTGTCTAGGAGCATACCACAAATTCATGTAGCCTTGGCTAATAGACAAGAAGACCACAAAGATTCCATGGTGGAGATGGAAGGTATGATTTACAACCATCTTGTTTCCATTTTAATTGACCCTGGTTCTAATTTGAATTACGTTTCCCCTCGAACTATTGAGAAATGTAAACTACAACAAGTAAAACATGCTAAATCATGGCTGACACAACTAGCCATTAGAACAAAAAGAAAAGTGACAGATGTCATACCAACATGCCAATTCATTATGAATGGGTTGTCCACCCAAGAATCCCTAAACATACTTCTCTTAAGATATATGACATGTTGATTGGCATGGACTGGTTGGATACCCATAAAGCCTTGGATAATAGACAAACAGACCACAAAGATTCAGTGGTGGAGATGAAAGGTATGATTTACAACCATCTTGTTTCCATTTTAATTTACCTTGGTTCTAATTTGAATTATGTTTCCCCTCGAACTATTGAGAAATGTAAACTACAACAAGTAAAACATGCTAAATCATGGCTGGCACAACTAGCCATTGGAACAAAAAGAAAAGTGACAGAGGTCATACCAACATGCCAATTCATTATGAATGGGTTGTCCACCCAATAATCCCTAAACATACTTCTCTTAAGATATATGACATGTTGATTGGCATGGACTGGTTGGATACCCATAAATATAAGATGGATCTCTATAATAAAATAGTAGAGTGTGAAGATGAGGAAGGGAAGAAAATAACCCTACAAGGGATCCAAAAGCCTATCTCAGTGAGACAAATATCATCCCTTAAAGTGAAGAAGTATTGCACAAAAGAATGTTCTTTGTATGCAATAAAAATACTGAACTCTATTGAGGAAAGTAAGCCAAGCCTAGAGGACCATCCTATATTAAGATAATATAAATATGTGTTTCTGGAAGAGGTACCAGGTCTACCCCCAAGAAGAGATATTTATTTCTCAATATAACTTATACATGGAGCCGTGCCAATGTCTAGAACACCATATATGATGAGTACCCTAGAGCTAGTTGAGCTCAAGTTATAGCTGAAGGAGATGTTGGAAAAAGGTCACATTCAACCTAGTGTGTCTCCTTGAGGAGCACCAACCCTGTTTGTGAAGAGGCATACTCAGATTGGGCATAGACTACAAACAACTCAATAAGATGACAATTAAGATACCTAGAATTGATGACTTGTTTTACGAGCTAAGAGGTGCTACAATTTTATCCAATATTGACTTGAGGTTTGGATACCATCAAGTCAGGATTAAGGATGAAGACATCCACAAGACAACCTTTAGGACGATATAGTGACACTATGAATTTGTGCTGGTTCCATTTGGGCTTACCAATGCACCAACCAACTTCATGTGCTTGATGAATAAATTTTGCAACAAGTTCTTGGACATATTTGTGTTAGTGTTCATTGATGATATCCTAATATATTCTAATAATAAGGAATAACATGAAGAGCATGTCAAGTTAGTGCTTCAAGTGCTGAGAGAGCACAAACTCTATGCAAAGTTTAGTAAGTGTGATTTCTTCCAAAAACAAGTCTATTACTTAGGCCATGTCATCTATGAGGAAGGAGTAACTATTGATTTTGACAAGATCAAGGCCATTATGGATTGGCCTACACCAAAATATGTAGATGATATCATATAATTTATGGGCTTAGCAGGATACTATAGAAGGCTTATAAAGGGGTTTTCAAAAATTGGTCATCCAATCACCTCCCTTCAGAGAAAGAGATTTAAATTTGTATGGACAACAGAGTGTGAGGAGATTTTTCAGCAATTGAAGCACCTTTTAACCAATGCACTTGTGCTAAAATAGTAGAACCAAACAAGGATTTCCTTGTGTGTACAAATGACTGGAAGGAAGGACTCAGAGGAGTCCTCATGCAAGAAGGGAATGTGATTTGTTACGAATCTAGAAAATTAAATGAGCATGAAACACATTATGTGACCCGTGACTTAGAATTGGCTGCCATAGTGCATACTTTGAAAATGTGGAGGCATTAGCTCCTAGGTAGAATTTTTTTGCTCATAACAGACCATAGCGGGATGAGATATTTGTTTGACCAACCCAAACTAAATGCTAGAAAAGCTAGGTGGATGGATCTCCTTAGTGAATTTGATTTTGAAATCAAACACATTAAGGGAAAAGAGAATAGGGTGGCTGATGCCCTAAGTAGGAGCATGAAAGTGATTCATGTGGAAGCTATAATCACATATCAATCATACATCAAAGAAAGGGTTAAAAGCGCATAGGAATAAGATGTATTTTTCAAAAATGTAAAGGGATATCTAGAGCAGGAGCCTATGGGACTGGAATATTATGGCTACCATCTATTGAATGATGTCTTTCTAACTTACACAGGCCAGTTGTAGATTCCAAATTCTGACGACTTGGAGAGGATCATAATGGATGAGTTACATAAAATATCATATACTGGTCATCTTGGTTATCCAAAAATGATAACAACCACTAATAAATTGTTTTATTGGCCAAGAATGAAAAAGGACATAGCTGAGTGGAAACCCCTTCCAATTTCAAAATGGAAATGGGAAACCATATCCATGGACTTTATCACAGGATTACCTAAATCAACCAAACATAATGATGCAATTATGGTAGTTGTGGATAAGATGAGCAAGGATTCTCACTTTATCCCTATAAAATCAACTTGCAAGGCAATAGATATTTCCAATATTTTCATTAAAGAAATATTTAGGTTGCATGGTATACCTAAAGAAACCATATCAGATAGAGATGCTAAATTTACTTCAAAATTTTGGAAGTCTCTGTTTGTTGGTTTTGGGACTAAATTGTTATTTAGTACAACCTGCCACCCTCAAACTGATGGGAATATAGAGAGGGTAAAACATGTATTAGAAGACATGTTAAGGATGCATGCGATGCATCATCCCAATAAATGGGAAGAATATCTACCACTGGTAGAGTTTACCTACAACAATGTCTATAAGAAGTTATTGAAAATGAGTCCTTTTGAGGCTCTTTATGGTAGACAATGAAACATTCCAATTAGATGGGACAACCAAGTGGACATAATTACACTTGGGCTAGACATGCTAAAAGAAATGGAACCACAAGTAATTAAAATTAAACAAAATTTGAAAGTGGCCCAGGACAGGTAGAAGAGCTATGTGGACATAAATAGGACTCCTAGAGAGTTCAAAGTAGGGGATCATGTGTATCTCCAAATTAGACCTAGAAGAAGTTCCTTGAGAATGGGAACATGTGCCAAGATGGCACCTTGATTTTGTAGATCTTTTGAAATCTTTGATAGAGTGGGACCTGTAGCATATAGATTATCTTTGCCTTCCATAGTGAAAATGCATAACTTTTTCCATGTTTCATTAATGAAGTGACTAGTCTATGATCCAAGTGGAACCAGAGGGAGAATTCCTACTAGAACCACAATGTATACTAGACAGGAAAGAGATCCCACTCATGAATATAACCATTGCATAGGTCAAGGTGCAGTGGAAACACTTTGGTCCTAATGAAGCTACATGGGAAATGGAGGATGCCATGAAACACACATACCCATTTTTGTTCACTACTGTACATAGATATCACAATAACAGATAGAACATCAAGGGCAGTGTTCCTTTAAGGGGGAGGGGATTGTAAGACCCATGTTTCCCCCAATTTGTAAATATAATTTTTATTATGACCAAAAACTATGGATAGACCTATTATGGGTGAATTTTTAAAGACAATGAACCTTTGGTAAATGATGTGATGTAAATATTTCAGTTATTAATATAAAAGGAAAATGTTGAACAACTGTTGAAGGGGATTTCCTATACAGGTTACGATGCCATGAGAGGGAATGGTGAGGGTGTTGGAGTTACTTCACACACACCTAGGATTTATTTTTCCTAAGGTTTTTCCTTGTTTATTATCCATTGTTAGTCATTATCCAATGTCCTATATTTTAGGAAGAATATTCCTCAAGGGAGAATATTCTCTTCAATTTTCACTTCAATTTGACTAGTTGAGTGGAGTCTAGATGCTGCATTGGTTTTGTCACCATGGAACATTGAGATCATCACTAGATAATGCACATTATCCTTGGTATAATCACCAAATTTCGCATTACCCATGATTCCGTGATCTCCTCCTCACTTCACTCTGTTTCAGTTAGTTAACTAAAAACTGGTAGACTAGTTAATTTAACTAGGTGGAAGTTCAATCCCGTAACTGCCTGAGAGACTAGATTAGGTGGAACTTCACTCCCATAACTACTAGTGTGTGTCCATATCACCCTATACCACCACTATAGTGCATTGGATTCACCTCCAATGCACATTTGTTGAGTTATACATAGTATATCATGTGTAAATTATGTTAAAGTTTCTACTATTATTAGGTTACTTTCAATTTACTAGATAAAAATAGCATAGATAGGATAACTAAGAGAAACACAATCACAAGAGTACATAACATTTATTCTGGGAAACCCTCATGGGGAAGAAAATCCAACAAAACTTCCTTAATATATATAGTCAATACAATGGCAAGACAATGAACCAAACAACATAGAAATTCCTCTCCCAAGGATGCACCTCTTTCTATCTTCCTTCTTCCAGCAACTTGTAACTGTAGCTTCCTTCAATAATTGTGCACTAGATGAGTGAGATGAGTGTGTGTCTAAATGAGGCGCTGACCTCTCTTATTTATACAATTTGATAGGTGTGAACAGAAGTGTCTTTTCACTAGAAGGGCCGACTTCTCATTTTAGGTGGTTAGAACCACCTTTATTTAATATGGGGGCTGACTTCTCATTCTTCCTATTACAATTAGGGTTTGGCCAATCCACAAAAGGGGATTTGGTCAATTACAATGCTCGACATGATCAATCCACAAAAGGGGATTCATCTAATCAAAAATAAATATATTTTATCTTTATCCACAAAAGGGGATAAGAATATTATTTACAGTTACACAATATTTTAACACTCCCTCTTAACAAGAAGGATATTATTTATCTTTTGACAGGTCACCGGATGTCAACATCAACTAGGCAACAACATCAACTGGATAACATCATCAACTGGGTAACATCATCAACTGGATAACATCATCAACTGGGTAACATCATCAACTGGATAACATGAGGCATCAATATAATCCACTTGGTCATCTGACATCATGATCACTGACTGGCATATCTATAAATCATCGAAAGTTTTGTTCTCTTTATCTTCACGCATAAGATACTCTTTCTTTCTTTCGTCTTCACGCAGGAGATACTTCTTTCTTATCTTCACACATAATATATTCTATCAGTTTTTCCATTCCTTTTATGTTCTCCCTTCTCTTGTAGTCATCTATCTCACCCATCCACTGGGGAGGACTACTACCATAGCTTCACTCCTAGCCATCCCACATGAACTAGAGATTATAAGATGCTAGCCTGGGCAAGACTATACTCCCTTTCCATGATCCACGTAGGATCACGACACAAACCTCAAGAGCCAACTAAAAAATCCACATGGTCAAGGTTTATGTTCCAGGCTACTCAATACTTGGCCAGAGGAGAGTATCTGCCTGCTGCCCCTTGGAGAAACATCCACATTACTCTCTACGAGGGTGGTCACACCCCTCTCTACGAGGGTATTCTAGAATGTCCCTAGAGTATCCAAAACTCAACACTTGGACAGAGGATAACCTTGGCAAATTTCTCATTCCCCTTCTCTACGAAGGCCTCTTCTCTTTTCCTTCTCTATGAAGGTCTACCCATGGGATTGATATTTCCTTCTCTAAGAAGGTCTTTTCTCTTTCTCCTTCTCTATGAAGGTCTAGCTATGGGATCTGAAAACATATCTTGTGGTCCAAAATATTTCCATGGTATAATACCATGCTACCCATCTACTGGGCACCATCCATCTACTGGATAACTTTCAACTTGATCAAAATATTTGGGCACCATCCATCTTCTATCCTAACTGCATCAAATCACGATCCTGCATTTTGAACTCAGAGACATGGGTCCTTCTTGCACCAAACTAATAGCTTCTAATCATCATCCTTGAAGTTCTTTTTTTGTAATATCCTGGGTGCCTTCTTGAATTCGAACATTTCTTTCTGACTTCATACTGGATCAACTTGCTCCCTTTGCATCTATAAGAATGGTACTGGAGCAACCTGTAGTTACCTGCATCTTATCAACTCTATCTGAGTATCCATCTTTTTCTTCATCTTGAACATTTCTATTCTGCATCTTTAGGAGCCTACTACTCCTATATAAATACTGGATATTGTATGGTCTTTACTGATTGTCACCATATCATACGTCCTTCTCATTCTGTCTAACTTCTGCAAGTTACAGCATAAGTTCTTTCTTCCGAGACCTGTAAACTTACTTACAATATCCTTTCAGAAATAAATATTTTATCTCTTTCTTCATCCTCTTCTTTGATACTTCCTTCATAAGTCTGCATAGATACTAAAGTAAAATGAGGTTAATTAACATTCTCACAAAAATATCTAGCTTGTAATGATTTAGTATTAAAGTAAGAAAGATACTAGAAATAAACATGAATACTTATATTTTGTTTTTGTGTGGGGAGGCTCCACAGACTCCACCATTTGCTATCTTTATTTAGATCAACTATCTTCAATTTAAAGTACACAACCCTCAATTTCTACTAAATATTTATTTGAGGGAGGAGATTCCTCTTCCTCTGTCACATGTGCTTGATAATTTCTTTTCCCTTTTCCTTGAGGACAGTCATAGGAAAAGTGTCCCAACTTTTGACAGTTGTAGCATCTGATCCTTTAAACATCTTTCTTCTTATCTGGAACTCTTACGGAGTTAGCTTCTTTATTGTTCTTCCTGAAGGAACTTATTTTGTTCTTTTGAGCTGTAAGAGATTCCTCTTCATCAACAATTAATCTCTTCTGTTGGTCTGCAAGTCTATATTCTTCGTGTGTGCAATCTTCCCATAACTTATCAAACTTGGGTAACTTGCTTCTTGCACACACTCCTTGTACAAAAGGAATCCAAAATGTTGGAAACCCATTTAGGGTTGTGGTTACAAACTCTTTTTCACTAATGACATCTCCAATAGCTACAATATGATCTATGATATGAGAAACTCTCATAAGATAGGATGTGACAGATTCTGAGTTTTCCATCTTCATATTACAAAGTTGATTTCTCAAGGAAAGATTACGGCTAATGTCTTTGCTTTCATATAACCTGCTGAGTGCTTCATACATTTGCCTTGTTGTCTGTAGTTCAGAAATATGAGGGATCAAGTGATCCTTTACTGAATCTGATACGATTCTCTTTTCTTTCTTTTCATTCTTCTTATGCTTGGTCTTTTACTCTTCTTCATCTGGTTCTGGTACACCCACTGTAACATGTTCTAGGAGATCATTATCGTCTAGAATCATATGCAACCTATGCTTCCAAGATCTGAAGTTTCTAGATCCTTCCAGCCTGTCTTCTACCCTCATATTGGTAGCCATTATTTCTTGCAGTAGAAACCCTAGCCCTCCGGGCTATAGAAATAATAGAAAATCAAATTTCTTGGATATGAAAACTGAACTCACCAAAAGATGTGCTGGATTGAGGTGAGTAGCCTGATGTGTTTAGATTTAAGAAAATCCAAATTTTACCCCTCCAAATTTGATCTGCGGATTTCTGGACTGGTGCTTCAGGTTTTCTGGTACTTCTGGTACTCTGGTTTTTTGGTACTTTTGGTACTTTTTGAAAACTAGGGTTTAACTTTCTGGGAGATCTAGTCACCGAAAAGTTGCGCTGAGGATGCCAAAATGTTCCTTGAGGTAGTGCGCACCTTTCTAGATGGATTTGGGGCTGTAATTATTCTTCAATAAAAATCCCTAATTTGCATGTACGACAACAATGACATTTTTCTTTCTCCCGTGAAATATGCTCTCTTCACCATAGCTCTGAAACCATGTTAAAGTTTCTACTATTATTAGGTTATTTTCAATTTACTAAATAACAATAACATAGATACGATCACTAAGAGAAACACAATCACAAGAGTACACAACATTTATCCTGGGAAACCCTCACGGGGAAGAAAACCCAGAAAAACTTCCTTAATATAGATAGCCAATACAATGCCAAGACAATGAACCAAACAACACATAAATTCCTTTCCCAAGTATGCACCGCTCTCTCTCTTCCTTCTTTCGACAATTGTTAACTGCAACTTCCTTCAATACTTGCACACTAGATGAGTGAGTTGAGTGTGTGTCTAAATGAGGCACTGGCCTCTCTTATTTATAGAATCTGGCAGGTGTGAACATAAGTGTCTTTTCATTGGCAGGGCCGACTTCTCATTCTGGGTGGTTAGAACCACCTTTTATTTAATCTGGGGGCTGACTTCTCATTCTGCCTATTACAAAATGGGTTTGACCAATCCACAAAAGTGGATTTGGTCAATTACAATGCCCGACATGATCAATCCACAAAAGGGGATTGATCTAATCAATAATAAATATATTTTATCTTTATCCACAAAAGGGGATAGGAATATTATTTACTGTTACACAATATTTTAACAAATTATTCATTATTCATTACGGTTAATGAGAATTCTTCCATTCTTTCTCTCTTGCTTCTTCTTTCTCAATTTCTCTCTACAAATGTGTGTGGTATTTTCTAGCTAGATCTATTATGTGCAATTTCAACACATTTACATGGTATCAGAGCTGACGGACTGCTAAGAAAAGCTACACCAAATTATTTTTTGCAGGTACCAAAGATTGAAGACAATGGAAAGATGGAATTCCCAAAAGAATTCATTCTTACACCTTACAATTACTTTGCATGGAAGGAGAGAATAATCGTGCATGTCTGAACCAAAGGATTGTACAGGTTAACCTTGAATACCGAGACAAAACCGACATCATCCATAGAAAAATCTAAGTATCTAAATCAAATGGATGAAGCATTTAGAACAATTTGCAGTCTCATCTCTCCCGATCTCCTTTTTCACATATCTTCCTGTAAAACCCCCAATGAATCCTAGACCACCTTGGAAGGGCTCTTTGAAAAACATGATGAGATAAGAGGACACATGATCGAGGTGCGATTTCTCACATTGGATCCAAAAATCTTTGACAATCTCCAATATTTATTTACAAAATTCAAGGATTTATTGTCGCAACTCAAATCTTGCGGGGTTGATAAATATAAGGAGGAGAAACAAATAGTTCTCACCATTCTCTCCAAACTTGGTCCTGAATTCTCTGTGTTCGTATCCACATTCCATTAAGTCAAATTCACCTCTGGAGCCATCTGGAATATGCCTTCTCTTGAGGAATTTATCGAATCAGTGACACAAGAGCAAACCAAGCTCATCAACATGGGAAAAATCAAAGGCCCAAAGGCACATGCACTTACTATGAAAGATGGAAGCCATCAATATCAGAAATCTATATATAAAGACAAAATGAAAGCTCATGCAGATATGAAGAAGGAAGGGTACTCAAAACCCTTCACCGATGCCTCCAGATCCAAAGATGGAAAGGGAAGAAAAGGGGAGAAATGCACATACTTCCATAAAGGATTCCATCCAGAATCTGCACGAATGAAGAAACAAATAGATGTAATGAATCAAATACTTAAAAAAAACAACCTTGGAGATCGCTTCCTCGAGGGTTCCAAGAAGAAGAAGAAGCCAACAGACCATAATCCCAAGAAAGGCAATTCTAGCCATGCCTTGATTGCCATCAACTCCTCTCTCGATGCTTCAATCGTAGATTCAGGAGCATCACATCACATGGATGCCAAAAAAGTAGTATATCCTTGATTGGATGCATGCAAAGGTCCTCCTATTCTGATGGGGGACAACTATCCAATTGAGGTCACCGACAAAGGAAGGATTGAACTCACCAATGAAAGCTTCGAGAATGTGTTGCACGTTCCCAAACTTTCCGTCAATCTTGTCTCCATGTATCAGATGACAAATTCTGGCACTAGAAAGAAAGTCATATTCACACCAAATGTAGTGGACATCTATGACATGTAAACCAATTCTAGTGTTGCTACCGATGAGGTAAATCATCAAGCTAGATTGTATACATTTTCTAAATTTATTGAACCAGATTCTGATTTACTACTTACCCATGTTGATGAAAGTAGTAGGATATGGCACGAAAGGTTCGGGCATTTGAATTTAAGATATATGCAACAACTTATCAAGCAAATATTGCTTGATGGTATACCAGACATCCATTTCTCCAAAGGGATCTGTGAGGGATGTGTTCTTGGAATTCACAATTTTACCAAAGGAATAAGCATTAACACCATTAACCAAGCAAACATATTTTGCATGCCGCAACTATAGAAAATATTCATTTGGTCTTGATCCATTTACACAGGATAAAGGAAATATTCATCTGTTACAAATTTCCACCAACCAACTGACTGTGGGTGTTGTCCTTTCCACCCAATCATAGGTTCTTCATGCTCAGTCACTTCGAAAACATGCCACCCCTGTTCCAGGCCATGATACCAATAAGGAGTATCTTTTGGGCTCTCAAGGAGGTTGATATGTGAAGGTTTATCTCCTTCACTCTTGGTGAGAATCTCCTCGCACCCACCCAACCCAGGCCTCATCTAGGTTTATCAAATGCCCTTTCTAGCATCAAGTTCATGACCTCTTAGCTCAGGTTGGGTATCTGGACTCTTAGATGGATCCTGCAACCAAATTCTTCCTCTGAGGATCACATCTCTCTTCCCATATGTGGGTTCACTCCCTTCAGACCCAAAGCCTCTGCACATATTTTCCTCCCAAAACCAAAGAATTCTTTCACTCTCTCGCATGTATCTATGTGCTTCTCTTGCACACATCGCTCAGGAAGGTTATTGATCTGTCCTCTTTCTTTTTTTAGAAGGAAACCCGTGGGTCAATGATGGGTAATCATGGTGATATTTCATGTTGTCCTCTAACTGACATCTTTTTTCACCTTAGGAAACCCTCCATACTTCCATTCATTTAGGAGGGTTGGTTTCTCAAACAAAAGTCCTGCTTCATTAATTGTTTTTTCCTTGAAGTCAAAGTTAAGGGAAATAACTAAATATTTCCAAATTAAATACTTTAGCAAGGAGGCTTGGGTCATATTAGCATGATGAATCCCTCTCTAGGTTTCCCCACTCTTCCCTCTAGTGGTATCATGGCTACTACTTTTAATTCTTCACCCCACAATCAATTGTTGGCATTATCAATTAAACAATAATGCATTTACAATATTTACATGACATTGCATGGCAATCATTAATTATGATTAATTACATATAATCAGGGGTTTAGAAAGGGGTATTACAACAAACCCCAAGGTAAATGACAGATCCCAATTTCTAAAGATATGATCAAATATAAGTACAAGGATCCCAATGAAGCATCACAAATCCCATTGCAATGCCACATATATTGAGGCATCATACATGTATCCCAATGCAAGGTACCCACTTGGATTGATGGGTCTAGCTTCTTGGCAAGCCCATTAGATGATAACACATATTGATCTCTCTTAACCCAACATAACAAATAAGGGTTAGTTTTAATATTTGTGTAAGTTTTACCAAAGGGAAACAACATTAACCCTTATACACGTGACAAGTCCTAGGACAACAAGTATTTCTTAAGTCCCTAGGTGAAAGATAGGTAATGTGATGAACAAATATGGAAAATGGAAGGGAATGACTTCATGTGATGACCCTAAAAGTCATTTATATTCATATGTATTTTTATTCATTCATCTAGCTTTCATGAGATGTGATTTTTTTTTATACAATAGCCTTCAAGAGGGAGCTTTAGCATTGATTTATTTTTCCTCAACACTCTTTCTTACTACCCCTTTATTCCTTTTTCTTTATGTGTTCATTATATTGAACAAGTCCTTTTTTCTTTAGATATTCATAGAAAATCTAGGGGATAGGGGCATTGGCCTCATAGCGAGGTGGTATTGCTCAAGCTTTACATTTTTGTCTTTGACTTTATTTCTTTTCACCTCTAGCATTTTTTGGCTTAATAATTTACGATTTTCATTATTAGAACTTTTTTTTAACCTTTGATAAGTCATACATGATCAAGACAATCTTTTTATGGACGTAATGAAATGAAACATGGAAAGTGGAAAGTATTTGGTATGGTTAGGAGGTAGAATTTTTTATCTTGTCTAGTTACCCAACAATACAAATTGACCCGAGAAATGACAACACTTCTAAATGAAAAATATGGTCCCCCAAGGTATAATGAGGCAAATAATAAAACTATGTACATTATAAAGTGCTATCAGATTTCATTTCAGTGTTTACCACTTTCATGAATAACCAGGAAGCTATAAGATCACATCCAAATGAAACACCAATACATGGCATATCAAGATATATTACAATGAAGCAAATAATGCACCATCCAGACTGCATCTTCCAATTGAGGAGTGATAGGAGGAGGATGAGATATACCAAATATATCATAATCATGCATTTAATGGAGATAATGAGAATAATTTTTTCGAGTTTGGAGAATATGAGCAAGAAAACTCCTGCACAACAACAATATGACACCTTGTGAAGTTACCTTTGAAGTTGTCACCCATTTTGGGGGGTAACATCTGCCTCCTACTCAGGGACATGTACTCTAATGCTCTAGTGTATGATAAATCCATAATATCATGCATACGTGTGATCTACATACCATCTAACATGACAAAGGCATGCGAAGGGGTGAATCTACCACCTTAGTGAGATAAAAACTCCTTTGCAAAAAATTAAAAAAATTCACTAAGTCTAAGCATGAAAGTAAAGCATGAAAACATATGCAAGAAATTATTCTAAGGAAAATCAAATGCATCAAGCAATTCTATCAAGCAATGCATGAAAATAAACACACAAATGAAGGCAAACATGCATGGAAATAAAACATGCACTCTAAACTCCTACTCAACGAAATAAATGGTTCAAGGAAGTATTGGTGATAGAGGGTAAATTATCAAGCTTCAAGGTAGGATGGTGATATTGAAATACAAACCTAAGACCTAACTTCATATGAAATATCGTGTCACAATTCTTATCAATCTAATAACACATGGGGCTAATGTAATCAAGTGGAAAAGGTGTCTCCAACTACAGGTATAGTTGAATCTCCTTGTTTACCATGATCAAAGGACAAAAATAACCCATATTACTTAAGTTTGGTCTTATTTGTTGATAACATCCTCCTAAAGGTTGATTATGCAATTCTTCTAAGTGATCATTCTTCTTCCAAACTTCATCCTCAACTTCCTTGTATTCAAGTGCCAAAGAAAAAGTGAGGATTTCCTAACTACTGGTGTCTTCATCTAACATGCCTACGTATTCATTCTTGGGTTGATTATGGTATTCAACATGATATCTTACGTAATTTTCCCTATCCAACTTCATAAAATTGCTATCAGGAATGGGGATAGTAGCATATGAAAGGTCCATTTGTAAGGATCCCCCTAAATGAGTAGTGAACTTCCTCGACAAAAGAATCCCCCAAGATTTTGGGATATCAATGACAACAACATCTATCATAACCATGAAATCTAGATACATTTTCAATCTTACAACCAAATTCTTTATCACGCCAAGCAATTATACCTCTCTCCTATCCATGACACAAATGTTCTGGTATAGTCTTGTTACCTTGAAGACTAATTGTTGCTTTGTTGTCAAGGGAATAACATTGGGTGATTCCCCAAAGTACAACAAACAATTGTGAAATAACAAATATTTCACTTGAAAAGATATGTAAAACGAGTTGTGTCCTCCATTCAATCCTCCTTTTTCCACAATTTTCAAGATTACAAGTGTATTTTCAAAAGACTCTTTCTTTCCTTCACTTAACCCCAAAATTTGCTTGATTTTTTTATTTGTGATGATATCTTCACAAAATCCAAGAAAGGGAGATAGATATGGGATTTGGAAAAGTAAGCATTCAAATAAATATTGATATCTTCACAAGTAGCTTTTGACATGTCTGAAACATCACTTGAAGTCTTTGTTGTATGAATTCGTTGTTCTCTTTGTGACATCACTTGGGGTTGCAGATCTTGGGCCATTTGAGGTTATGGACTAGGATAACTTGGCTATGTTTCAGGCCCTTGGGGTTGATTTTGAACTTGTCTATCCCTTGGTTAAGTGACCCAGTCCTTTTCTAGGATTTTCCTCTTTATTTATTCCTGAGTGGGTTTAGGGGCTAGAGCTCTAGAAACAATGGCTTAGTCAAGGTCCCTTTCCTTTCCCATTTAAATTGTTCATTAGGAGAGTTAGAGAAAACATTAATCTCATCACAAAAATCACACACATAGGTGATAGAGTTTCTTGGCCCATCATTGTAACTCTCACTTGCTAATCTAGTATCTTCCTTGGCAACCGAACAAGTGTCTTGTTTATGCAACAAATCAAAAGGTTTACACCATGGAAAAGGCTCTTATTCTACCACATTTGTTTCCTCTAGGGTGTCGGGGAACCTTTTTTTCTTGATCATGTTGAGGTTTTATAGGTCTATCCCAACCTCCTCACCCTCTAGGTTGAAATCTATTTTGTTGGGATTTCCTTTCCAAATGGAGTATCTTGTATTGCATAACTTGGTTTTATTGTTAGAGGGTTTTTGTTTGTTTTAAAAAAATGGCTTCCATCATCTTCACAACATCAACTAGAAAGGTCATCATATCATTATCGAAACTTGTAACATTGAAAATATTCTTCTTAGGCTCACTCTTAGTCATGGAAGATCTTGCTTGGTCAAGTGTTCCAAAAGAAGTAAAATTATTCTCGACCTTACATAGTCTTAACTAGAACCATTTACCATATACTTTGCAATTTTTTGATCTATAATTATTCAAAACATGCCACTATGACAAATCAATTCCTTAAGTGGGTCCAACGACCTTGTGAAACTATTGAATGATGTCTCCTTTATGATCATTGTTAAAGGCTTTCTTAGTTGCCTAAAATTGCAGAAAATAAGGTGCATATGTTATGATGATATAGATGTTCTTTTGGAAATGTTTTGTAGTTTATTGATCCATATATTCCCTAGAAACAAATCAATGCTTAATATGTGCCAACGACCTTATAAAAATGCAAACATATTGCAATTCACTTTTACTACATGAGAGAATTGTAAGAAAATGAGTAAATCAAGTTATAGTTCTRTAAGACTCTAAATAAAATTGTGGATATTTATTAGAGTATAAATTTATTGAGATTATTGATGTAGAAAGACAAAAGTGTAGCCACAATTTATATAGGTGATGATAGGGAAGATTCTCGACTAAGAAAAAATTTGTTGAGAAAGCAAAGCATCTTAAGGAACTAGATCGAGTCAAACTTGATCAAAGTAAACCACACATAACATACCCTATGCTAGATAAAAATGATTGATCTGGATTGGATCATCATATAATTTGTCATCTATTTTGGTACTTTTGGGGTGGAAAAATTGGAGTTATTGACTTGTAGGTCCCATTTCAGGGGCATGTATCACTTTGAAGACTTGGGGTCTAGAACCTTTCAAAGCCTGTTTGAGGCCTTACATGACTATTTTTGGGGTCAAAACTTTGCTAGCATAATTCAAACCTCTTGACTCTATTTCAAACTTTGATATATTTCCAACGACATGAAAATCACCTCAATTGGAGTTCATATGTGGAAATTGTGCCTCATGTAAGTTGAACTATATTTTTTACCACCATGATACTAAGTGGATTCCACGTCAAATTCCATTAGTCACACACGTGGAGCTACTCACATGTGGTATTTCAATATTAGTCTAGATGGTCCAAAACCCTTAATAATAATTAGGGGTTGAGGTATTTGAAAACCCTAAGCCTAATCCTAGATGACTATCAAGCTATGTTAAACACTAGGTCACTAAGAAAGGTAGGGGTTACAATATTATTGTATTGAGTATTGTTCCATATGAAAACATAGAAATGAGAGTGAGATATTGAGGGATATCAAAGAGAGGAGACCCTATAGCAACCATATTGGCCATAGTGTCCATGGAATCTCCATAGTGAGTTCCCTGTTATCTGTACTTGCATTTCATAATGGAGAAGAAAGGAGTAGAGCACATGCCTCACCTTCTGGTTGGATTTTTCCTGTATAAGATTTTCCCAGGGAAGTTATTGTGTTCATTGTGTGGATGATGCGTCATTTATTATCTCTTTCATTTTAGATAGAAATATTAAGTCTACAATATTCTATTGAAAGAATAAAATATTGTATAACATCATAAGATCTATTATGATGAACTATTTCAGTGGAATATCCATGATAATTTACAGAGCAAACTAGGTCAAATAATTTTCCAAGAAACGAAACCAATTCTATAAATGTAAAAGTGCAATCCTTTGTTAGAGTTTCCTTATTGGTTAGTGTTTTGATGATGTTGCATTGTGTTTCCATAGATCATGACACCTACATATTTTCTATGGAGACAATAAGTTCATTAGACAAACAAGTGTGACCATCAATGTTGCAAGTGTAATTGTGAGAAAGGATATAAGTGTTTTTGTGTGAGCCCAAGGTTGTGAAACATTATAGTTTTGTGTTGTACTATATATATATATTTTGTTAGTTTGTCCGTGACATGTGGGACTAACCTGTGGCTAAGAAACTGTGACTCAGGGGCATCTAAGCCGTCAAAATCACCCGAGGATCGCACCTGACCTGAGCCACATCAACCATTAACATGGATGTTTTTTTTGTCCCCACAGGTTTCAAACTGGTGACTTTAACATCACAGAGTGCCTTAACAGTATACTCCATCACCGACTGTCCTACACCTCGGGGACGTGCTGTACTATATTTTATATTACTTGAAATTTTGTATTAATGCAATAATTTTAGTTTTTATATGACATGTGTCTTTACATGGACCTCAAAATTTGTAGTTGCATGATTTGTTGTTATTGAATCAATAGTGCAATGTAATTAAATTATTGACAATAATTTATAAATAACTCAAGTAGAACATTGTTAAGTCGTATAATAAATTGATTAACGATGAAAAACCCTTCTTGAAGTAAGTTTACTACACCATTATCAAATGAATTTTGATTAATCCACATAAGTGTAAAGTTGTGTTGGTTCTCATCAATAACAATGATTGATATATGCATAATGAAATATTGGTCTAGATCACAAATTTCAATTTTCTTGGTGTAGTAGCATGAATTTTTATGCTAGGAGACTATGTCACAATCGTGAGAATGGAATTCTTGACACACAATTGAATGATTTTTTTTTATTTCCTATTATCTCCTAGACCTGGGATATAAGGAAAATTATTGGGTCGATGTAGACTATATTCGTAAATGAATTCATTAAACCATTCATGCCTCAAGAATGGATTGAAAACCAAACTATGCTCACCACAAGATCCCAATTACTCCATTGATGAAGATCCATCCACTATCTTACTCAGATGTCCCCTTCCACTTTGTTGTAAGATTATACACTATAACATACTCCCCTAATATGTTGAATATAAGTTTATCTCAAAATAAATCCAAATTGAAGGTTCTAACTAGAGATGTACACTCTCCCAAATTAATTGATACATCTATTACAACTATAAGATGAGATCTTACTAAAAATTTCTCATAAAATATTTAACATGGTCCATAATGAACAAGGCTTTGTTGGTGTTACCTTTCAAAAATTTATTTCTTACATGACTCTTTCCTCTAAAGGTATTTATTCTCTCCTTTCACTAATGGAAAAATTCATAATCCATAGTCTTATGAACTTGAATAAATTGTCATCCTTCCAAATCCATTCACATAGACATAGATTTCCAATCGTCAACTTGCATACTAGCAAACCGGATATCCACCTAATTCGAAGATCTTCTTAAAGTGGAAAAACTTGATCGTTTCCAATTTCATAAATGTAATGCTTCCTTTAACTATTATATTTTCCCATCCATTTTCCATGAAGATTTCTTGTTTTATTTTCTGTGTCATTGTTCGATATATAACATACAATTGATCTTTGAGTGTGTATTATTCCATGTGTTAGACCATTTTTTTTTACCATTTCTCTTATATCTTGACAAGACATGGTGATATTAAATTCCATATTTTCAATTTCAAAATAAAATAAATAAATAATTTATATTCTCCACGTGATTCCACGATGGATCATGAAAATACTATTTACATCCTTATTATGATATATATGACTATGGAGAAGTTTATTTATATACATATTGTTGATGTTTTGGTAGCAGCGGGAGGTATTCCCTCCCGGAAGACCATTGAACAATTGAAGAACACCTTGGAAAAGAAGTTGGCCCACATGAAAATAACAAAGTGGAAACATAATTTCCAGGAAGAGAAGTCGACCCACAAAAATAATGAAGTAAATTTGAAGACCCAGAATAAGAAGTCATCCCCAGATATGCATTCATATTAATATAAATATAGGACTTGATCATTTCTTTTGTACAGTCAGATAGTTTTGCTTCTGTAGTGCACACTAGGAAGCTAACAACTGCACTTGTGGCAGTTTCACTATTTCTGGTTCTCTTGGAGAGTGCGCCCCACTTAGGGAACACTATTCTTGGTGGTTTCTATTGTGCGCTACCTCTAGAAGAATTATGCTAAGTGTTGAAACATATATATTTTTCTAAAACTTTAGACTTAAATAAGTCTCATTCTTGTTTAAATAAGGATAAACATGCACTTGGATACCACTGTCGATGAATTCTTCCGATTAATCCAACGATTTGAAATCCTTAAAATTTATGGAGCTGCCCATTCATTTAAAAGTCAAATCGCTAAAGACAACCTTCAAAGTTTCGGGTTTCTAGGTTTCGCAATACTAACAGTTAGACATATAAAGAACCCCAAAGTCCCGATATGCAAAGTCGCGAAAATAGCTTAAGTTAAATCAGGTTAATTGAACAATTAAAATGATTAGCGATAATTAATCCTTATCGCAACTTCGTGTTTCGGGAATCCTTCCTCAAATGTTAACTTAAAATCCTGATACCCGAAGTCGCGAAACCCTTAAATAATCGTGATTATTTACAAAAGTTAAACATGATTAATATTAATTAATCAATCACAATTTCACGATTCGGGGATCATAGCTTGAATTGAAATAGGTTAACCCAAGACCCAAAACCCCGAAAAGGATTAAGGTTAAACATAATTAATTAACAATGTAAACTGAATTTATTAACAAAATAAACCATTCTTATCTAACCATTGTGTTTATGCCGATTTGCGATACAGGTGATTTCAAATTTCATTCATACTTTTCTGGTCACGAAATATTGATCATTAATGACGTTAAAAGGCCATCTTGGGAAAATGATCCCAAATAAGATCCTGCTTTAATGCCCAAATATTTTTATTAAAAGAATTAAATGGATTGTCAATGAAGGTATATGCAGGTCGATGCGTTTAAGGCAAGAAAGTCTTTCTCATTTTTAATTACATTCGTGTTTTGGTAGAACTTGCTTAGCGAGATACTCAGTCCTGTGCATTTTCTGTGATAAATAATATGTTTCTAAGAACTGCTACCATGCCACCACGAAAAGTAGCTAAACCAATTGGTGAGAGTTCGGGCCAGAGCTCAGAGGTTTTCTCCGACACCTCACCCAAAAGTATAGACACAGTTAAAACTTGGATGCATGTATTCAAGATCCTACAATACGAACTGGTAAACTACCTAGATGATTCAAGCGACAACGAAAGGGAAGATTTATCTACCAAATACAAGATTGTTTCTCAGTCAGAGCTGCATAATGTAGCAACAAGGCCGAGGCTTTTACCCTACAATGATATGATTTGTTGGGCACTGGATCATGTGGATATCCAAACTAGAACTATATTCAATTCTCAGAAAGTAGCTGTTGGGTCATTTCGGCCAGAACACATATAGGTGATGTACAAACTGTCTCGAATGCCAAAATTCATTTATAATGCCAGTTTCTTAGTGAATTTTAACAAGAAAGAGTGTGATCAATATGGAAAAATCCTTTCCTACTTGATCAAGGACTGGTGTTCACGCCCCGAAAAGTTTAGAGCCGATTCTCACGGCATATACTCAATCTCATCGCTAGAACCGCAGTTCATGTATATAGCCATGATGATGTGTTGAAACTATGGAAAAGAGAATACAACCCATTTCTTTCTACCATGGGTACCCATTATACACACAATAGCGGAAGGGTATTATTTTGATTGGGCCAAGATATTGTCGGACAGTCTGGCTAGTGAAGATTTATCTACCAAATACAAGATTATTTCTCAGTCAGAGCTGCATAAGGTAGAAACAAGGCCGAGGCTTTTACCCTACAATGATATGATTTGTTGGGCACTGGATCATGTGGATATCCAAACTAGAACTATATTTAATTATCAGAAAGTAGCTATTGGGTCATTTCGGCCAGAACACATACAGGTGATGTACAAACTGTCTCGAATGACAAAATTCATTTATAATGCCAATTTCTTAGTGAATTTTAACAAGAAAGAGTGTGATCAATATGGAAAAATCCTTTCCTACTTGATCAAGGACTGGTGTTCAAGCCCCGAAAAGTTTAGAGCCGATTCTCATGACATATACTCAATCTCATCGCTAGAACCACAGTTCATGTATATATCCATGATGATGTGTCGACTCTATGGAAAAGAGAATACAAGACATTTCTTTCTACCATGGGTACCCATTATACACACAATAGCGGAAGGGTATTCTTTTGATTGGGCCAAGATATTGTCGGACAGTCTGGCTAGTGAAGATTTATCTACCAAATACAAGATTATTTCTCAGTCAGAGCTGCATAAGGTAGCAACAAGGCCGAGGCTTTTACCCTACAATGATATGATTTGTTGGGAACTGGATCATGTGGATATCCAAACTAGAACTATATTCAATTCTCAGAAAGTAGCTGTTGGGTCATTTCGGCCAGAACACATACAGGTGATGTACAAACTGTCTCTAATGCCAAAATTCATTTATAATGCCAGTTTCTTAGTGAATTTTAACAAGAAAGAGTGTGATCAATATGGAAAAAGCCTTTCCTACTTGATCAAGGACTGGTGTTCACGCCCCAAAAAGTTTAGAGCTGATTCTCACGACATATACTCAATCTCATTGCTAGAACCGCAGTTCATGTATATAGCCATGATGATGTGTCGACTCTATGGAAAAGAGAATACAACCCATTTATTTCTACCATGGGTACCCATTATACAAACAATAGCGGAAGGGTATTCTTTTAATTGGGCCAAGATATTGTCGGACAGTCTGGCTAGTGAAGATTTATCTACCAAATACAAGATTATTTCTCAGTCAGAGCTACATAAGGTAGCAACAAGGCCGCGGCTTTTACCCTACAATGATATGATTTGTTGGGCACTGGATCATGTGGATATTCAAACTAGAACTATATTCAATTCTCAGAAAGTAGCTGTTGGGTCATTTCGGCCATAACACATACAAGTGATGTACAAATTGTCTCCAACGCCAAAATTCATTTATAATGCCAGTTTCTTAGTGAATTTTAACAAAAAAGAGTGTGATCAATATGGAAAAATCCTTTCCGACTTGATCAAGGACTGGTGTTCATGCTGTGAAAAGTTCAGAGCCGATTCTCATGGCATATAATCAATCTCATCACTAGAACCACAGTTCATGTATATAGCCATGATGATGTGTCGACTCTATGGAAAAGAGAATACAACCCATTTCTTTCTACCATGGGTACCCATTATACACACAATAGCGGAAATGTATTCTTTTGATTGGGCCAAGATATTGTCGGACAGTCTGGCTAGTGAAATTATAGAATACCAGACACTAAAAGCCAAGGGGCAATCAACTTTATTCTTCATGTCAGCTTATATTATGGATGCCATTTGTTTCATGATGCCTTTCTTGCTGATGGGTTGGAGTTGGACTCTCAATAGCGCAAAACCAATCCATATTTATCATTCACAATTATGGGAAGATAAGGAAAAACATTTCTTCTATGAAATCTGTAATTGGGTAGTAGTGCCGATGCACACTGCTATATTTGGTCACCCACCTCCTAGAATCTCAGAAAAAATTGTGGCTAACCTGGGCAAAGTGGAAGACTGGTACATTGAGGAACACTTCTCATATATCAAGGTTTTTGGTTGTTCAGTTCCCCCATATGCTTTACCACAATTTTTTACTAGATCGACTAGTGTGCCGCGAGGTGGCACGACAAAATGTACTCTATGGGATTATAAAATAACTCAAAGCAGTGCAGAAAAGGTATGGCCATATTTCCCCTTACATATTGGTGCATTTTATTTGTTGGATTTCGACCACTCCAAAGTGGAGGGCGTAGCTTTAGAAGAAATAAAACTGGTCAACATTGAATTCAAGAAGCACGACCCACAGAAGGTCGTGGGTAACCACATGGCCAATTTTAATATAAAAAGGTATGAACATGAAGAGTCCCCACATGATGAAATGTTCTGAGGGGCAAAGTCTTATCAAGAAGTTCTGAGATGAGTTTGAGCTCTATCACCTGATCAAATGATTGATTTTTACAACTTCCAGAGGCATCGAAGAAGTAGCCTCCCTAAAGTATTACAAGGAAAAAACCCAATGTTTCCATCTATGCAACAAACATAGACCGGAAATCCAGAATCCGTGAGCTCTAGCAAACAAGAAGCCCTAGAAAATTTAGAGAAATCTGAGGTCTCAACTCAGAAAGAAGATACCTTGGTGACATAGGTATCAGATAACTAGGCCAAAGATCAAGCATAGACACAAACAAACAAAGGAGAAGATAGGTCACTGTCTACACCAGATAAATCAACTACAAACACAACCAGCAAACATATATCCACAAAAATCGACAACCCCATTCAAGTTATCACACCATTACAGTTCACTAGAGGGAACCCCGATGCAGAGGTAATATTCATAGGAGATCTCATGCCTATTTCTATTGAAGAGATACTTCCTTTTGATTTTATTTTCAACAAGAAAAGGAAATATGTGGTGAAAAGAGAAACGCACCAGAAAGAAGGTGCATCTCTCAAAAAACATAGGGTGCTATTGGATGGACAAGCTTTGGAAGAAGAAGACTTTTCTACAGAGGTGACAAGCTCTTTGGGAGCTTTTGCCATGACTAACCAATTTTCAGTTGATAATTTGAAATAAAAACTGAAGCAAAAGAATCAGATGATAAGTCAGTTGCAAAATCAAATAAGGACTATAGAAAATAATGTCAGAGACGAAGTCAATAAAGGGATTGAACATGCTATAGCTAGTGATAAACAAGAAATTCAACAGCTCAAATCCAGTCTTGATGAGATGCACAAGAATGTGCAAGAGAGCGACGAGCGGTCTATTCAACAAAGTGAATTAGTGAAGCAAGTACAAGCCAAGTTGAACTTGACTGAAAGCATGGTTATAGATATAACTGTTTTTCAATCACAGGCACTGGAATTATGTAAACAAATGGAATCGACGCAACAAGGCCTTTTTGATAAGGTGGAAATTATTCAAAACCATTTCCGGGTTGTGAATCAATCATTGGAAAACATTTGTCTCAGAGAAAGAAAGGCTACTACAACTCGAATCACTTTTCAAGAAGCGGTTGTGTCATCAGATAGAGAAGAAATTTATGTAATTCCTAGATTATCTGTTGTAGAGGAGGTCAGAGGTGACATAATATTGAAAACATGGGAGGCCAATATAACTGAGAGTAAAAGATTGGCTAAGGAAATCAAAGAGGCTTGTGAAGAGTTTTTTCACTCACTAAATAAAAAATCACTAGGCCTCAGAAAAGATGATTGTTATGAAGTTCTGGGACAAATTGACATTGTAAAACATCAACTTGATATCAAAGCAATCTTAGAAGAATCTCAAGTTGAAATTTCGCAGTTAAAGCAGATTGACATCTCTCAGATAGATAGATGGCTGGTGAAGTCTAATCTACAGTTACAGTCAATGACTTCTTAAGACAAAAGGATAGAAGACAGTCTGCCACAATTACAAAGGAAGTTGTACATTTTTGAGGCAAAAGATGTGACAGAACCTTCCAGGCTAGTAGCACAATTTGTAGGCAGGTGTGTCAAATGTACTGAGTGAGGAAAAGGGAGTACCTCAAAGAACCAATGAGGTAACATGTACTGCATGAGAAAGAGACAAAGGAAAACTAAGCAAGGAATTCCAAGTTTTTCATTTTGTAACCGTCATTTTTTAGAAATAACTAGAATTCCAACCACCTAGGGTTGAAAATCATTTTGTATAAATACATATTGAAAAGATGAACAAGGGGCTGCTTCTTGCTGGATGTAATTGAGAAAACTCTCCTCATTGAGAATTAATACAAGTGCAGACCAAAGATTCCACATTTTGTTCATTTGAGTTATGTGTTCTTCTGTCTTTCCACATATCAACATATTTTTATATTTCCTCGATGAATTTTTGATCGCAAATTAGTACAACATCTACTGTGATTACATTTCATTCAGTTATCTGCTAGCGAACAATTTTTCCTCTGTATTTACTATTAGTAAATACAAGCCCTGTGACTTAATTAGATTGCTATATTTTATACTTCATTTAAGGTTATTTAATCAACTTTCTTCTTCTGTAACAAAGTAAGATTCATCTGTAACTAATGCCTTGCTTTGTCTAACAACTTTATGTTTTTCTCTCATTACATTCAATATTTTTAATTTTAACTTAGACACGAAAGACAACCTCTGAGCTGTTATACTGTTATTTCAATTTAAGGAATTTTTCTCACATAATTGAGGTATAAAAAGCAAACATTAAGACATTAAGAATTTTCTTATTTCCTGATGCCTGACATTATATTTTGAGCCTTAAGTATAAACTCAAGAACAACATCGTTTTGGCGCCGCTGCCGGGGAACAGAGAAACAAAGTTATTTTTCCCTAGGAGAATGACATTGGTAAGTTTCTCTCTTTGATAGTGAACAAAGATTGAATACATTACAAGAATAAATTTTATATTTCATTTGGCGACTCCACAACTAATAAACTGACATTTAGTCGAAATAATACCAAAAAGAATCTAGACGATAAGCAGACTTCGCCTGTATCTGACCCTGAAAAACTTTTGAAACCAAGGGAATACTTTAAACAGACTGTTGCATCAGAAAGTAAGGTTTATCAACCCAAATCTTATACTAAGGTGTTATTTGAGCAGTTAACTTCACAAGAAGGTCCTACCCAAGTCTTTTTTCGAGAAACATCTACAGATATAATTGAAGCCGAAACTCTAAAACCCGAGTTGGTTTCATTCGAGAATAAAGCTGAGATCGTTCCAACTGTCTCCCTTACCAATAAAGGTAAAAAATCCATCTCAATACCATCTTCAATTGAAATTTCATCAGTTCTCGAAGTCAAGATTCCAACCTCTCAAAGTTTTGAAGAAGATATCTTATTCCTTGACTTGACTCCTGTTGGTTTTCCCGTTTATATATCCTGTAAATCAGAAGAACCTAGTCCTCATTTCCCTGTTCCCTCTTTTTTAGATTTTCTGTCTCCTGACCCTTTTTCGTTTAATTCTGAAGGGGCCGAAAGGTTACTACACATTCTTGAAAATCCTTCCTATAATCCCAAAGTTTCATCTCTTGAATTATCAATCACTGTGGCCGGATTAGATGGTTATGGAGGTGGTGCTGGAGGCGGTGGCAGAGGTGTACGAGGACATGGTGCTAGAGGAGGAGGAGGAGGTGGTCAAGGACCACCCCTACCTCCTAGAATTTTTGCTAAAGTTGCTGCTAGGTATGATCCTTTGGTCCTCCCAGTTCCCCTCCATGATTTACCCGAAAACTAGATGAAAAACCTGCCAAAGTTCACCGGAGAGGGAGACTTAACTGTGACTGAGCACATAAATTTCTTCGATCAATTCGCTGATATCCTTGGCCTTGAGCACACGGACGTTTATTCGAGGCTTATAGTTCAAACCTTCGAAGGATAGGTGAGAACCTGGTTTCGAGGACTGCCGACAAATTCCATAGGATCATATGATGAGTTAGAAAGTGCCTTTCTCAAACAATGGGGAGAAACAAAAGATCACCTTTATTATCTAACCAAGTTTGGAGCTTTAAGAAAGAAAAATTCAGAAATAGTTCTCGAATTCACTCAAATATTTATTAAATTATATAATAAGATTCCAACTAAGGTTAAAACTTCCCAACCTCTAGCAAAGGTAACTTTTGCCGGGGATTTCGAGCCTGAATTTTCTCTATTGTTGAGGGAAAGGAGATCTGTTGACCTCACTAAAATGCAGGATGATGCTGTAGAAATTGAGTCAAATATGATGGCATCGGGGAAATTAAAAGCTAAATTCGAAATGAGAAATAAAGAAACCAGAGGATTCCGAGAACAAGTAGGACCCTCTGGATCTAGGAGGTCTTCAGAAGATAAGATGGATGACATGGAAAAAATAATTAAACAAATATCAAAAAAAATTTGAAAATGGAATTGGAACAATCTATGAATGATCAGTTCCCTAGAAAATATTTTAGAAGGAACCATAACCCTCAAATACAACAAAGAAAAATCAAGAATGAAGATCAAAAGATTCAGGCTCCCTTTAAGAACGAAAATTTTATAAGAGGAGAGGACCTGCAGAACTTTGAGGAGTTAGAAGAAGATATGAATAATCTTGGTGATGATTGTCGAGAACCTTTTTTGACGAAACAAGATTATGAAAAGGCTGTAAATACAAAATATTGGTCTAATAATGATGAAATCATAAATAATACAAAAGGAAATGCTTATCAAAGAATCACCGATAATATAATGGTCGAGCTTCATCAGAAGTATAATATAAGGCCTAGATATAGAAATATCACAACTACTCAACCGAAGAACATTTTGTCGAAGAAAAAATATAATGAGACAGCTCAACCGTCAGTTGAGACATATAATGTCAAAACAAAAGTATTCGGAACACAGACTGTAAAAACAAAGACGACTGAAACAAAAGAAACACAAATCGATAAATTAGAAAAAGGGAGATAGAAATCCAAACTAGAGAAGTCGATAAGACAATGGGAAAATTCAATCTAGAGAATGAGATTAATAAGATCAAGATCCCTGTACCTCTGGTTGAGTTGGAAAAAAACCCTACATACAGAAAAAAAATTGCTAAAATAATAAATTTTTCGGATACTGAAAGTCAGGCCAACATCATAAATTTAGAAGATGATAAACAAAATATAATTTTTGGTCCACATTTTGAAGGTGCCAGAGACACTGTCGCTCATTTCTACATTACGCTAACTATGCATGATCATCTTCTTCATAATTGCATGTTGGATTTTGGAGCCTCCCATAATGTGATGCCCAAAGGTATTATGGATAGACTTGGTCTCGAAATTACTCGGCCATATGGAGATCTGTATTATTTTGATTCGAGAAAAGTTAAATGTGTGGGCATGATTAAAGATTTAGTGGTTAATCTTGTGCAGATTCCTGTAAAAAATATTCTGATGGATGTGGTTGTTGCTGATATACCTCCAAAGTATGACATGTTGTTATCCAGGTCTTGGGGTGCCAAACTAGGAGGATCCCTTCAACTCTACATGACATACACTACAATCCCGATCTTCGGTGGACAATTTATCCGCTTGTACAAGGAGACAAGATTGGAATATACAGTAAGTGACCCGTTGAATCTGAATAATTACCTTGTTTATGTCACAGATAAGGATTTAGGAAATTGTATTTTATCCATTGATGATGATTTAGATGACTGTATAGAAGAAAATTGTATAGAAAAAGAAAAAATAGAAAAAATAAATAAAGATGTATATAGTACTGGAGTTTAGAAAATGTATTTTGATGGTGCTTCGTCTTGTGAAGGAGTAGGAGCTGGAGTTCTGTTTGTGGTACCTGGAGATGAGTTTATTATCCCTTTTTCTTACATGTTACAATGGGACATCGATTACACTAATAATGTATGTGAATATGAAGCCCTGGTCTTAGGATTAGAGGCTGCCAGGAAGTTGAAAATTAAAAACTTGGAAGTCTATGGTGATGCAGAATTAATTATAAAACAGATAAATCGTTAGTACCAAGATAAACACCCAAGGTTAAGGTCTTACAGAAATTGTTCCTGGGATCTATTTGAATATTTTTTCTCATCATTTAATGTTCACTACATCCTTAGAACAAAAAATCAACGGGTGGATTCATTGGCCAAAGAAGCCTCAACGTTTGTACCTACGACCATTTTCAAATTGAAGTATCATATAGAAATGAGGCACATACCATCGATACCAAAAAATATACAACACTGGAAGGTCTTCGAAGATGATGAGAAAATCAAACAGTTTTTAGAGATGGTGTATGAATTTGCTGAAACGCATATTGATCAGGAAAATCAGAATGACCCTGATTGGATTATGCAGGAAGGAGAAGATCCTCAGGAGTTTCAAGATAAAATCGCTAATCACCGCATGCTGTTATTGAAAAATAATCATATCCATAAAGTTTTTATTCCCTTGGATAGATTATTTAATCATGACGATATTCCCTTGAAGTCTACTTTATAGCCTCAGCCTGAAGAAGTTGAAGACTGTGATATAGACACTAAAGAAACTCCGAGGCTGGTTAAAATATCTAAATACCTTCCTCTTGAAATAAAAATCAAATATGATGAGCTTCTCAAACAATACAAGGATTTTTTTTCCTGGTCTTATGATGAATTAAGAACTTATGATACCACCATAATAGAACACAAAATTCCTCTGAAGCAAGGTGTTAAATCGTTCAGGAAGAAGCTTAGACAGATAAATCCTATACTACTTCCTGTGACAAAGAAAGAGGTAAATAAGCTTCTGGATGCCAAGATCATCGTCCCACTTAGATACTCTGAATGGGTAGCTAATTTAGTTCCTGCCAGGAAGAAAAATGGTGAAATCAGACTGTGTGTTGACTTCAAAAATTTAAACACATCATCACTCAAAGATAATTATCCATTGCCTAAAATGGATCATGTATTGGAAAAGGTGGTAGGAGCAAATGGAATATATATGATTGATGGATTTTTAGGCTATAATCAAATTGAAGTTCATGAGGATGATAAAGAGAAAACCATGTTCACTACCCCATGGGGTACTTTTATGTATGATAACATTCCATTCGGTTTAATGAACGCAGGAACCACTTTCCAACGAGCTATGGACATTGCTTTTGTTGGCGAAAGAGATAAGTTCGTTGTCATTTATCTTGATGATCTAACTGTGTTTTCTAAATCTGATGCAGAGCACCTGTTGCACTTGTTGCACCTCAAAAAAACGTTTGAGAAATGTAAGAAATTTGGTTTGTCTCTGAATCCCAAAAAATCTCATTTTGCAATGCAGGAAGGTAAACTCTTGGGCCATATAGTATCAAGAGATGGAATTAAAATTGATCCAAAAAGGGTCAAAGCTATAGATACTATAAATATTCCTAGGAATAGAAAAGAGATTTAGTCATTTTTAGGAAAAAATATTTTTTTAAGAAGATTCATCCCAAACTTCGTTGAAATTGTAAAATTGATTACATATATGATCAAGAAGGACAGAGAGGTCAAGTGGACAACCAAAGCCAAAGCATCATTTGAACGTATTAAGAAGTTTATAGGTGAAGCACTGGTACTGGCAAGCCCAGATTATATGAAAGGATTCTTGATTTTTTCATTCGCATCTGAACACACCATTGTGGCTGTACTGTTACAGAAGAATGATGAGGGTTTTGAGCAGCCAATTGCGTTTTTTAGTAAAAGTATCAGAGATGCTAAACTAAAATATGATATATTGGAAAAGAAAGCCTACGCAATGGTAAAATCCCTTAAAGCTTTCAGAACTTATGTACTCCATTCTAAGATCATAGCTTATGTACCAACCAACGCTGTCAAGGATATATTTGTTCAGCCAGATAGTGATGGAAAAAGGGGCAAATGGTTAGCCATAATTTAGGAGTTTGACCTAGAAGTAAAACCGACCAAACTTGTAAAAGGTCAGGGCTTGGCTAAGCTATTAGCTGAATCAAATTTAAAACCACTCAGAATAAATCATCTGCAAGAGTATGAGGGATTTCTATATATAGACGAATTTGATGTTACTGTACCCACAACCGAAATTTTAGAAAAATTCTCTTCTTTAGCTTGGTATAGTGACATTTTTTCATATCTTCTGACTCTTTAATGCCCCAACGAACTAATTCCATCTAAATCTAGAACATTTAAGTTACACACAGTGAAATATTGTATCGTATATGGTCAACTATATTAGAAGGATCCTCTAGGTTTCTTATTGAGCTGTTTAGTAGAATCCGAAACAAAGAAAGTTATAAATGAATTTCACGAAGTAGTGTGTGGAGGACATCAGCCATGGAGAGAAATGGTCTACAAAATCCCAAGAGCTGGATATTATTTGCTGAAATTATTCAATGATGTGAATGCTAAGGTCAGAGCTTATAACCCCTGTCAATTGTTCGTAGGCAAGCAAAAGATTTCTGCACTGCCTTTGGTTCCAGTTAAAGCTGAAGCCCCGTTTCAACAATGGGGTCTTGATTTCATCGGTGAAATAAATCTGCATTCTAGTGCTCAACATAAGTGGATTTTGACTGCTACCGATTATTTTACTAAATGGGTAGAAGCCATTCCTACGCAGAACACAACAGACGTAGTGGTGATCAGTTTCTTGAAAGAGAACATTCTATCAAGATTTGGATGTCCTTGGAAAATGGTTACTGATAATGCTCAAGCATTCAAATCCATGGCCATAATAATTTTTTGTCAAAAGTACAACAATGTACTAGGACATTCTATGACCTACTATCCACAGGGTAATGGATTAGCCGAGTCATCGAACAAGATATTGATAACCATAATTAAAAAAGTGTTGACCGAAAATAAGAAAGCATGGCATGTACATTTGAAATATGCTTTATGGGCTAACAAAATAGGCACAAAAAGATCCATCGAAATGTCCCCATTTCAGATGGTATATGGTACTGATGTTGTTTTACCCATAAATCTTGTGCTTCCCGTAATGAAACTCTGGCAAGAATCAAAAGAAGATCCAAATGAAATCACTAGGAGAATAAATCAATTGATTGAAGTTCAACATAATAGGGATGAAGTAGATGAAAAAACTACAAAAATATCAAGATAACATGAAAGCCTTATTTGACTAGAAATCTAAAGATAGGGAATTTCTCCCTGGTGATTTGGTTTTAAAGTGGGAAGCCAAGAAAGAAGATGCGGGGAAGCATGGTAAGTTGACCAGATCTGGTGTGGATCGTATAAAATTTTAGCTTCTGAAGGAAAGAATGCATTTTTGTTAGAAAATCTTGACGAAAAGATTCTTAATGCCCCTATCAATGGGCGTTACCTCAAGCATTTCATGCAGTAATACAATTCCAACCTCTCATTGTACATACCGGTTTGGTTTTCACTTTTTATTACAATTTCCGTCCTTTCGGTAAGTTTTTATTTTCACTGTAAATAGAAACATGTTAGTTGATTTCATTTTGAAAAA
>JZKD02S1605439.1:588400-612414 GCA_000966675.3 Picea glauca | reverse complement strand
ATATATATATGCAACAAGTAGGTTTCCAATCAGCAAAGAGTTCCTGACATCATTCATGATTCATCTCATTGCAAGATACATGCTCATAACCGAGAGAAAATCTCTAGCAGGAATCAATACTCGCATTGAATTTCTCTCGAAACAAGTGATAAACTAATAGTTTGCTTGGCTGAAAATATAGAGAAAATCTGAGGTATGAACTTCTTCCTTGTCGAACCAAGTTAAAATTTTCAAGAAGATATTAATAAATATGACAGAAATTTCATCTGTACTAATATTTTTACATGATTTACAGTCAGAGGGTTACAAAATTACAGCATAATTCTCAAGTTTTCCCTTTGGATAAAAAAATAAAAATAAAATAATAAAAAATATAAAAAGAAGGTTTTTTAAAAGAAGAAAGCTAGCAATAAAAAGAACTTTTCTTCCTGGTCTTCAAAGAGGAAAAAGATCTTCACTTTAACTTTGGAAACTTAAAAAAAAATCTTCAAAATGAGAATAGGCGAAAATCCTGATGATATTCCTAACTTTAACTGAAATACAAAGCATGTTTGGACTAATCCTAACTACTCTAACACTTTTACCAAATTTAAAATGATTGATGTCGCTCAAGGAAAGTCCCTGGAAAATAAAATTCCCCATGAAAACTTCCTAGTAAGCGAAGGTGTTTTGAAAGTCAGAAGAGGATTATTCCAGGGTAATCAAAGTGAGTTAACAAACCTCTCTTGCTAAAACATAAATAGATATCATCCCTGGTATATTTTATTATATACAAATTGATTGCCCTCACTTCATGTTTCAAAATATAAGACATATGGTGAAAGGAAATTCATAAAATGATTGCCCCCATCTAGTCCAAATAGAGATGATGAAAGGAAATTCATTAAATGATTGCCCTCATCTCAACATTTAAATGCAAAGTTATTAATTGAAGTGGTGAAAGGAAAATCAATATGGGAATTAGATAACTTCACTAGGGTATTGAACAGGCTCGCTGGCAATGAAACAATGTCTATGATATCTATAAGGTTGTTATACATGTATTATAATGTACCCTGGAAACTAGTTCTTTTTCAGGCTAGATTTACATTCTAAGCTAACATAGACTCCCTGTTTAAAACATTAAAATTACTTTGCCTTGATGCAAATAAAATTGAACAAAGTCTGATAGATTGGTTAAGGTTGTTTTGATTATCTCAAGCAATTCTAAAATGAGTTTTAAGAAAAGGAAGCAATTTAAGCCTGAATTCAAGATTGATAAATGATTAAGTTTTGAAAGTTTTCAGAGATATGGATGAAGTCCCAAGTCCTTCTGTGTGTTTTCTTTCAGAATGTGTTTCATAGAACTGCAATAATGACTCCATTTACCCAATAAAGGCACTTGGTCTACTGTTCTTCTCATCCCGCAAGGAGACAAGATCCCTAGATGGAGCCTATGTTGAAACATGTATATTTTTCTAAAACTTTAGACTTAAATAAGTCTCATTCTTGTTTAAATAAGGATAAACACGCACTTGGATACCACCGTCGATGAAGTCTTCTGATTAATCCAACGATCTGAAATCCTTAAAATTTATGGAGCCGACCATTCGTTAAAAAGTCAAATCGCTAAATACAACCTTCAAAGTGTCAAGTTTCAGGGTTTTGCAATACTAACAATTAGACATATAAAGAACCCCAAAGTGCCGATATGCGAAGGCGTGAAACTATCTTAAGTTAAATCGGGTTAATTAAACAATTAAAATGATTAACGAGAATTAATCCTTATCGCAACTTCGCATTTCGAGAATCCTGCCTCGAATGATAACTTAAAATCTCGATACCTGAAGTCACGAAACCCTTAAATAATCACAATTATTTACAAAAGTTAAACATGATTAATATTAATTAATCAATCACAATTTCGCGATTCGGGGATCATAGCTTGAATTGAAATAGGTTAACCTGGGACCCAAAACCTTGAAAAGGATTAAGGTTAAACATAATTAATTAACAATGTAAACTCGATTTATTAACAAAATAAAACATTCTTATCTAACCGTTGAGTTTATGCCGATTTGCGATACGGGTGATTTCAAATTTCATTCATACTTTTCTGGTCACGAAATATTGATCATTAATGACATTAAAAATCCAGCCTAGGGAAATGATCCCAAATAAGATCCTGCTTTAACGCCCAAATATTTTTATTAAAAGAATTAAACGCATTGTCAGTGAAGGTATATGCAGGTCGATGCGTTGAAGGCAAAAAAGACTTTCTCATTTTTAATTACATTCATGTTTTGGTAGAACTTACTTAGTGAGATACTCAGTCCTGTGCATTTTCTGTGACAAATAACAGGTTTATGAGAACTACTACCATGCCGCCATGAAAAGTAGCTAAAGCAACTGGTGAGAGTTCGGGCCAGAGCTCAGAGGTTTTCTTTGACACCTCGCCCAGAATTATAGACACAGTTAAAACCTGGACACATGTATTCAACATCCTACAGTACGAACTGGTAAACTGCCCGAATGATTCAAGAGACAACGAAAAGGAAGATTTATCTACCAAATACAAGATTATTGCTCAGTCAAAGCTGCATAAGGTAGCAACAAGGCCGATTCTTTTACCCTACAATGATATTATTATATGGGCACTGGATCATGTGGATATCCCAACCATAACTATATTCAATTCTCAGAAAGTAGCTGTTGGGTCATTTCGGCCAGAACACATATAGGTGATGTACAAACTGTCTCCAACTCCAAACTTCATTTATAATGCCAGTTTCTTAGTGAATTTTAACAAGAAAGAGTGTGATCAATATGGAAAAATCATTTCTGACTTGATCAAGAATTGGTGTTCATGCTGTGAAAAGTTCAGAGCCGATTCTCACGACATATACTCAATCTCATCACTAGAACCGCAGTTCATGTATATAGCCATGATGATGTGTCCACTCTATGGAAAAGAGAATACAACCCATTTATTTCTACCATGGGTACCCATTATACACACAATAGCAGAAGGGTATTCTTTCGACTGGGCCAAGATATTGTCGGACATACTAGCTAGTGAAATTACAGAATACCAGACACTAAAAGCCAAGGGGAAATCAGATTCATTCTTCATGTCAACTTATATTATGGACGCCATCTATTTCATGACGCCTTTCCCGCTGATGGGTTGGAGTTGGACTCCCAATAGCGCAAAACCAATCCATATTTATCATTTGCAATTATGGGAAGATAAGGAAAAATATTTCTTCTATGAAATATGTAACTGGGTAGTAGTGTTGATGCACACTGCTATATTTGGTCACCCACCTCCTAGAATCTCAAACAAAATTGTGGCTAACCTGGGCAAAGTGGCAGACTGGTACATCGAGGAACACTTTTCATATATCAACGTTTTTGGTTGTTTAGTTCCCCCATATGTTTTACCACAATTTTTACTAGATCGACTAGTGTGCCGCGAGGTCGCATGACAAACTGTACTCGACGGGATTAACAAAGAACTCAAAGCAGTGCAGAAAAATGTATGGCCATATTTCCCCTTACATATTGGTGCATTTTCTTTGTTGGATTTCGGCCACTCCAAAGTGGAGGCCGCGGCTTTAGAATAAATAAAATTGGTCAACATTGAATTGAAGAAGCATGACCCACAGAAGGTCATGGGTAACCACATGGTCAGTTGTAATCTAAAAAGGTATGAACATGAAGAGTCCGCATAGAAAAAAATGTTTTGAGGGGTGAAGTATTATCAAGAAGTTCTGAGCCGAGTTTGAGCTCTATCACCTGATCAAATGATTGAGTTTTAAAACTTCCAAAGGCATTGAAGAAGTAGCCTCCCTAAATTATTATAAGGATAAAACCCAATGTTTCCAGCTACGTAACAAACAAAGACCAGAAATCCAGAAGTCGTGAGCTGTAGCAAACAAGAAGCCCTGGAAAATTTAGAGAAATCTGAGGTCCCAACTCAGAAAGAAGATACCTCGAAGACAGAGGTATCAAATAACCAGGCTAAAGATCAAGAAGAGACACAAAAAAACAAAGGAGAAGATAGGTCAATGTCTACACCAGATAAATAAACTACAAACGCAACCGGAAAACAATTATCCATAGAAATCGGCAACCCCATTCAAGTTATCACACCATTACAGTTCAACAGAGGGAACCTTGATGCAGAGCTAATATTCATAGGAGATCTCACGCCTATTTCTATTGAAGAGATACCTCCTTCCGGTTTCTTTTCAGCAAGAAAAGGAAAGCTGTGGTGAAAAGAGAAACACACCAGAAAGAAGGTGCAACTGTAAACAAGCACAGGGTGCTATTGGATGGAAAATATTTGGAAGAAGAAGACTTTGCTAAAGAGGTGGTAGGCTCTTTGGGAGATTTGTCCATGACTAACCAATTTTCAATTGATAATTTGAAAGAAAAATTGAAGTAGAAGAATCAGATGATAAGTCAGTTGCAAAATCAAATAAGGATTACAAAAAAGAATGTCAGAAATGAAGTCAATAAAGGGCTTGAACATGCTAGAGCTAGTGATAAACAAGAAATTCATCTGTTCAAATCCAGTCTTGATGAGATGCACAAGACTGTGCAAGCGAGCGAAGAGCGGGCTATTCAACAAAGTCAATTAGTGAAGAAAGTACAATCCAATTTGAACTTGACTGAAAGCATGGTTATAGATATAACCGTTTTTCAAGCACAGGCATTGGAGTTATGTAAACAACTGGAATCAACGCAACAAGGCCTTTTTGATAAGGTGGAAATTATTCAAAACCATTTCTGGGTTGTGAATCAATCATTGGAAAAAAATTGTCTCACAGAAATAAAGGCTACTACAACTCGAATCACTTTCAAGAAGCGGTTGTGTCATCGGCTAGAGAAGAATTTTTTGTAATTCCCAGATTATCTGTTGTAAAGCAGGTCAGAGGTGACATAATATTGAAAACATGGGAGGCCAATATAGCCGAGAGTAAAAGATTGGCTAAGAAAATCAAAGAGGCTTGTGAAGAGGTTTTTCACTCACTAAATAAAAAATCACTAGGCCTCGGAAAAGATGATTGTTCTGAAGTTCTGGGACAAATTGACATTGTAAAACATCAACTTCATATCAAAGAAAGCTTATAGGAAGCTTAGGTTGCAATTTTTCAATTAAATCAGATTGACATGTCTCAAATAGATAGATGGTTGGTGAAGCCTAATCTGCAGTTACATTTAATGATTTCTGAAGACAAAAGGATAGAAGACAGACTGCCACAATTACAAAGGAAGTTGTACATTTTTGAGGCAAAAGATTTGACAGAACCTTCCAGGCTAGTAGCACAATTTGTAGGCAGGTGTGTCGAATGTATTGAGCGAGGAAAATGGAGTACCTCAAAGAACCAATGGGGTAACATGTACTGCATGAGAAAGAGACAAAGGAAAACTAAGCAAGGCATTCCAAGTCTTTCATTTTGTAACCGTCACTTTTTAGAAATAACTAGAATTCCAACTGCCTAGGGTTGAAAATCATTTTGTATAAATATATATTGAAAATATGAACAAGGGGATGCTTCTTGCCGGATGTAATTGAGAAAACTCTCCTCATCGATAATTAATACAAGTGCAAACCAGAGATTCCACATTTTGTTCATTTGAGTTATGTGTTCTTCTGTCTTTCCACATATCAACATCCTTTTATATTTCCTTGATGAATGTTTGATCGCAAATTAGTACAACATCTACTATGATTACATTTCATTCAATTATCTTCTAGCGAACAATTGTTCCTCTGTATTTACTGTTAGTAAATACAAGACATGTGACTTAATTAGATTGCTATATTTTATACTTCATTTAAGGTTATTTAATCAATTTTCTTCTTCTGTAACAAAGTAATATTCCTCTGTAACTGATGACTTTCTTTGTCTAACAACTTTATGTTTTTCTCTCATTACATTCAATATTTTTAATTTTAACTTAGACACGAAAGACAACCTCTGAGCTGTTATACTGTTAATTCAATTTAAGGATTTTTTCTCACATAAATGTGGTAGAAAAGGCAAACATTAAGACATTAAGAATTTTCTTATTTCGTGATGCCTGACATTATATTTTGAGCCTTAAGTATAAACTAAGGAACAACACTAAGGTTGTGTGGTGTTTCTCAGTTGTCTACCCTTGTTAGGGTTTGACAAGAAGAAAATACAAGCACTTGTTATCGGGGTTTCTTCATTGTTGTTTTTTCTCTTATGAATATAGCATGTTCATGGTTTTATTGAATTATCAGAAAGATTCTCTCTAAGAAAAGTTGGCTTGGTTTGGTTTTCCCCCGATTTTGGGGTTTTCCCAGGATAAATCTTTGTGTCTTCTTGTGCTTGTCTATTAGCTTCTGGATTTTGTTTATTTTCAGTATATGGATGTTTAATGTTAATAGAATATCAACATACTCTGGTTAATCTATTTCTAATGAAAATTTAAGAAAATATAAGATGGTTTCATAGATGGTTACCTTCAAAACAGTTTAACCACTGGAAGGAAGATTGTACTTTGGGATTTTCTGTTGCACCTTGCCGCTGTATAGTTTTTCTTTTGTCAAGATATTTGAGAAATTATTATAAATTCGATTAAAAAAAATATTGGCATAGATCAGATGTCCTTTCCCTAGCGTGCCTGCTGCATTTCTCAGATTGAATTTCCCTCAAAGTTGAATTTTTAGGGTTTTAGGCTTGTTGACATTTTCCTAGACATTGAACCTTCTTATTCAAAGTTCCGACTTCTTCTTGTTCATGTAATGTCTCAGATATTAGAAGACAAGCTAGATGGTGCAACAAATTTCAAATGTATGCACTTGTATATAAGTTATATCACAAATATGTTTGCAGGAGATGTACACTTGGAAAAAGGATAGTTTTCCAAGCAGTGACAATAGATCCAAAGGGATCTTAGATCTAGTGCACTCAGAGGAAGCCCAAGACTTGGAGGAAGCAGTGGTGATTTCTCCTATAGCATATGAAAAATGGGACAGTAGCAATTAAGATTCCAGGTTTTCATATCAAGTTTAATATTTTTTTATTGTTCCATCTTAAATAAATATGTAACTAGGAAAACAATTTTTAGAGTTCTATTACTGCTAAGTAATTTTTTTCCATCAAATGTTTAGTAACACTTGAATATTGTTAGTACTATGATCATTGTGTAAATTCTCATTGTTTAGTACTAATGATGCACTTATTTACAAGACGAAATTGATCTCCTCTAGGAGATGTTCTTGGTTGTTGACTTTGTCCCAGGCAGATTGTCTTCTTAAATTCCATGGAGGTTACCGTGGAGATTTCCTTGTTTTGTTTCAGGAAGGTCACCGTGGAAGAATGATTGGTAACAACACTGGAAAAATGTCGTTGTTGTTCTTACTCTTATTCTTTCCAGGTTACCGTGGAGGAATATTTGGTCACAACACTGTTGATGAAGATATATGAATTTATGTTACTCAAGCATTTTTGAATCTTGCTTGGCTAAGGAAAGATAGCCAGGAATATCACCCCATGTTTATAGCGTCAAAAAGTGTTTCCCAATCGAAAAGTATTACTTACAAGGGCTTAGGCTGATTTTTTAAAATAAAATATTGTTGCAAAATATAACATTTTTATATAATTTTCTAAATATAATAGATTGCAAATACAAAAGTGGAGATCAAAAGAAAAAATACCAAGTCACATATTAACATAGATGAGATAGAATAAAAATCACTTTATTTCATTCAAAGAAATTAAAATAATCGTTCTCTTTACAAAAATCCCTATGGAGGCATGGACCAAGGTCAAACTTAGATATCCCCGATGAAAATCATACAAAAAGACTCTGACAAGAAGTGAAAACTGAACTTTAAAATATGGATCAACATGCCACAAACTGTTGCCCACTTGACTCTGCACAATATCCTTTATCAGTTATGAAAATCAATTCATAAACATACAAGTCTACACATACTATCAAAGATAGATCAACACCTCTGAAACAAGCATCTGAATGATATGGTTCAACTTTGAACCTTGCTGTCTACAATAAGACCCTGCTGTCATAAAAGAGAATTAGGCTTTTAATGAATTGCAGAATGAATGAAAACTGAACTATCTCAATAAAACTCAAGAGAAAACCTTAGTATGCTTTCTCCTTCTATTCTCCACTTATTGTTCCTTATCATTTGGATTTTATGCATTCCAAATTAGTTGAAGTAGTTCAAATACCTCATTTAGTTAAGTTAACTAAAACTCAACTAAATTCTAGTTTAGGGGAAGAATTAATAATAATAATAATAATAAAGGGTCTTTTATTAAATAATAACTAGTAGGTGGGACCCCTTGTGTTAACAAAAATAAACATAATTAGATAGTTAATCAAACACATCCCTCCTTGTGGCCCGACCATAATCATTTCCACAATTTGAAATTTAAATATTAGTGATATTTCAAATTATATTCAAACATATAATATCCACAATATCCAAAAATAGTTTGCTGTCCAAAACTTTCAGTAGTCCTTTGTCCTCAATAAATCAATAATAAACACATAATCAAAAACCATATTTTCCACTTTGAGAGGAAAATTTTCCTTTGTTGTTGCTATCTCCTTTTGACTTCCCTAAATTATCCTTAGGTTGGGTAGAACCTTGATGCTTTATATCACTAATAACATGGGAGAAATCATCTCTTAAGTGCATACATGATGATATTGACTTGGTTGAGTCACTTGAAGGATTGGAGGGAGCATCAATATATTTACCTTTGTCATTCACATGGTGGGGTTCGATTTTTAGTATTTTTCTTGTGTGGGAGTACTGTACAAGTGAGTGTGCAGGGGAAATCTGAACATTTCAGTTTACATGTGGATGAGGAGGAGGTAATGACAAGTTTGGGCAACCACGATGGTGGGAGATTACTTGGTGAAAAATATTTTTCCATCCATCATTCTTGGGCACTTCAGTTTGCAAAGATACATGCGGAGGCACAAGTATACCGGGAACATGTTGGGGATGGAAGGGAGGCCTCTCTGGTATAGTATGGACTATCCTTTGCAAAATCCAATTGAAAAATCCAACTTGAAAGAGCTGGTTTAACTCTTGAGGATCGACATCAAAATTTATTGAGAATCTAGGCCTTCCAGGTCCTCTGTTCCAGTTTCCTCTTCCCCTATTATTTTGGCCATGACTTCCTCTACTGAAAAAGCTCATCCTGTATGCAACAATTATTAGCAACTAGCTCTAAACATACCATACATGACATTCTCTTAATATGAAACAAAGTTTGGCTCAATAATCACATTAGACCCATGCAATCCAATCCATAAAATGCATTTAATAATTGTAAAATGAGCAGGGGGTGAAATAGGGTTCATGGGATATCTCGGGGGATTGTATTGAGTGAAAAGTGATATCATGACAGGGAGTAAGAACACGATTACTGCTTGAAAATTTATTAAATAACGAACTATGCAACAATACCAAAACATATCAGCTGCCATCTATATCTGTGTCATTTTTGTATCTCTGTCATACATAGTTTTAATTTAATTTTAGTGAACAAGGCATGGAAAATGAATTTGGGATTGTTAGGGGATTTATAATGAGCGAAAAAGTGAGAAAATGAGAGGGAATTAGATGGATACTATTCATAAAATAAATTAAATCAATCAACTATCATAACTCTGTTTCAAACTTGATCCAAGGGCATCCACTTCCAATACCAAAAACATTTAACTGTCCCTCAATTGCATACAAGTTTCTTACTGTCTTGAATAAAACTATTTTATTTCCCAGAATTCTTCAATTTATAACAGTCTGTGTATTATGACTTATGCAAACATTTCCAATTCAACAGTAACAATATAACCTATTCGAACCATAGTACTGCATGTGCTAATGCTGATCTCTTTCCTTTTTAAAACAATAATACTATGCATAGTGATTCCATTATTGACACACACCCCTTTCCCTCCAAAGGGTTGGTCGACCTCCCGGTCTAGGATCATTCAAATCATTGAGCCGAATTGGCTCGTCGGGCTCCTGATGGGAATCAATTTAACTTGACACAAGAACTTCCACCTTTTTTCACAGGTTGTATGGCACCCATGGGCCCTCTCCTTAGCACTGTTCAAATATCAACGCCAACGAGCACTAGCTACTTTATTCTAGTCCCATTCCTTTCACGCGACCACGAACTACAACCATGGGCCAGCTCCCTTCACGACGTTGTACTTCAGAGATTTTGCGATCTCTTTTCTCCCTTTTTCCCGATCCCTGAATCAGAGAATTCTCCTGGACCAAATCTATGGTCCATGTTCTTCTCACAACCAACGACTATGATCTATTCTGTGACTCCATCCTTTGGAAGTTTTCACTTATCTAACGCGACGTGTCCTATCTCAATGGACGACTATGATTGCTTCGGCTCCCATCTCTTTGATTGTTCTCCTCCTTGCCTTTTATCTGAAGGGTTCTTCCTCTGAAGTTTGTGGAACTCTACCACGTGCCCTTACCAACACCGAAGGCTAGGTTGACTTCTCTCTTCGCGACTTCGGCATAAACAATGTTTTCTCCACGCAATTTCTCTGAATCTCTTCTCGTGAACTCTTAGATATTCTGCCACCTATCAACCTTGATGGAGGACGGTTCCTGCTGGTTTCGGAACTTCGGGAATTCAGTTATCCCACTCTCCTATGCACTTAAAAGGGTTTAATCCTTGTGTACTTACCTCTGAATCCAACGACTATGGGTCCTTCTCACCTAGATCCGACGGATGGGATCTGTTCTCCTCCTGCTCCTTTGGGTTCTTGGACATGAATTTCAACGGTCCAGATCTCCTCCCTTTGAGTTGATCTAACAACATTTGTCACTCATCCTCTTGAGATTTTGTCAATGGGATTTAACCTCTCCCTGACACACACTTGCACTCTGCATGCAACTTTTCACTGTCTCTCCTGAGATGAGAAATCTCTTGACCTTCCAAGGAACTCGACCCTCTGCTTACTTAGAAGAATTATGGTGCCCTCCTGGCACACTCTATGCTCGACCTCCTGATCTTGTAAAGTGAAACTACTTTACCACTGGCACACTCCTTGTGCTTGACGAAGTCTCTCAAACAGATTCTTGCAACAGTTGTCTAAGTGTTAGCCTAGTGCAATCCTTTCACAGGTCTTCCTCCTGAACCCGGTTCTCCTTCAGGTTCTCTGATGTATTTCCTGCATCCTCTCTATGCACACTTTCAAAGCTATTAGACAAAGTATTCAAAAACTATGTGAGCGTCTTCTCCTTGACACTTATCTTCTATGAACTCAAACAAAGTTCCCTTGTGCACACTTGCACCCGCTCGATGACCACTTGGCAAAGCTATACATAATATTCAGTAATTATGTCTCTCTGTACCTCGTTTCAACATTCTCCCCTCCAAGGTATTCAGTAATATTGAGGATCCTCTTAAGTTTGCAAACTATCATGGCGTGCCCTCCTGACACATTCTTTCTTGAACTCAATTCGAGATTCAGATGGGCACTCCAGATTCAGATGCACACTCCTTGCACTGGCTACAAAGTTCCAATACTCTATTGTGCACTTATTGCACAGCCTAAAGAACCCAGAAACAATTTAACAAACTCACAGATAGATAATTCTATCTATCCCTGCAGATGAAAACTATCCATACATATTCAACATAAATAAACACACACATGACATTCATAAAATGCAAGGTGAACAAAACCATGTGCAGGAAAAACTTATCTCTTTGTAGTAACATGAATGTCTGGTTACGATGTGTACAAAATCTAAGACTGCAACAGAGTCTTGGCTCTCTCATCCTTCTCCTCACTCTTCCTATCTGTTCTTCTCTAATGAATCTAGATAGAAAGATCCTTTTTTTTTACCAAAAGAGGGGCTCCTCAAACTCTCCCTCCATCTACCTACTCTCATTAATTACATTGAATTACATTCAATGGCCATCTAGTCCAAATCATATCTAGATCTCATCATCCTATTAGCCATTAAAGGCGACATTATTTCCTGCCTGCACAAAGGCATCAACTTGGCTCTTCCAACCTTATGCAACATTTAATTGCATTTAATGCAAATTGAAATTTGAAAACGAGGGAAAAATGAGAGGGCTAGCGCCTCTCCCCTCCTTGAATGCGATTTGATGTATTGGATAGTTGGTGCATTTTTGAGGTGGAGCGATGCTCCTACATCATACTCCACTACTGTGAAAAATTCATGAGCTCCTGCTCATGATATTCCCATCTCTGTTGAAATCCTCCTGGATCCCAAACTCTCCTTTAGAGTTGTGTTTTTGATCCCTTGCTTTGCTGCTAATGTTGATTCCTTGCTGCTCTTGTAGGCTCCCTTCTGCCTAGCTTCCTCCCGCGGATAGTTTCCTGTGCTGACTTCAACATCAACTCTCTTATCTACTCAATCACCTCTTCCAGTTGTTCTATTGGCTGGCTTCCTCTTCCATGCAAACTTCTCTACTGCATCTCCTCCTTGTCAATGGGTAGATAAACCTGATCTCCCTTGATGCCTTCATCTCTTGTGGCCTTAGATTTCCACTTTTCTACAGACTCCATTTCTGTAGTCTCATCATTGAGCTACTGCTCAACTTCTTCCTTTGACATATTTTCTTCTACCAGTTCTCCTTGTGTTGGTTCAAATACAACTTTCTCCAGCTACTCCTCAGACTGGAATTATTCTCCCTCTTCTACTGCATGCTTCAGTGCTGCAGTCATCTCCTGTTCAGCTCCCTAGCTGAAATTTCTGAGAAATTCTGTTGAATGATCTTCTCCTACAATCTGCATGACTGTCTCTTGGCAACCATCTTCTGGTTCTGAATTGTTCAACCAATCCTCCAACATGTTCAATTCCATCTCCCATTGAGTGAGAATCTCAACTGTGTTCTCTTTTTATACTGGGGAAAACATCAATGCCTGCTCCCTTTCCTCCTCTATGACAATCACTGCTGGATATCTTTCTTCTGTTGTTGCATCTGCAACACATGCTCTGACCTCAATTGGGCTATGTGGTAGAAATACCTCAATTTCTCCAATGATCATAATGCATTTCTGATCCTCCTCCATCATCTCTCCTTGATGATATGAACTCTCAGCTGAGTTCATGAGACTTTCAAATAGTCTCCTCTCTTCTCCCTTTCCCACCTCGCAATATGGGATTTTTCTTCTGCCCTCCTAGAAGTCTATGAGATCAACTGATCTCATCTTATTGCCCACCTGGAAATCTAAAATTTCATCACTTCCCTCCTAGAAGTTCATGAGATTCTCTGATCTCTTCTCCTCGTCACTGAGGCTTTTTCCAACCTCTGGTTCGCAAATGCAAACCTGCTCCTCTTTTGTGTCACCGAGGTTTTCAGAATACCTCAACCACCTCCTCAACTCTTGTTGTTGTCTTCTGGCTAGCAACTTTTGAAGAAGCCATTTAGCTTACCTCTTCAAAGGCCATTCATATGTCCAACATACCTTTGCCTCCTGCTACATTTTCAATGTCAACCTCTCCATTTCTTCTCTTATCTCCTTGAGCTCCCGATCCATCTCTGCTTTGCTTTTCTGTTGGTGGATTTCTCCCCGACCACGTCCATGGCCTTCAGTAGCCATTTTCAACTTCTACCTTCCCTCCTGGAAAGTGTACTATTTACTCTGCAACTGAGAGCATCTCCAACTTCTTCTTCGTCTGAAATATACAGATGCAAATTGTGCTCTGATACCACTCTGACGGTATCATAGTATTTCCTTTCACCGCCTCTACTTTTCATACGATTTGCAGTCAAAATTTTAATCTATGATACCACTCTAACACACACCCCCTTCCCTCTTAAGGGATGCTTGACCTCCCGGTCTAGGATCATTCAAATCACTGAGCCGAATTGGCTCGATGGGATCCTGATGGGAACCAATTTAACTTGACACATGCCCTTCCACCTTTTTTCACAGGTTGTATGGTACCCGCGGGCCCTCTCCTTATCGCTGTTCAAATCTCAACGCCAACGAGCACTAGCTCCTTTATGCTAGGATGCTTCCTTTCATGTGACCATAGACTACAACCATGGTCCATCTCCCTTCGCGACTCCGTTCTTCAGAGATTTTGCGAGCTCTTTGCTCTCTTTTTCCTGATGCCATAATCGAGGAATTATCTAGGACCAGATCTACGGTCCACGTTCTTCTCACAACCAATGACTATGATCTATTCCGCGACTCCATCCTTTGGGATTTTTCACTTCTCCTACCTCTGGCTTTCTCGATTAGCGAATCAACGAAGTTCTAATCTAATGCCACATGTCCTATCTCAATGGACGTCCAGGATTGCTTTGGCTCCTAGCTCTTCGGGTGTTCTCCTCCTTGTCGTTTCTTCGAAGGGTTCTTCCTCCAAAGTCAGTGAATATCTGCCACATGCCCTTCCTAGCACCGATGGATAGGATGACTTCGCTCTTCGCGACTTCGACAAAACTAGTGTTTTCTCCACGCAATTTCTCTGAAACTCTTCCTGCGAACTCTTAGATATTTCACCACCTGTCAACCTTGATGATGGATGATTCCAGCTGGTTTCGGGACTTTGGGACTTCATTTATCCCTCTCTCTTGTGCACTTAAAAGGGTTTAATCCCCGTGCACTTACCTCTGGATCCAACGGCTGTGGGTCCTTCTCACCCAAATTTGATGGTTGGGATATGTTTTCCTCCTGCTGCTATGGGTGTCTGGACATGAATTCCAATGGCACAGATCTCCTCCTTTTTAGATGATTTGACTACAGCTGTCGCTCCTCCTCCTGATATTTTGTCAATGGGATTTAACCTCGCCCTGGTGCACACTTGCGCTCTGTGTGAAACTTTGCACTGTCTCTCCCGAGATGAGAAATCGCTCAGCCTTCCAAGGGACTCGACTCTCTGCTTCTTTAGAATAATTATGGTGCCCTCCTGACACACTCTGTGCTCGACCTCCTGATCTTGTAAAGTGAAACTACTTTACCACTGGCACACTCGCGCTTGACAAAGTTTCTCAAATAGATTCTTGCAACACTTGTCTAAGTGTTGGCCTGATGAAATACTTGCATAGGTCTTCCTCTTGAACTCGATTCTCCTTCAGGTTATCTGATGCATTTCATGCATCCTCTCTATGCACACTTGCATAGCTATTAGACAGAGTATTCAAAAACTCTGTGAGTGTCTTCTCCTTGACACTTCTCTTCTCTGAACTCAAACATATTTCCCTTGTGCACACTTACACTCGCTCGATGACCACCTGATAGAGCTCTACGAAATATTCAGTAATTCTATCTCTCTCTGCCTCCTTTGCACAATCTCCCCTCCAAGGTATTCAATAACCTTGAGGCTCCTCTTGAGTCTGCAAACTATCTTGATGTTCCCTCCTGACACCTTCTTTCCTGAACTCGATTCGAGATTCAGATGCACACTCCTTTCACTGGCTACAAAGTTCCAATACTCTGTTGTGCAATCCTTGCATAGCCTAAAGAACCCAAAAACAATTTAACAAACTAACAGATAGAGAATTATATCTATCCCTATAAATGAAAACTATCCATACATCTACAACATAAATAAACACACACATGACATTCATAAAATGCAAGGTGAATAAAACCATGTGCAGTAAAAAATGCTCTTTCTATATTAACATGAATGTTTGGTTACAATGTGTACAAAATATTGGACTGCAATAGAGTCTCGACTCTCTCCTCCTTCTCCTCACTCTTCCTATTTGTTCCTCTCTAATGAATCTAGATACACATATCTGTTTTTTTTTTTACCAAAAGAGGGGATCCTCAAGCTCTCCCTCCATCTACCTACTCTCATTAATTACATTGAATTACATTCAATGGTCATCTAGTCTGAATCGGATCTAGATCTCATCAACCTGCCATCCATTATAGGCAACATTATTTCTTTCCTGCACAAAGGCATCGACTTGGCTCTTCCAACCTTACAACATTTAATTGCATTTAATGCAAATTGAAATTTGAAAATTAGGGAAAAATGAGAGGGATGGCGCCTCTCCACTCCTTGAATGCACTTTGATGTGCTGGCTAGTTGGCGCATTGGTGAGGTGGAGCGATGCTCCTGCATCAATTATATATATCCAACATTCATCCCTGTAAATCACACAATAATACACCCAGGATAAAAAATCAACATAAACTGTCCTCTAACGAAAATCAGACCCGATTTAAACACACACAGGTTCCTTTAAAATCTAGGCAGAACCAAATAATGTTTGATGAGTCTATCATACATAGGTCTTCAATCATATAGTTGACACAAATTTGATTCGAAAATAGAATCCAACCCCAAAAATATAACCCTGATCTTGATCTCTGTGTGAATTAATATTTATAGACTTCCTTTTAAAACAATCATAGTTTGCACGGTGATTCCCATAAGATATATGAAGATAACAGAAAAAAATTGACACACAGGTATCTCTATTAAATTTTGACAGAATCATGATCGTGTTTAGTGAAACAATCCCTCACACAAGTGTCTTCTTATATTTAAATGCAATCACGATCATGCTGGGATTAAACACAGTAAGAGAGATCATAATCAACTAGAAGGATGGATCTCAGGAACTAGGTAACCCTACTTTTCTTTTCTGTTCAAATGAATTAATCACAGAGAGGACACACTGAGATCCGACCAAGAGATGGTTTTTGAAGCGAGGGATCCCGTGCCTTTAAAAACTCAAGAAAACACATAGGCGAAAAACTCAAGAAAATATAGAACCTATGCAATCTTGAGCCACCATTTGATTCATAATATCGAGAGTCCAACATGGATGGAAAGAAAAGATCCATACCTATGAGAAAATCGCTTAAATGACGAGTTGGTCGAGTTTTCCTCTTTGAAACCTGAAATCTCAGAGCTTCCACAACCAACCAGAGCAACAATGCAACTATTCTAGGGTGACGGTCTCAAGGGAGGTTTGGAGTGATGTGTAGTAAATGCACGTCACTTCCTCACCTGGCCCTATTCAATTCCATGTATGAGCCAACCCACTAACATAACATCCACCATTAAAATCAAACCATAACCAATCTAAAATTCAATGCCATATTGTTTGTATAGATTCGATACCATATCTATTGTATAGTGCGCCACTCGAGACATATACGTTAACCTTATGCCATAACATCAACAATAATCATATATTAACATTACTATATGTGCCTCCATTCAACTCTTTAATAATTTGTTCATAATCCTTTAACCAAAAAACATAGTATAATAGCTAGGTCCACCATTTCACAAAGGTTTATACATAATCTTTTTGCCATAACTTTAGAACTTTTCCATAGTTTTTCTTTTTGTTTTTATCAAGCTCCCATTTCTTATCTTTTGCATAAATCATATATGGATAAGTAATCAATGTTACAACATATCACAACATAGCACTTGTAAACAATATAATTCTCATAACCATAGAGCTTCCCTGTATCGCAAGCATTTAGCAACCATGCATCAACCACCCATTTATCATATCAAATGGAACCAAGACTGCATCATCAAATGTATAGGACTATGTAGGAAACATCATAACAACAACAACAACATATAAGTATAATATGTTTATCTTGCACCTCTAGTCTATAAGGGGGTCCCACCTACTAGTATTATATTATTATCATAATTAAATAATAGCGCTTTAGCAATCCTTTGGGGGCGGAATTCATCGTTGCGATTTTAATCGTCAACAAAATGGCTACTCCACAGGGAAACCTGTTTCGAACAGATTAAGAACTCATAATGTCTGGTTTTACAGACCAGTAACATCAGATCAACAAAATATACATCAGAATGATTATGCAACAGGGGGAAGTGGGCGGATTTAAGGGAAAAATGACTAAGATTTTGGGAATAACTCATAGAAAGTGTTAAGTATGAGGGGCTTTATCCCTGTAAGCATAATATTTTAATTAATCATAGTAAGGCATTCTTGAATTCAAGGAGAAAAATTTCTTGGTATGCTCTTTTGAATCTTGGTGCGGATGGAAGAAAAGGAAAATAGAAGAGGGATAAAACTAACTATCTTATAAAACAACAGTTGAAGAAAATAACAATTTCAATTATGCTTTCAAGGGGAACATCATGAAATATGTGTAACCTGATTGTTATTGATTAACAATACTTTGCAGAATAACGTCGTTGTGGAAAAACTGATCCAACATTTTATTTTGACAATAAATGAAGTCAAAAGAAACAAAATAGAAAGAAATGACATAGCAGAAATGAAACAACAGAATTGAAATAAGCAAAAATGAAATAACATAAATGTAAAATCGAAGCAAATAAAACAAACTATAATATAGAAAAAATTCCATACAACGTTAAAACTTTCAAGTTGGTTCCACATAGTGTTTTAAGTGGGAACTGTTAGTGCTATAGAAAAACAATCTCTCTTGTAAGTCCTTTAGGATGTAAGAATTTGGGCCCAAGACAAAAGCGATCTTAAAAGGACCCAACCATAATTTTTGTAACTTTGAATGCCTTCCTCTATCAGCATGATCTAAATCCCACGACAATACTTTCTCATTAACCTTAAATTTGACATCCTTGACACTTTTGTTGAAATATATTTTAACTGTTTGTTGTCTTCTCTTTATATTATCCAAGGAAAATGTCCTTTTCTCCTCTAAAGCCAAAAGTGCATTCATTCTTTGAGAAACATCAGAAGAATTTAATTCTTCAACCTGTAGCATTAAACTTAGAGAGGAAAGTTCCATCTTGATAGGTAGAATGTCTTCTTGACCATAAACAAGCTGGAAAGGGGTGCAACCAGTGCTCACCTTGATGGTAGTGTGATCTGCCCAAAGGGTGTAAGTGAGAAGAGTGTTCCATTGACGAGGCTTATCTTCAATGAGCCTCTTGATAATTCTCACCAGATTCTTGTTTGTAGATTCGGCCTGCCCATTTCCTTGGGGATAATAAGCTGATGAGGTAAAATTTTTAACCCCCAACTTAGCTAAAAAATGGTTCAGTTTAGCAGAAATAAAAGCGGGACCATTGTCTGTAATAATTTCCAAAGGAAGACCAAATCTAGAAAAAATATTATTCTCAAAGAAAGAAATCATCTGTTCATCTCGTGAATGCTTAAGCAGGACAACTTCAGTCCATTTCGTAAAATAGTCTGTGTCTGTCAAGATAAAAACTTGCCCTGCTGAAGATGGAGGATTAATATGACCAATAAAGTCCAAAATCCATTTTGAAAAATGAAAGTCAGGGAGGACAGGTTGTAAAGGCATGGATGCACGACATTCTTTTCTAGCAAACTTCTGGCACTTGTCACAAGATCTTAAAAAAATATAAGAATCAGGAAAAATTGAAGGCCAATAGTATCCTTTCCTGATAATCTTAAAATAAGTAGTTTTAACATAAAAGTAACCTCCTACATGAATAACATAATTTGAATAACCATGAGTCTCTTGCAAAAATTTATGTGCTTCCTCATTGTTCACACAATGAAGTAACATACCATCAAAAAATCTTCTAAACAAGAAGTCTCCTATAATGACGTATCTAGCAGATTTGAGACAGATCCTTCTTCTTTGATAGTTATCTAAGTTACCTGGACACATTTTATTTTGCAAGTAATAAGCCAGATTTTATACCAAGGATGTTCAAACACAGGAAGGATTTGATTGCCAATGTAAAACAATGCTGATAGAGAGCTATCTTGTTCATCACTTTCTTCACTTGTTTCAGCATGCTGAGCTAAGTGAAGGGCTAAGTCACATCCCTTGATGGTGTTAGAAGTCACAATAGTTAAATCATGCTCCTGGATCTTGGAAAGCCAATGTGCAAGCTTCCTTGAAAGATAATTCTGTGAGAGTAAAAACTTGACAACACGTAAAGGGAATTTTACCAGCGTGTGCTTACCTAATATGAAGTGGTGAAACTTTTCAACAACTTTAACAAGAGAGAAAGCATGTTTTTGAATAGAAGAATATTTGAACTCATCATCTAATAAGATTTCACTCATGTAAGCCACCGATTTTCAATACCTTGGTCATCACATTGCATGAGGATAGAAGAAATTGCTTTCTCTGTGGCATTAATATATATCATAAATTCCTTCTCAAAATCTGGCTTTGCCAAAACCGGTGCGGAATTGATTGCCTTCTTGATCCCTACAAAAGAATTTTCGACGTTCTCCATCTAAGAAAATGCACGATCTTGCTTAATTAGATTGTGAATTGGTTTTACCATTACTGCAAAATCAGGAACAAACCTACGAACAAAGTTAATAACACCCATAAAGGCTTGAACCTCCTTCTTGGAAGCAGGAGCAGGAAGATTTAGGATAGCAACAATCCTTTCAGAATCTATGCTTATTCCCAAATCAAAGATGATGTGTCCAAGGATCTTGCCCTTGGTAACATTGAAAATAGACTTAGAAGGATTTAAAGAAATGCCAAATTTCCTGCATCGCATGATAATCTTTCTAAGATGACCAAAATGATCTAATTGGTTTTTAGAATACACGATTAAGTCATCAAGATAAATCTGAATAATTTTACCGATCAAATCCTCAAAATATATTTGCATAGCTCTTTGAAAAGTGGCACCTGCATTAGATAAGCCAAAATGCATACGTTCATAAGCGAAAGTTCCCTAACGAGTAACAAAAGTGTTTTTATATTTATCTGTCCTTTTTACCTTGATTTGATTGTAACCAAAAAAACCATCAAGGACATCATCTGTGACCCTGCGACTTGCTGCAAAATCATTTCCATATTAGGGAGAGGAAAATGGTATTTAACACTAGCCCTATTCAATGCGCAAAAATCAACACATAATCTAATTTGACTTGTTACTTTCCAAACGAGAACCACATTGGACACCCACTCAAAATACTTAACAGGGAAAATTATCCCATCCTTCAAGAGTTTACCCAACTCCTTTCAAATAGTTGCTTCCAGTGCAGGGTTAATGGGTCTTTGTTTTTGCCTAACTAGTTTTATGCCTTCTTTGATAGGAATGGAATGTTGTATAATAAAAGGATCAAAACCATGAAGATCCTCATACGACCAAGAAAAAACATCTTCAAATTCACTAAGAAACTCGGTGAACTTCAATTTTTCTTCATCAAAACATTGGGTGCCTATTTTAACATTCTTTGGACAATCGGGTGTCCCAATGTTCAAGGAAATGGTTTCACCCACTTTCCTTTTTGAATCCTCTTCTTTATGTTTTTCTTTTTTGCCTACATCACTCGATGAAAATGAACTTTCTAGAGGAGTCAAGCCCTTCGGATTTTTTTATTATCTTCTATTGATATAATTTCCTTAGGCTTATAAGGTTCATTTTGGATGAAAGCACATATGCTCTCATCACTAGGGAAGATTTTCCATGACTCTACATTGTCAGGGATGTGCGGACGGTACAAAGATTGAAAGGTACAATTAGATATTTGTGGCATAAGTTGCCAAGTAGGAGAGGCTGCAAAAACAACTAACCTGTCATCCATAGAGTTCAATTTTTTTTTAACATGAGTGATGTTCAAAGATAGCAAGCTTAGATAAGTGCCCAAAAAATTTGGGTGTAACACTTCATTAAATGTTTGCTAGGATAATATATCTTACGTACGAGGTTTACAAAAAGTTCAGAATCCCCAAAAACTATAAGGTGACCACAACCTAGATTATAGGAATTTTCAATGACTAGCAGTAATGCTTCAAATTCAATGACATTTTTTGTGCAAGAAAACTCTAACCTATAGTAAAAGTAATGAATTTTACCCACAGGAGAGTACAATATAATACCGGCTATGTTTCCTTGATTGCAACATGAATCATAAAAGTGCATATGGCACATCCCATCCTCTATGTCGATTTGTTCCAAGGTAGTGATGTCCTCATCTGCAAAGATGTAATACACTCCTAGGTCCTCGATACAATTCACATTAGGTTGATTGACGCTTTCTATGTAAGGTTAAATTCTTCCCTCCCTTAGGACTATGATGTTTTTACCATTTTGAGGAACAGATAAATGTGTCTCGCCGAGCGAGAGGTATCCACCCGTCACAGCTTGCCAATATCTTCCTAAGGTGATCAAGTAATTACTCACTGCCATATCGATTACCTGAATATTAAGGGTTGTCCTTATTTCAGGATGCGCGCACAAAACCAAGGTCATGTACTTGATTTCACCTATGGTTTTCTGTTGTAAACTATTATAAGAGAGCATGCTTTTGATGTTTTCATTTGTACAAGACAAGCCTAGCTCTTCCATAATAATCTTCGACATTACACTTAGGCTCGAACCGCAGTCAATGAGACAACATTAGGCTATTTTGTCCATAATCTTTACAGAAATAAAGAACGAGGGATTTTTTACAGGGTGCCTAAAGTTATGTACACCTACTTTATTTACAGTCAAATCCTCTTCATCTACATCTTCAGAGAGGTTGGCTACTATGGAAGCTTTTCATTCCATAAAAGTTTTCAGATGCTTTTGTTGCTCTGGGATGACAACCATGTCCAGGAGGATAGCATCAAATTAAATATTATCAAATTGATTGAGAATGTTGTATTTGGAAGAGGGAAGAGGGGAGGTAGTTCCTTGACTGTCAGGAGATTTAGAAACCAGAACAGTAGCAGCAGGTGAATATGATCTAGGGATAGAAGAAGTGTGAGGGGGATCATATTTACCTTTTGGATCATAGGATTTATTCCTAGTGTTTATGTTCATAACATCCTCTGGCTCTGCAAAGTCTAGGACAACAATAGTAGTTTAGGGTCTTTTACCAAAGATTTTATCTCTGGCACTCTTCTTTACCTCACAAGTACTTTCCTCATGGTGTTCCTCATAAAATTTACACCAACTACGAGGCATGATTGATTTAGGCTGAAAATTGTTTTCATTAGGATTTCTAAAGGATGGTGAAGAAGAATATAAATCCCCAGGAGTAAGCGAAGGGACACTTTATTTCTACTCATATGATATCATTAGATTATTCATGTCTTGTAAAAGCTATAAGAGGGTATACATGTCCATCTATTTAACTGAATCTCCCTTAGGAAGACCTGTTCTTTCAAGTTGTTCTTCATACTTTAAACAAGTATGAAAAACAGAACCAAGGTTATCAATGTCCTTTTCCTCAATCCTATGAAGGTAGGGGGAAGGGAGAGCATTATAATAATGCATGAAAGCAGCTTGGTTCCGAGGGAGAATGAGTTAATGAATTTGGTTATATAATTTGGTGAAATGTAAGTTGAAAGACTTGATAGTTTCATTGTCCTTATAAGTAATGTTATTGTACTCCCGTAACTGCTCGGTTGGGCTTTTGGACTGCCCATAGGTATATTTGAACCAATAAACTAACTCTTCCCAAGTAGAAAGAATCCTGGGAGGAAGATCAAAGAAATCAGCCACAACCTTCCCTTCAAGGGAATTAACAAATAAGCACATAAAAGTGTCATTATCATTGGATCCTATGTTATGAAAGGCATTAGAAAATGCCACCAAATGTTTATTCGTAGTGACCATGTTATTTCCTGAAAACCTAGGGATATTCTCTTTGAATTTAGGAAGTGGATGAGTAGCAGGTGCTACGTTAAGAGGGGAGGAAACATGCCACATAATAGTTGTAGCATCTTCTTCAAACTGAAAAAGCCCATAGTTTTTAATGATTTTGTCGGGATTTGTAGTAGATTGGACATGGACTTGGTGACTATATAGGCTACCAATCATTGACGAGGGTGAAGGGTGAGATGAAGAAGCACCTCCAGTGCCACTAGAGCCACCACTAGATGCCATCCTGTGAGCGATAGGTAAGGGAGAGAAAGATGAAATGGTTGAATCAGACAAAGTTCTCCTTAGAGTACTTTGTTGGACTGAAAAAAAATGTTTCTTCTTCCTATTTGAGAAATAGGATGTTGGACACACCTACCACACTTAGAGGGGGGGTGAATGAGTGTGGGGCTCTTTTTCCCAAAACTTCCCTCTTGCACAAAAACTCATCAATTAGCATTCAACATTTATT
>JZKD02S1605439.1:553905-588390 GCA_000966675.3 Picea glauca | reverse complement strand
ACCAAAATCCCTCATCAATTTCATCATCAAAATCTGATTTGTAGCTCTGTAATAGACTTGGTGTTTCTGATCACATTTCTGCAAACCTTCATTAACTTTAACAGCAAGAAACTAGTTCATCTCAAGTGATAAACCTGTTCTTCTCCTAGAGATGTGAGGGTCTAAGGACATGAAAAAAAGATCAAAATTGTAGGAAAAAGAAATCTATGGTTGATTCCTAGGTTGTATTTGCCTAGCTTCCCAACGTTCTTAGATACAAATGTATTGTTCAATCATTTCCCGTGAGCGTTCAACCTCAACCCGGGTATTAGCGGTCTCTAAGATGGTATTAAACAAGGTTAAAGCAATGCTGGTATGATCCTTATGATCGGGCTCAATATTGGGCTTCCTTGCAACATGTACAGTCATGAAGAAAAGAAATAATCAAAGAATTAAAAGCAACAATATAAATATATTCAATTATAATTAAGCATAAAATCAGCTGGAGAGATATGGAAGATCTCCGCAGTACGGTTGCCAAATAAATGTTGAGGAAATATATGAATATATCTTACTCAAGAATTTTTGAATCTTGCTTGGCTAAGGCAAGATAGCCATGAATATTACCCTATGTTTATAGCCTAAAAAAGTGTTTCCCAATCCACAAGTATTAGTTACAAGGGATTAGGCTGATTTTTAAAAATAAAAGATTGTTGCAAAATATAACATTTTTATATATTTTTCTGAATATGACAGATTGCAAAAGCAAATGTTTAGATGAAAAAAAAAAACTACCAAGTCACATATTAACACAAATGAGACAGAATAGCAATCGTTTTATTTCATTCCAAGAAATAAAAAAAATCATTATCTTTACAAAAATCCCTGTGGGGGTATGGACCAAGGTCAAACTTAGATATCCTCGATGAAAACCATACAAAAGGACTTTGAAAAGAAGTAAAAAATGAACTTTAAAATCTGTATGAGCTTGCCATAGACTGTTTCCCACTTGACTCTGCATAATATCCTTTATCAGTCATGCAAATCAATTCATAAACATACAAGTCTACACATACCATCAAAGATAGATCAACACCTCTAAAACATGCATCTGAATGATATGGTTCATCTTTGAACCTTGCTATCTACAATAGGACCTTGTTGTCATAAAAGAGAATTAGGATTTTAATGAATTGAAGAATGAATGAAAACTGAACTATCTCAATAAAACTCAAGAGAAAACCTTAGTATGCTTTCCCCTTCTATTCTCCACTTGTTCTTCCTTCTGTTTTGGATTTTATGCATTCCAAATTAGTTGAAGTAGTTCAACTACCTCATTTAGATAAGTTAACTAAAAATCAACTAACTTTTAGTTTAGGGGAAGAATTAATAATAATAATAATAATAAAGGGTCCTTTTATGAAATAATAACTAGTATAAGGTGGGACCCCTTGCGACTCCCTTTAATTTCTTAATAAAAAAAACATAATTAGACAGTCAATCAAACACATCCCTCTTTGTGGCTCCTATAATCATTTCCACAATTTGAAATTTAAATATCAGTGATATTTCAAATTATATTCAAACATATAGTATCCACAATATCCAAAAATAGTTTGCTTTCCAAAACTTTCAACAACCCACTGTCCTCAATAAATCAGTAATAAACACATAATCAAAAACCATATTTTCCACTTTGAGAGGAAATTTTTCCTTTGTTGTTGCTATCTCCTTTTGACTTCCTTGAATTATCCTTAGGTTGGGTAGAACCTTGAGGCTTGATCTCACTAATGATACAGGAGCAATCATCTCTCAAGTGAATACAGGATGATACTTACTTGACTGAGTCACTTGAAGGAGAGGCGGGAACAACAACAACTTTACCTTTGTCATGCACATTGTGGGCTTCAATTTTTAGTATTTTGCTTGTATGGGAGGACTATATAGGTGAGTGTACAGGGGAAATCTAAACATTTGGGTTTACAGGTGGAGGAGGAGGAGGTAATGACAAGTTTGGCCAGCCACGATGGTGGAAGACTGCTGGGTAAAAAATATCCTGCCATCCATCATTCTCGTAAACTTCAGTTTGCAAAGATACATGGAGAGGTACACAGATACCAGGAACATTTTGGGGCTGGAAGGGAGGCCTCTCTGGTATAGGCTGGACTATCCCTTGCCCAATCCAATTGAAACATCCAGCTTGAAAGAGTTCGTTTAACTCTTGAGGATTGGCATCAAAATGTATTGAGAATATGGGCCTTCCAGGCCCTCTGTTACAGTTTCCTCTGCCCCTATTATTTCGACCATGACTTCCTCTGCTGAAGAAGCTCATCCTCTATGCAACAATTATTAGCAACTAGCTCTAAACAAACCATACATGACATTCTCTTAATATAAATTTTTTTTTGGCTCAACAATCACATCAGACCCATGCAATTGAATCCATAAAATGTATTTAATAATTGTCAAATGAGAAGGGGGTTAAATAGGGTTCATGGGATATCTTGGGGGATTGTATTGAGAGGAAAGTGATATCATGACAGGGAGTAAGAACATGATTACTTCTTGACATTTCATTAAATAACTAACTATGCAACAATACCAAAACATATCAGCTGCCATCTATATCAGTGTCATTTTTTATCTCTGTCATATAGATTTTTAATTTAATTTTAGTGAATAGGGCATGCAAAATGAATTTGGGATTGTGAAGGGATTTATAATGAGTGAAAAAGTGAGAAAATGACGGGGAATTAGATGGATACTGTTCATAAAATAAATTAAATCAATCAACTATCATAACTTTGTTTCAAACTTGATCCAAAAGTATCCACTTCAAAGACCAAAAACATTTAGCTGTCCCTAAATTGCATGCAAGTTGCTTACTGTCTTCAATAAAACAATTTTATTTCCGTGAATTCTTCAATTTATAACAATCTGTGTATTATGCCTTATGCAAACATTTCCAATTCAACAGTAACAATATAACTTATTTGAACCATAGTACTGCATGTGATAACACTGATCTCTTTCCTTTTAAAAAAAATCATACTATGCACAGTGATTCCATTATCTATATCCAACATTCATCCCTGACAATCACACAATAATACACCCATGATAAACAATCAGCAATCATTGTCCTCTAACGAAAATCAGGCTCGATTTAAACACACGCATGTTCCTTCTAAATCCGAGCAGAACCAAAGAACGTTTGATGAGTCTATCATACACAGGTCTTCAATCATATAGTTGACACAAATTTGATTCGACAATAGCATTCAAACCCAAAAATATAACCCCAAGATTGATCTATGTGTGAATTAGTTTATATAATTCCTTTTAAAACAATCATAGTCTGCATGGTGATTCCCATAATATATATGAAGATAACAGAGCAAAATTGACACACAGGTATCTCTGTTAAATTTTGACAGAATCATGATAGTGTTTGGTGAAACAATCACTCACACAAGTGTCTTATTATCTTTAATTCAATCACGATCATGTTGGGATTAAACACAGTAAGAGAGATCATAATCGAATAGAAGGATGTCTCTCGGGCAATAGGTAACCCTACTTTTCTTTTCTATTCAAACGAATTCATCACAGAAAGGACACACTGAGATTCGACCAAGAGATGGTTTTTGAAGTGAGGGAGCCCATGCCTTTAAAATTTCCACAATCATTAAAATGATAACCCAAAACTTGAAAAACCCCAGAAGGTGCCCGAGGAAGGTAGAAGCAAGTTAGACTCCAATTTGGGCCCTTTATAATTTAAAAGCATAGAGGTAATGAAAGTCTGCTCGACTTTAGAAAACACAGAGAGCTCATAACCTTTATATCCTCAAGAATTTACCACCGAGAAACAACCACGGGCCACAAATATAATCTTGAAAGAACATAGAGCCATGCTCTTTAAAAACACCACAGACCTTCAACTTATAACCCCAATATTTTGACAGAACCATAAGAGAATGCCCAAGTGGAAATGAAGAAATTCGAGCTAAACAACCCAGGCACACACATATGCCTCTAACACTTTTTTGTAGAGAGGAATGAGGGTTAATTCAACAATGAAGGGTACTCAAAACACAGAGAGACCATGTCTCTTTCCAACACCCAGGAGGTCAGTAAATTTCGACAACAATTGACAGTGAGGCCGCACAACATAACAATAATCATTATAACAGAGATGACATGAGTGGGTGTCGAAACTCTTCATGAAAAGAAGACCAGAATGCAACTCGTATCCATTGATAGATACACCAGCCTCTATTAAACATTCTGGGCCAACCAAGATTGGGTTGTGGAAAGATTCCAGTGAAATGACAGTAAAGAACGAACCATCAACAACAGCTCGGGGCTTAGACAAAATAACCACACAAACTATCGACAGTCGTATTGCAACTTGGATAAGAATCACGACAACGACCGAGAGGGAAAAAGAGTTGACAACCACTGACACAAAGACTGGTGGTTAAAACCCCTCAACAATAAAAATCATAGCCCATTGCACCATTGTTACCATTTTACAAAGAAATATCATAAAAAATCAAAGTGAATGAGTTAATAACCAATACATAGAATCAATAACACCCATTTCTTCGCTTAAGAATACCAACATTTCACAGTAATCACAGAGAAGCCAAAATACAATATTGACACATAGTCGAAAAACTCAAGAAAACACAAAACCCATGTGATATTGAGCCACCATTTGATTCATAATACATAGATTCCATCATGGATGGAAAGAAAAGATCCATACCTGGTGATAAAATCGCTTAAATGATGATTTGGTAGAGTTTTCCTCTTTGAAACCTGAAATCACGAAGCTTCCACAACTAACCAGAGAAACAATGCAACTATTCTAGGGTGACGGTCTCAAGGGAGGTTTGGAGTGACGTGTAGTAAATGCACGTTGCTTCCTCACCTGACCCTATTCAATTCCATGTACGAGCCAAACCACTAACATAACATCCACCATTAAAATCAAATCATATCCAATCTAAAATTCAATGCCATATCGTTTGTATAGATCCAATACCATATCTATTGTATAGTTCACAACCCGAGACATATACATTAACGTTATGCCATAACTTCAACAATAATCATATATTAACGTTACCATATGTGCCTCCATTCAACTCTTTAATAAAATTTTCATAATCCTTTAACCAAAACATATAGTATAATAGCTAGGTCCACCATTTCACAAAGGTTTATACATAATCTTTTTTCCATAGCTTTAGAAATTTTCCATAGTTTTTATTTTTGTTTTGATCATGCTCCCATTTCTTCTCTTTTGCATAAATCATATATGGATAAGTAATCAATGTTATAACATATCACAACATAGCACCTGTAAACAATATAATTCTCATAACCATAGAATTTCCTTGTATCGCAAGCATTTAACAACCATGCATCAACCACCCATTTATCATATCAAATGGAACCAAGACTGCATCATAAAATGTATAGGACTGTGTAGGCAACATCATAACAACAACAACATATAAGTGTAATATGTTTATCTTTGAACCTCTAGTCTACAAGGGGGTCCCACCTACTAGTATTATATTATTATCATAATTAAATAATAGCGCTTTAGCAATCCTTTGCGGGCGAAATTCATCGTTGTGATTTTAATCGTCAACAAACTGGCGACTCCACAGGGAAACCTGTTTCCAATAGATTAAGAACTTAGAATGTTTGTTTTTACAGACTAGTAACATCAGATCAAGAAAATATACATCAAAATGATTATGCAACAGGGGGAAGTGGGTAGATTTAAGGGAAAAGTGACTGGGATTTTGGGAATAACTCATGGAAAGTGTTAAGTATGAGGGGATTTATCCTTGTAAGCATAATATTTTAATTAATCATAGTAAGGCATTCTTGAATTCAAGGAGAAAAAAATTCTTGGTATGCTCTTTTGAATCTTGGAACGGATGGAAGAAAAGGAAAGCATAAGTGGGATAAAACTAACTATCTTATAAAACAACAGTTGAAGAAAATAACAATTTCAATGACGCTTTCAAGGGGAACATCATGACAACTGTGTAACTTGATTGTTATTGATTAAAAATACTTTACATAATAGCGTCGTTGTGGAAAAATTGATCCAACATTTTATTTAGACAAGAAATGAAGTAAAAAGAAACAAAATAGCAAGAAATGACATAGCAAAAATGAAACAAAAGAATTGAAATAAGCATAAATGAAATAGCATAAATGTAAAATCGAAGAAAATAAAAAAAACTATAATACATAAAACATTCCATACAACGTTAAAACTTTCAAGTTGGTTCCACGTAGTGTTTTAAGTGGTAAATGTTAGTGCTATAGGAAAACAATCGCTCTTGTAAGTCCTTTAGGATGTAAGAATTTGCACCTAGGACAAAGGCGATCTTAAAAGGACCCAACCATAATTTTTGGAACTTTGAATGACTTCCTCTATCAACATGAGATGAATCCCACGACAATACTTTTTTATTATCCTTAAATTTGACAGCCTTGACACTTTTGTTGAAATATATTTTAACTGTTTGCTATCTTATCTTTATATTATCCAAGGAAAATGTCCTTTTCTCCTCTAAAGCCAAAAGTGCATTCATTCTTTGAGAAACATCAGAAGAATTTAATTCTTCAACCTGTAGCATTAACCTTAGGGAGGAAAGTTCCAACTCGATTGGTAGAATGGCTTCTTGACCATAAATAAGCTGGAAAGGAGTGCAACCAGTGCTAACCTTGGTGGTAGTGCGATCTACCTAAAGGGCGTAAGTGAGGATAGTGTGCCATTGATGATGCTTATATTCAATGAGCCTCTTGATAATTCTCACTAGATTCTTGTTTGTAGACTCAACCTACCCATTTCCTTGGGGATAATAAGTTGATGAGGTAAAAATTTTAACCCCCAACTTAGCTAAAAACTGGGTTAGTTTAGCAGAAATAAAAGTGGGATCATTGTCTTTAATAATTTCCAAAGGAAGACCAAATATGGAAAAAATATTATTCTCAAGGAAAGAAATCACATGTTCATCTTGCGAATGCTTAAGCGGGACAAATTCAATCCATTTCGTAAAATAGTCTGTGACTGTCAAGATAAAAACTTGCCCTGCTGAAGATGGAGGATTAATAGGACCAATAAATATTATTATTCTCAAGGAAGACCAAATCTAGAAAAAAATATATTCTCAAGGAAAGAAATCACCTGTTCATCTTGTGAATGCTGAAGCGGGCAACTTCAGTCCATTTCGTAAAATAGTCTGTGACTGTTAAGATAAAAGCTTGCCCTGCTGAAGATGGAGGATTAATAGGACCAATAAAGTACAAATCCCATTTTGAAAAATCAAAGTCAGGGAGGACAGGTTGTAAAGGCATGGCTGAAAGACGTTCTTTTCTAGCAAACTTCTGGCACTTGTCACAAGATCTTGAAAAAATATAAGAATCATGAAAAATTGAAGGCCAATAATACTCTTTCCTCATAATCTTAAAAGAAGTAGTTTTAGCAGAAAAGTGACCTCCTACATGAATAACAGAATTTGAAGAACCATGAGTCTCTTGCAACAATTTATGTGCTTCCTCATTGTTCACACAATGAAGTAACATACCATCGATAGATCTTATAAACAAGAAGTCTCCTATAATGACGTATCTAGAAGATTTGAGACAAAGCCTTCTTCTTTGATGGTTATCTAAGTTATCTGGACATATTTAATTTTGCAAATAATAAACCAGATTTTTATACCAAGGATGTTCAGACACAGGAAGGATTTGATTGTCAATGTAAAACAATATTGATAGAGAGCTATCTTGTTCATCAATTTCTTCACTTGTTTCAACGTGCTGAGCTAAGTGAAGGGATAAGTCACGTCCCTTGATGGTGTTAGAAGTCACGATAGTTAAATCATGCTCCTGGATCTTGGAAAGCCAATGTGAAAGATTCCCTGAAAGATAAGTCTGTGAGAGTAAAAACTTGACAACACGTAAAGGGACTTTTACCAGCGTGTGCTTACCTAAGATGAAGTGGTGAAACTTTTCAGGAACTTTAACAAGAGTGAAATCATGATTTTCAATAAAAGAATATTTGAACTCATCATCTGACAAGATTTGACTCATGTAAGCCACCGGTTTTCATTACCTTGGTCATCACATTGCACCGGGATAATAGAAATTGCTTCCTCTGTGGCATTAGTATATATCATAAGTTCCTTCTCAAAATCTGGCTTCGCCAAAACCGGTGCGGAATGAATTTCCTTCTTGATCCCTACAAAAATAATTTTCGACGTCCTTTGTCCAAGAAAAGGCACGATCTTGCTTAAGTAGATTGTGAATTGTTTTTACCATTACCACAAAATCAGGAACAAACCTACAGAAAAAGTTAATAACACCCATAAATGCTTGAACCTCCTTCTTGGAAGCAGGAACAAGAAGATTCAGGATAGGAGTATTCCTTTAGAAATCTATGCTTATTCCTGAATCAAAGATTATGTGTTCAAGGAGCTTTCCCTTGGTAACGCCGAAAATAGAATTAGAAGGATTTAAAGAAATGCCAAATTTCCTGCATCGCATGAGAATCTTTCTAAGATGTCCAAAATGATCTGATCGATTTTTAGAATACACAATTAAGTCATCAAGATAAATCTGAATAATTTTGCCGATCAAATCGTCAAAATATATTTGCATAGCTCTTTGAAAATTTTCACCTGCATTAGATAAGACAAAAGGCATACGTTCATAAGAGAAAGTGCCCCAACGAGTAATATAAGTGTTTTTGTATTTAACTGTCCTTTTTACCTTGATTTGATTGTAACTAGAAAAATTGTCAAGTAAGGACATCATCTGTGACTCTACAACTTGCTGCAAAATCATTTCCATATTAGGGAGAGGAAAATGGTATTTAACACTGGTCATATTAAATGCGCAAAAATAAACGCATAATCTAATTTGACCTGTTTCTTTCCAAACGGGAACCAAATTGGACACCTACTCAAAATACTTAACAGGGAAAATTATCCCAGCCTTCAAGAGTTTTTCCAACTCCTTTCGAATAGTTGCTTCCAGTGGAGGGTTAATGGGTCTTTGTTTTTTCCTAACCGGTTTTATGCCCTCCTTGATAGGAATGGAATGTTGTATAATAATAGGATCAAAACCATGAATATCCTCATAAGACCAAGCAAAAAATTCTTGAAATTCACTAAGCAACTCAGTGAACTTAAATTTTTCTTCATCAGAACATTGGGTGCCTAGTTTAACGTTCTTTGGACAATCATGTGTCCCAATGTTCAAGGAAATGGTTTCACCCACTTTCCTTTTTGACTCCTCCTCTTTATGTTTTTCTTTGTTTCCTACATCACTCGATGAAAATGAACTTTCTAGAGGAGTCAAGCGCTTCAAAATTTTGTTATCTTCTATTGATATAATTTCCTTAGGCTTATAAGGTTCATTTTGGATGAAAGCACATATGCTCTCATCACTAGGGAAGACCTTCCATGAATCTACGTTGTCAGGGATGTGTGGACGGTACAAATATTGAAAGTTACAATCAGGTCTTTGTGGCAGAAGTTGCCAAGTAGCAGAGGCTGCAAAAACAACTAACCTGTCAACCATTGAGTTCAATTCCCTTTTAACATGAGTGATGTTGAAAGATAGGAAGTTCGAGATAAGTGCCCAAAAAGTTTGGGTGTAAGGTTTCATTAACTTGTTGCTAGGATAATATATCTTACGTACGAGGTTTACAACAAGTTCAAAATCCCCCAAAACTGTAAGGTGAACACAACCTAGATTATAGGGATTTTCAATGCCTAGCAGTAATGCTTCAAATTCAGTGACATTGTTTGTGCAAGAAAACTCTAACCTATAGGAAAAGTTATGAATTTTAGCCACAGGAGAGTACAAGATAATACCAACTCTGTTTCCTTCATTGCAACATGAACCATCAAAGTGCATATGCCACATCCCATCCTCTATGTCGATTTGTTCCAAGGTAGTGTTTTCCTCATTTGCAAAGATGTAATACACTCCTAGGTGCTGCTCAATATAATTCACATTAGGTTGTGGGACGCTTTCTATGTAAGGTGAAATTCTTCCCTCCCTTAGGACTATGATGTTTTTACCATTTCGAGGAACGTATAAATGTGTCCCATCGAGCGAGAGGTATCTACCTGTCAAAGCTTTCCAATATCTTCCTAAGATGATTGAGTAATTACTCATTGGCATATCGATTACCTGAATATTAAGGGTTGTCCTTATTTCAAGTTGCACACACAAAACTAAGGTCACTTCCCTGATTTAACCTATGGTCGTTTGTTTTAAACTATTATAAGAGAGCATGCTTTTGGATTTTTCATTTGTACAAGACAAGCCTATCTCTTCCATAATAATATTTGACATTACACTTGGGCTTGAACCACCATCAATGAGATGAAAATTGGCTATTTTGTCCTTAATCTTTACAGAAATAAAGAAGGGGGGATTTTTTACAGGGTGCTTAAAGTTGTGTACACCTAATTTATTTACAGTCAAATCCTCTTCATCTACCTCTTCAAAGAGGTTGGCTACTATGGAAGCTTTTCCTTCGATAAAATTTTTCAGTTTCTTTTGCTGCTATGCGACGACAACCATGTCTAGGAGGGTAGCATCGGCTTTAATATTATCCAATTGATTGATAATGTTGTATTTGGAAGAGGGAAGAGGGGAGGTAGTTTCTTTACTGTCAAGATATTTATAAACCAGAACAACAACAATTGGTGAATATGAGCTAGGTAAAGAAGAAGTGTGAGGGGGATCATATTTACCTTTTGGACTATAGGATTTATTCCTAGTGTTAATGATCATAACATCCTCCGGCTCTGCAAAGTCTAGGACAACAATAGTATTTTCAGGTCTTTTACCAAATATTTTATCTCTGGCACTCTTCTTTACCTCACAAGTACTTTCCTCATGGTGTTCCTCACAAAAGTTACACCAACTACGAGGCATGATTTCTTTAGGTTGAAAATTGTTTTCATTAGGATTTCTAAAGGGTGGTGAAGAAGAATATGAAGCCCCAGGGGTTAGCGAAGGGACACTTACTTTCCACTCATATGCTATCATTTTATTATTCATGTCTTGTACAAGGTGTAAGAGGGCAGACATGTCCGTCTATTTAACTGAATCTCCCTTAGGAAGACATTTTCTTTCAAGATGTTCATCATACTCTAAACAAGTATGCAAAGCGAAACCAAGGTTATCAATGGCCTTTTCCTCAAGCCTATGATGGTAGGGGGAAGGGAGAGAATTATAATAATGCATGAAAGCGGCTTGGTTTTGAGGGTGAATGAGTTCATGAATTTGGTTATATAATTTGGTGAAACGTAAGTTGATAGACTTGATAGTTTCACCACCCTTATAAGMAATGTTATTGTAATACCRTAACTGCTCGGTTGGGCTTTTGGACTGCCCATAGGTATATTTGAACCAATAAAATAACTCTMYCAAGTAGAAAKAATGTTGGGAGGAAGTTCAAACAAATCGGCCGCARCCTTMCCTTCAAGGGAATTAACAAATAAGTGCATACAAGTGTCATTGTCATTGGATCCTATGTTATGAYAGRCATTACAAAATGCCACCAAATYTTCATTCGTAGTGACCATGTTATTCTCTGAAAACCTAGGGAGATGCTCTTTGAATTTARGAAGTGGAYGAGTAGCAGGTGCTAGGTTAAGAGGGGAGGAAACATGCCACATAGTAGTTGTAGCATCTTCTTCAAACTGAAAAAGCCCATACTTTTTAATGACTTTGGTAGGGTTTGTAGTAGATTGGACAGGGACTTGGTGACTATATAAGCTACCAATCACTGACGAGGGTGAAGGTTGAGATGAAGAAGAACCTCCAGTGCCACCAGAGCCACCACTAGATGCCATCCTATGAACGATAGGTAAGGGAGAGAAAGACGAAATGGTTGAATCAGACAAATTTCTCCTTAGAGTACTTTGTTGGACTGACAAAATAATGTTTCTTCTTACTATTTCAGCAATAGGATTAATCTCATGTGATAAAATTGTTCTTCTCCTAGAGATGCGAGGGTCTAAGGACATGAAAAGAAGATCAAAACTATAGGAAAAATAAAGCTATGGATGATACCTAGGTTGTCTTTTCCTAGCTTCCCAACGTTCTCAGACACTTATGTATTTTTCAATCACTGCCCATGAGCGTTCAACCTCAACCTGAGTATTAGCAATCTCTAAGATGGTATTAAACAACGTTAAAACAATGTTGGTATGATCCTTAAGACCGGGCTCAATATTGGGCTGCCTTGCAACTGGTATAGTCACAAAGAAAAGAAACATTCAAAGAATCAAAAGCAACAATATAAATATATTCAATGATAATTAAGCATAAAATCAACTGGATAGATATGGAAGATCTCCCCAGTATGGTCGCCAAATAAATGTTGAGGAAAATATATGAATTTATCTTACTCAAGCATTTTCGAATCTTGTTTGGCTAAGGAAAGATAGCCGGGAATATTACCCTATGTTTATAGCCTCAAAAAGTGTCTCCCAATCCACAAGTAATAGTTACAAGGGCTTAGGATGATTTTTTAAAATAAAAGATTGTTGCAAAATATAACATTTTTATATAATTTTCTAAATATAACAGATTGCAAAAGAAAATGTGGAGATCAAAAGAAAAAATACCAAGTCACATATTAACACAGATGAGACATAATAGAAATCACTTTATTTAATTCCAAGAAATCAAAAAAATCGTTCTCTTTACAAAAACCCTTGTGGGGGCATGGACCAAGGTCAAACTTAGATATCCTTGATGAAAACCATACAAAAGGACTCTCACAAGAAGTAAAAAATGAACTTTAAAATATGTATCAGCAACAATCACTTTATTTCATTCCAAGAAATAAAAAAAATCGTTCTCTTTACAAAAATCCTTGTGGGGGCATGGACCAAGGTCAAACTTAGATATCATCGATGAAAACCATACAAAAGGACTCTGACAAGAAGTAGAAAATGAACTTTAAAATCTATATCAGCTTACCATAGTCTACTGCCCACTTGACTCTGGACAATATCCTTTATCAGTCATGAAAATCAATTCATAAACATACAAGTCTACAAATACTATCAAAGATAGATCAACACCTATGAAACAAGCATCTGAATGATATGGTTCATCTTTGAACCTTGTTGTCTACAATAGGACCCTGTTGTCATAAAAGAGAATTAGGATTTTAATGAATTGAAGAATGAATGAAAACTAAACTATCTCAATAAAACTCAAGATAAAACCTTATATGCTTTCTCCTTCTATTCTCCACTTGTTATTCCTTCTCATTTGGATTTTATTCATTCCAAATTAGTTTAAGTAGTTCAACTACCTCATTTAGTTAAGTTAGCTAAAAATCAACTAACTTTTAGTTTAGGGGATGAATTAATAATAATAATAAAGGGTATTTTTATTAAATAATAACTAGTATAAGGTGGAACCCCTTGTGACTCCCTTTAATTTCTTAACAAAACTAAACATAATTAGACAGTCAATTAAGCACATCCCTCCTTGTGGCTCCCATAATCATTTCCAGAATTTGAAATTTAAATATCAATGATATTTCAAATTACATTCAAACATATAGTATCCACAATATCCAAAAGTAGTTTGTTGTCCAAAACTTTCAACAGTCCATTGTCCTCAATAAATCAATAATAAACGCACAATAAAAAACCATATTTTCCACTTTGAGAGGCAATTTTTCCTTTGTTGCTGCTATCTCCTTTTGACTTACTTGAATTAGCCTTAGGTTGGGTAGAACCTTGAGGCTTGATCTCACTAATGATATGGGAGAAGTCATATCTCAAGCGCATACGTGATGATACTGACTTGGCTGAGTGACTTGAAGGAGAGGAGGGAGAAGCAACAACTTTACCTTTGTCATGCACATGGTGGGCTTCAATTTTTAGTCTCTTGCTTGCATGGGAGAACTATACAGGTGAGTGTGCAGGGGGAATTTGAACATTTGGGTTTACATGTGGAGGAGGAGGAGGTAATGACAAGTTTGGCCAACCACGATAGTGGGAGACTACTGGGTGAAAAATATCTTGCCATACATCATTCTCAGGAATGTCAAGTTGCAAAGATACATCGGGAGGCACAGGGATACCGGGAATATTTTGGGGCTAGAAGGGAGGCCTCTCAGGTATAGGCTGGACTATCCCTTTCCCAATCCAATTGAAACATCCAGCTTGAAAGAGTTGGTTTAAATCTTGAGGATTGACATCGAAATGTATTGAGAATATGGGCCTTCTAGGCCCTCTGTTATAGTTTCCTCTGGCCCTATTATTTCGACCATGAATTCCTCTACTGAAGAAGCTCATCTTGTATGAAAAAAATATTAGCAACTAGCTCTAAACAAACCATACATGACATTCTCTTAATATGAAACAATTTTTGGCTCAACAATCACATCAGACCCATGCATTCCAATCCGTAAAATGTATTTAATAATTGTCAAATGAGCAGGGGTTTAAATAGGGTTCATGGGATATCTAGGGGGATTGTATTGAGAGGAAAGTGATATCATGACAGGAAGTAAGAACATGATTACTGCTCGACAATTCATTAAATAACTGACTGTGCAACAATACCAAAACATATCAGTTGCCATCTATATCTGTGTCATTTTTTTATCTATGTCATATAGAGTTTTAATTTAATTTTAGTGAATAGGGCATGAAAAATGAATTTGGGATTGTGAGGGGATTTATAATGAGCGAAAAAGTGAGAAAATGATAGGGAATTAGATGGATACTGTTCATAAATTAAATTAAACCAATCAGTTATCATAACTCTGTTTCAAACTTGATCCAAAAGCATCCACTTCCAAGACCAAAAACATTTAACTGTCCCTCAATTGCATACATGTTGCTTACTGTCTTCAATAAAACAATTTTATTTCCCAGAATTCTTCAATTTATAATAGTCTGTGTATTATTCCTTATGCAAACATTTCCAATTCAAAAGTAATAATATAACCTATTCGAACCATAGTACTGCAGGTGATAACAATGATCTCTTTCCTTTTTAAAACAATCATACTATGCACAATGATTCCATTATCTATATCCAACATTCATCCCTGGCAATCACACAATAATTCACCCAGGATAAACAATCAACAATCATTGTTCTCTAACGAAAATTAGGCCCGATTTAAACACACATAGGTTCCTTTTAAATCTGGGCAGAACCAAAGAACGTTTGATGAGTCTATCATACACATGTCTTCAATCATATAGTTGACACAAATTTGATTTGACAATAGCAGTCAACCCCAAAAATATAATCCCAAGCTTGATATTTGTGTCAATTAATATTTATAGACTTCCTTTTAAAACAATCATAGTCTGCACAGTGATTCCCATAAGATATATGAAGATAACAGAACGAAATTGAGACACATGTATCTCTGTTAAATTTTGACAGAATCATGATCATGTTTGGTGAAACAATCACTCACACACGTGTCTTCTTATATTTAAATGCAATCATGATCATGTTAAGATTAAACACAGTAAGATAGATCATAATCGATTAGAAGGATGGCTCTTGGGCGGTAAGTAACCCTACTTTTCTTTTCTTTTCAAATGAATTCATCACAGAGATGACACATTGAGATTCGACCAAGAGATGGTTTTGAAGCGAGGGAGCCCATGCCTTTAAAATTTCCACAATCATTAAATTGATAACCCAAAACTTGACAAACCCCATAAGGTGCTTGAGGAAGGTAGAAGCAAATTAGACTCCAATTCAGACCCTTTATAATTTAAATGCATAGAGGTAACGAAAGTCTGCTCGACTTTAGAAAAAATAGAGAGCTCATAACCTTTATATCCTCAAGAATTTACCACCGAGAAACAACCACAGGCTACACATATAATCTTGAAAGAACAAAGAGCCATGCTCTTTAAAATCACCACAGTCCTTCAACCTATAACCCCAAGATTTTGACAGAACCATATGAGAATTCCCGAGTGGAAAATGAAGCAATTCGAGCTAAACAACCTAGGCACACACAAATGCCTCTAACACTTTTTTTCAGAGAGGAACAAGGCTTAATTCAACAATGAAGGGTACTCAAAACACAAAGAGACGATGTCTCTCTCCAACACCCAAAAGGTCGATAACTTTCGAAAAAAATTGATAGTGAGGCCACACAACATAATAGTCATCATTATAGTAGAGATGAGAGGAGCGGGTGTGGAAAATCTTCATGAAAAGAAGACTAGAACTCAATTTGTATCCATTGATACATACACCAACCTCTATTAAACATTATGGGCCAACCAAGATTGGGATGTGGAAAGCTTCCAGTGAAATGAAAGTAAAGAATGAACCATCAACAACAACTTGGGGCTTAGACAAAAGAACCACACCAACTATTGACAATTTCATTGCAACTTGGATAAGAATCATGACAACGACCAAGAGGGAAAAAGAGTTGACAACCACTGACACACAGACTGGTGGTTAAAACCCCTCAACAATAAAACTCATATCCCGTTGCACCACTGTTACCATTTTACAGAGAATTATCATAAAAACCCAAACTGACTGAGTTAATAACCAATACATAGAATCAATAACACCCATTTCTTCGCTTAAGAATACCAACATTTCGTAGTAATCATAGAGAAGCCAAAACACAATATTGACACACAGTCGAAAAACTCAAGAAAACACAAAACCCATGCAATCCTAAGACACCATTTGATTCATAATACAGAAAGTCCATCATGGATGGAAATAAAAGAGCCATACATGTGAGAAAATCACTTAAATGACGAGATGGTTGAGTTTTTCTCTTCGAAACATGAAATCGTGGAGCTTCCAAAACCAACCAAAGAAACAATGCAACTATGCTAGGGTGACGGGCTCAAGGGAGGTTTGGAGTGACATGCAGTAAATTCATGTCGCTTCCTCACATGGCCCTATTCAATTCCATGTATGAGCTAGACCACTAACATAACATCCACCATTAAAATCGAACCATATCCAATCTAAAATTCAATGCCATATCGTTTGTATAGATCCTATACCATATCTATTGTATAGTGCGCCACCTGAGATATATACATTAACCTTATGCCATAACTTCAACAATAATCATATATTAATGTTACCATATGTGCCTCCACTCAACTCTTTAATAAAATTTGCATAATCCTTTAACCAAAACACATAGTATAATAGCCAGGTCCACCATTTCACAAAGGTTTATACATAATCTTTTTTCCATAGCTTTACAACTTTTCCATAGTTTTTCTTTTTGTTTTGATCAAGCTCCCATTTCTTATCTTTTGTATAAATCATATATGGATAAGTAATCAATGTTATAACATATCACAACATAGCACCTGTAAACAATATAATTCTCATAACCATATAACTGCCCTATATCGCAAGCATTTAGCAACCATGCATCAACCACCCATTTATCATATCAAATGGAACCAAGACTGCATCATCAAATGTATAGGACTGTGTAGGAAACATCATAACAACAACAACATATAAGTGTAATATGTTTATCTTTTCACCTCTAGTCTACAAGGGGGTCCCACCTACTAGTATTATATTATTATCATAATTAAATAATAGCGCTTTAGCAATCCTTTGCGGGTGGAATTCATCGTTGCGATTTTAATCGTCAACAAACACTAGAAAAGTGTTGTTTCTTATTCTTGTTCTTATTCCAGGCAACTCACTGGTGATAGATATGAGAAGGAGATATAGTGATGGTTGCACGAGGAAACATATTAGAGAGTGTCTGGCTGAGACATGGAGTAGACTATCCTGAAATAGAGTTGTGTACATGATCGTACACATCCATGTACCAAAGAAGAAGAGGACAACGTTAGAATCTTGGGGAAAGAAGGGTACTTTTGTGGGATACAGAGTATCTCTTATGGATATTTATTGTCAGGAGTATAAGGATATGGAAGATGATTGTACATAACCCTCTAGTTCAAATGATCACTCTTCATGCCATCAACAAGAGTCAGTAGAGCTAGAAGGACCAGTGGATCTACCTAGAGATGTTGTAGTGATTAGGAGGAGGTCAACACGGCTTCATGACACTTAACATGATGCATTGTGGCATCCATGTGATACTTTTAGGGAGAAAAAAGGACCTCACATATTCTCAAGTTATATGACATTGATGATCCACATCATGAGAAGGAATAGATAGCTCCACAAGTGGTGAGGTAGGTGGCCCCACTAAGTACCAGCTTAGAAGGAGCTATATTTCAGAGGGAGTAAGCCCTCAGGATCTAGTAGGGAGGAGTAGCCCTCCCTAGTACAGTTTATAGGAGATCAAAATTCATAGGAGTTTAATATATATAGAAGGAGTAGATGGATATGAGATTGTATAGACTCAGAGGGTGTCNAAGATAGATCAACACCTATGAAACAAGCATCTGAATGATATGGTTCATCTTTGAACCTTGTTGTCTACAATAGGACCCTGTTGTCATAAAAGAGAATTAGGATTTTAATGAATTGGAGAATGAATGAAAACTAAACTATCTCAATAAAACTCAAGATAAAACCTTATATGCTTTCTCCTTCTATTCTCCACTTGTTATTCCTTCTCATTTGGCTTTTATTCATTCCAAATTAGTTGAAGTAGTTCAACTACCTCATTTAGTTAAGTTAACTAAAAATCAACTAACTTTTAGTTTAGGGGAAGAATTAATAATAATAATAATAATAAAGGGTATTTTTACTAAATAATAACTAGTATAAAGTGGAACCCCTTGTGACTCCCTTTAATTTCTTAACAAAAATAAACATAATTAGACAGTCAATTAAGCACATCCCTCCTTGTGGCTCCCATAATCATTTCCAGAATTTGAAATTTAAATATCAATGATATTTCAAATTATATTCAAACATATAGTATCCACAATATCCAAAAGTAGTTTGTTGTCCAAAACTTTCAACAGTCCACTGTCCTCAATAAATCAATAATAAACGCACAATAAAAAACCATATTTGCCACTTTGAGAGGCAATTTTTCCTTTGTTGCTGCTATCTCCTTTTGATTTACTTGAATTAGCCTTAGGTTGGGTAGAACCTTGAGGCTTGATCTCACTAATGATATGGGAGAAGTCATATCTCAAGCGCATACGTGATGATACTGACTTGGATGAGTGACTTGAAGGAGAGGAGGGAGAAGCAACAACTTTACCTTTGTCATGCACATGGTGGGCTTCAATTTTTAGTCTCTTTCTTGCATGGGAGAACTATACAGGTGAGTGTGCAGGGGGAATTTGAACATTTGGGTTTACATGTGGAGGAGGAGGAGGTAATGACAAGTTTGGCCAGCCACGATGGTGGGAGACTACTGGGTGAAAAATCTCTTGCCATACATCATTCTCAGGAACTTCAAGTTGCAAAGATACATGGGGAGGAACAGGGATACCAGGAACATTTTGGGGCTAGAAGGGAGGCTTCTCAGGTATAGGCTGGACTATCCCTTGCCCAATCCAATTGAAACATCCAGCTTGAAAGAGTTGGTTTAATTCTTGAGGATTGGCATCAAAATGTATTGAGAATATGGGCCTTCTAGGTCCTCTGTTACAGTTTCCTTTGGCCCTATTATTTCGACCATGAATTCCTCTACTGAAGAGCTCATCCTGTATGAAAAAAATATTAGCAACTAGCTCTAAACAAACCATACATGACATTCTCTTAATATGAAACAATTTTTGGCTCAACAATCACATAAGACCCATGCATTCCAATCCGTAAAATGTATTTAATAATTGTCAAATGAGCAGGGGGTTAAATAGGGTTCATGGGATATCTAGGGAGATTGTATTGAGAGGAAAGTGATATCATGATAGGGAGTAAGAACATGATTACTGCTCGACAATTCATTAAATAATTGACTGTGCAACAATACCAAAACATATCAGCTACCATCTATATATGTGTCAATTTTTATCTATGTCATATAGAGTTTTAATTTAATTTTAGTGAACAGGGTGTGAAAAATGAATTTGGGATTGTGAGGGGATTTATAATGAGCGAAAAAGTGAGAAAATGATAGGGAATTAGATGGATACTGTTCATAAAATAAATTAAACCAATTAGTTATCATAACTCTGTTTCAAACTTGATCCAAAAGCATCCACTTCCAAGACCAAAAACATTTAACTGTCCCTCAATTGCATACATGTTGCTTACTGTCTTCAATAAAACAATTTTATTTCCCAGAATTCTTCAATTTATAATAGTCTGTGTATTATTCCTTATGCAAACATTTCCAATTCAAAAGTAATAATATAACCTATTCGAACCATAGTACTGCAGGTGATAACAATGATCTCTTTCCTTTTTAAAACAATCATACTATGCACAATGATTCCATTATCTATATCCAACATTCATCCCTGGCAATCACACAATAATTCACCCAGGATAAACAATCAACAATCATTGTTCTCTAACGAAAATTAGGCCCGATTTAAACACACATAGGTTCCTTTTAAATCTGGGCAGAACCAAAGAACGTTTGATGAGTCTATCATACACATGTCTTCAATCATATAGTTGACACAAATTTGATTTGACAATAGCAGTCAACCCCAAAAATATAATCCCAAGCTTGATATTTGTGTCAATTAATATTTATAGACTTCCTTTTAAAACAATCATAGTCTGCACAGTGATTCCCATAAGATATATGAAGATAACAGAACGAAATTGAGACACATGTATCTCTGTTAAATTTTGACAGAATCATGATCATGTTTGGTGAAACAATCACTCACACACGTGTCTTCTTATATTTAAATGCAATCATGATCATGTTAAGATTAAACACAGTAAGATAGATCATAATCGATTAGAAGGATGGCTCTTGGGCGGTAAGTAACCCTACTTTTCTTTTCTTTTCAAATGAATTCATCACAGAGATGACACATTGAGATTCGACCAAGAGATGGTTTTGAAGCGAGGGAGCCCATGCCTTTAAAATTTCCACAATCATTAAATTGATAACCCAAAACTTGACAAACCCCATAAGGTGCTTGAGGAAGGTAGAAGCAAATTAGACTCCAATTCAGACCCTTTATAATTTAAATGCATAGAGGTAACGAAAGTCTGCTCGACTTTAGAAAAAATAGAGAGCTCATAACCTTTATATCCTCAAGAATTTACCACCGAGAAACAACCACAGGCTACACATATAATCTTGAAAGAACAAAGAGCCATGCTCTTTAAAATCACCACAGTCCTTCAACCTATAACCCCAAGATTTTGACAGAACCATATGAGAATTCCCGAGTGGAAAATGAAGCAATTCGAGCTAAACAACCTAGGCACACACAAATGCCTCTAACACTTTTTTTCAGAGAGGAACAAGGCTTAATTCAACAATGAAGGGTACTCAAAACACAAAGAGACGATGTCTCTCTCCAACACCCAAAAGGTCGATAACTTTCGAAAAAAATTGATAGTGAGGCCACACAACATAATAGTCATCATTATAGTAGAGATGAGAGGAGCGGGTGTGGAAAATCTTCATGAAAAGAAGACTAGAACTCAATTTGTATCCATTGATACATACACCAACCTCTATTAAACATTATGGGCCAACCAAGATTGGGATGTGGAAAGCTTCCAGTGAAATGAAAGTAAAGAATGAACCATCAACAACAACTTGGGGCTTAGACAAAAGAACCACACCAACTATTGACAATTTCATTGCAACTTGGATAAGAATCATGACAACGACCAAGAGGGAAAAAGAGTTGACAACCACTGACACACAGACTGGTGGTTAAAACCCCTCAACAATAAAACTCATATCCCGTTGCACCACTGTTACCATTTTACAGAGAATTATCATAAAAACCCAAACTGACTGAGTTAATAACCAATACATAGAATCAATAACACCCATTTCTTCGCTTAAGAATACCAACATTTCGTAGTAATCATAGAGAAGCCAAAACACAATATTGACACACAGTCGAAAAACTCAAGAAAACACAAAACCCATGCAATCCTAAGACACCATTTGATTCATAATACAGAAAGTCCATCATGGATGGAAATAAAAGAGCCATACATGTGAGAAAATCACTTAAATGACGAGATGGTTGAGTTTTTCTCTTCGAAACATGAAATCGTGGAGCTTCCAAAACCAACCAAAGAAACAATGCAACTATGCTAGGGTGACGGGCTCAAGGGAGGTTTGGAGTGACATGCAGTAAATTCATGTCGCTTCCTCACATGGCCCTATTCAATTCCATGTATGAGCTAGACCACTAACATAACATCCACCATTAAAATCGAACCATATCCAATCTAAAATTCAATGCCATATCGTTTGTATAGATCCTATACCATATCTATTGTATAGTGCGCCACCTGAGATATATACATTAACCTTATGCCATAACTTCAACAATAATCATATATTAATGTTACCATATGTGCCTCCACTCAACTCTTTAATAAAATTTGCATAATCCTTTAACCAAAACACATAGTATAATAGCCAGGTCCACCATTTCACAAAGGTTTATACATAATCTTTTTTCCATAGCTTTACAACTTTTCCATAGTTTTTCTTTTTGTTTTGATCAAGCTCCCATTTCTTATCTTTTGTATAAATCATATATGGATAAGTAATCAATGTTATAACATATCACAACATAGCACCTGTAAACAATATAATTCTCATAACCATATAACTGCCCTATATCGCAAGCATTTAGCAACCATGCATCAACCACCCATTTATCATATCAAATGGAACCAAGACTGCATCATCAAATGTATAGGACTGTGTAGGAAACATCATAACAACAACAACATATAAGTGTAATATGTTTATCTTTTCACCTCTAGTCTACAAGGGGGTCCCACCTACTAGTATTATATTATTATCATAATTAAATAATAGCGCTTTAGCAATCCTTTGCGGGTGGAATTCATCGTTGCGATTTTAATCGTCAACAAACACTAGAAAAGTGTTGTTTCTTATTCTTGTTCTTATTCCAGGCAACTCACTGGTGATAGATATGAGAAGGAGATATAGTGATGGTTGCACGAGGAAACATATTAGAGAGTGTCTGGCTGAGACATGGAGTAGACTATCCTGAAATAGAGTTGTGTACATGATCGTACACATCCATGTACCAAAGAAGAAGAGGACAACGTTAGAATCTTGGGGAAAGAAGGGTACTTTTGTGGGATACAGAGTATCTCTTATGGATATTTATTGTCAGGAGTATAAGGATATGGAAGATGATTGTACATAACCCTCTAGTTCAAATGATCACTCTTCATGCCATCAACAAGAGTCAGTAGAGCTAGAAGGACCAGTGGATCTACCTAGAGATGTTGTAGTGATTAGGAGGAGGTCAACACGGCTTCATGACACTTAACATGATGCATTGTGGCATCCATGTGATACTTTTAGGGAGAAAAAAGGACCTCACATATTCTCAAGTTATATGACATTGATGATCCACATCATGAGAAGGAATAGATAGCTCCACAAGTGGTGAGGTAGGTGGCCCCACTAAGTACCAGCTTAGAAGGAGCTATATTTCAGAGGGAGTAAGCCCTCAGGATCTAGTAGGGAGGAGTAGCCCTCCCTAGTACAGTTTATAGGAGATCAAAATTCATAGGAGTTTAATATATATAGAAGGAGTAGATGGATATGAGATTGTATAGACTCAGAGGGTGTCATGTTCTAGAGGGATCATGTAGACTCAAAGTGATCTCAATATCATAGAGAGTCAGTCGACTAAGAGGAAGAGTCGATCATTCAAGGGAAATCCCCCTTTAGATTCAGGTGGGAGAGAGACATCTTCCATGACTAATAGACAGGTTTCATGAGTTCTAGATTATAGATCAAAGCTTTAGAGGCTTCTAGGAGATGTGAGATATCCTAGGAGGATTCCGTTGTTTCAGTAGACTTTTCTATAGTAACAGAGAAGACAACCAGTCGGAAGGATTGAGATATGGATTTTACCTCAGTCATAGAGAATCATTGATTCATAACCTTCCACTTATGAGGAATTTTCAAAGAAGCAAGTGTGGAAGGATGCCATGATGGAAGAGTACCAGTCCATAATGAAGAATGATGTGAGGAAGTGGTTTTGAGACTAGAAGGGAAGTTAGTGGTGAATTCCAAGTGGATCTACAAGATCAAACATGTTGCAGATGGTAGCATAGAGAAGTACAAAGTGAAATTTTTGGCTAGAGGATTCTCCCAGAAAGAGGGAGAAAATTATGATGAGACATTTTCTCTAGTAGCGAGGTACACTTCCATTAGAACTATTGTTTCTATAGTGATGGATGTCAAGACTACCTTCTTGAATGGTGTAATTGAAGAAGAAGTGTACAAAGAGAATCCATAAGTTTTTGTGATCCATGTGAAGGAGTCCCATGTTTTCAAANTATCATAATTAAATAATAGCGCTTTAACAATCCTTTGCGGGTGGAATTCATCGTTGCGATTTTAATCATCAACAAACACTAGAAAAGTGTTGTTTCTTATTCTTGTTCTTATTCTAGGAAACTCATCTGTGATAGATATGAGAAGGAGCTATAGTGATGGTTGCAGGAGGAAACATATTAGAGAGTATCTAGCTGAGACATGGAGTAGACTATCCTGAAATAGAGTTGTGTACATGATCGTACACATCCATGTACCGAAGAAGAAGAGGACAAAGTTAGAATCTTCGGGAAAGAAGGGTAATTTTGTGGGATACAGAGTATCTCTTATGGATATTTATTGTCAAGAGTATAAGGATATGGAAGATGATTGTACAGAACCCTCTAGTTCAAATGATCACTCTTCATGCCATCAACAAGAGTCAGTAGAGCTAGAAGGACCAGTGGATCTACCTAGAGATGTTCTAGTGACTAGGAGGAGGTCAGCATGGCTTTGTGACACTTAACATGATGCATTGTGGCATCCATGTGATACTTTTAGGGAGAAAAAAGGACCTCACATATTCTCAAGTTATATGGCATTGATGATCCACATCATCAGAAGGAATAGATAGCTCGACAAGTGGTGAGGTAGGTGGCCCCACTAAGTACCAGCTTAGAAGGAGCTAGATTTCAGAGGGAGTCAGCCCTCAGGATATAGTAGGGAGGAGTAGCCCTCCCTAGTACAGTTTATAGGAGATCAAAATTCATAGGAGTTTAATATATATAGAAGGAGTAGATGGATATGAGATTGTATAGACTCAGAGGGTGTCATGTTCTAGAGGGATCATGTAGACTCAAAGTGATCTCAATATCATAGAGAGTCAGTCGACTAAGAGGAAGAGTCGATCATTCAAGGGAAATCCCCCTTTAGATTCAGGTGGGAGAGAGACATCTTCCATGACTAATAGACAGGTTTCATGAGTTCTAGATTATAGATCAAAGCTTTAGAGGCTTCTAGGAGATGTGAGATATCCTAGGAGGATTCCGTTGTTTCAGTAGACTTTTCTATAGTAACAGAGAAGACAACCAGTCGGAAGGATTGAGATATGGATTTTACCTCAGTCATAGAGAATCATTGATTCATAACCTTCCACTTATGAGGAATTTTCAAAGAAGCAAGTGTGGAAGGATGCCATGATGGAAGAGTACCAGTCCATAATGAAGAATGATGTGAGGAAGTGGTTTTGAGACTAGAAGGGAAGTTAGTGGTGAATTCCAAGTGGATCTACAAGATCAAACATGTTGCAGATGGTAGCATAGAGAAGTACAAAGTGAAATTTTTGGCTAGAGGATTCTCCCAGAAAGAGGGAGAAAATTATGATGAGACATTTTCTCTAGTAGCGAGGTACACTTCCATTAGAACTATTGTTTCTATAGTGATGGATGTCAAGACTACCTTCTTGAATGGTGTAATTGAAGAAGAAGTGTACAAAGAGAATCCATAAGTTTTTGTGATCCATGTGAAGGAGTCCCATGTTTTCAAATTGATCATAGCCTTAGACGAGCTTAAGCATGCACCCAGGGCATGGTATGCCATAATATACAATTATCTGATGAGCTTGGGGTTTACCAAGAGTGATGCAGATCCCAAAATTTACTACAAGGTTGAAGATGGTTTCCCAATCTAAAGTCTAGTGTCATAATATTTATTCGGGAGCCCCCTCTAACACAGGGGCTAAACACGAGGTCGTGTAAGGAAAGGTAGAGGAGATAACCCCTCCAAAGTCGAACTGAGCGTAGTGCAGATTGTATATTGAGGGTCTTTCTTAGGATTCACACTGATCGCATTTTCCTATGGAGCCTCATGGAAATTGAATCCATTCTATATCCTCATTTTTCTTCCAGACCAATTGCTTTCGACACCCTTGAATGGATTCAAACTTGTTATCTTGCTCATTACGATCATCCTGATTGTCGACTATACCCACCTAGTGACTGACTATAGGCTGGAAACCTAGTTGCTTATTTTTACGGACTTACATAGGTGACTATGGGGGTATACCACTGTACCTAGGGTGAATGTTGGGTCACGCTTTGCAGAGTATACCTGGAGGGTGCTTCCATGTTTGAGTTGTACTTGCATCAATAAGTTACTCTAGTGCCGATTGGCGTAACTGTCCTTCCCACTAGTTAGTCGTTTACTTGATTTGCCTCTAGGAACTTTTAGTGTGTGCTTTGTGATTCACTCTAGCTAAACCTTATAGTGTCTTTTGATCATTTCACAAAGTGGAAGATCAATAGCTCTGTCAGTCACATAGGCTTCAGGGCCTATTGCCAGTTACTTTGGAGCCACCTCCGCCACCGTTGAGGTGCAGGCTAGATCAAGAAGGATCGTTTGAAGCTACCGAGCCACATGAAACTGCACCCGACCCATCTTCGAGAGAAGACTTTCTAGCTCCTGAGGAATCCATCATTTATGACCTCGAGACTGAAGGTTTCAGGCCAAAAAGTCCTCCGATCACCAACTTATCGGTGCCGCTTCTAATTTAGATAGTCCCTCCCGAGGTGACTTCTCCTGAACACCAGTTTATTCGATGAGCAATGATGGAAGCAAATGTTTCTACTTCGTCAAGGGGTCTTCGTACTCCCATTATGGTTACCACTGGAGGGGGCATTGTACCTCCTCACCCACCTCTACCTGTTAGGACCACAACTGTCCCGACACCCACAACTTCAGGCAGTGGGTCAATTCCTTCGACGATTTCCACCATTGTTCCTTTCATTCAGAACGCGACAAACACTCCCTTCTCATATGGGATGCCCAATTTTGACTCGAACGCAGTTCTTACTTACTCTACTTTACAGAACATGGGTCTAGGGCTAGGGGGATATAACTCTCCCTTGCAAGGATCCACCACGGGCACCACTGACCCATTTAATGCTATTCCTTACGGAGGGGGTCATATACCTCATCCATCCCCTTTGCTCGGTGGTGCGTTTCAGCATCCGATTGGTTCTAATGCTAACTATGGTTTTTTCAGTGGAGGTAGTTTGGGACCTTCATCCTACACGACGCTGGTGGGATAAATGTTTCTCTCTTTGTTTGGTGTGTTTGGAAATAATTCTTTTTATTCATTTTATTTCTTGACTGGGGGAAACCCCATCTTTGGTCAACAAAAACTTGTGCAAGTCGCCATTCCTTCGCAGGGAGAAATGGCAGGAGTATTATCCACACAAGGTCTTTGGAATCCTTGGTAGGGCTTGTTTCCCTCACAGGGGATGTCGATCAGAGGAAACCACTTCCATACTCAATGGAACCCCGGGCAAGGTTCAATACCTATTCCAGGAGGGTTGACTGGGGGCATCCCCAACCAAGGTCCTTGGAACACTACACATGGGGAAATCCCTCCGCAAGCTATGTCATATAACTTTGGGTATCAACTATTGATGCAAAAACAAACATAGGTTCCTTTTGCTGGTCAGGGCCATAGTTCCTACCAAAACCCTGACCAACAGTCCAACTTTTCCTAGTAACCTGGTGCTAGTCAAAATCCAGGTCCCTATTTTCATGTAAATACTCTACAACCGAAACTACCCTTTCTGACAACCCTGCATTTTCCAGACTGGTTGATATTGTTAAATGACCTGATATGTCATGATATGCATTGGCCCCCCACGCCGACTAAGTTGCCTTCCAACATCCCTAAGTTTGAGGGTAAGTCTGGAAAAGATCCAGGTGATCATGTCACTACTTTTCACTTATGGTGCTCATCCAACTCATTGAAGGATGAATTTGTTCAATTGGACCTGTTTCAACGCACTCTTATAGGGGGCGAAACGAAATGGTATATCGAGCTCGACAACTTGAAGTACTCTTAATTAATGACCTGGCTATGGTTTTATTGAACCATTTCCAGTCACCAGTGAGATACGATGCTAGCACCAAGTTGCTAGCCAAATTTGAGCAGACTAAGGCTGACCATATCTCAGATCATATCCGATAATGGTAGGGAAGAAAGAGTTTTATTAAGTTCAAGGTCCCTCTTGCATTTTTCTTGAGTGGTTCTTAAAGTGTTTGGTTCCTTGTGTGTCCAAAGATGTAGCAATGTCCAAGGTGTTTTCTGAAGAAGATGCTATTATGAGATTCCAACAGCTGTAACTGATCTACTCTCAACCTGATAGGCTTTACGAGATCTTACCCGATGCACCACGATCAACTCTCGATAAGGACAAACAAAATTCTGGGCCCTATGCTGATGGAATAGTGGGCTCAACACAAAGAAAGTTCACAGATTTGTTTTCTAATCAATTACAAAAATTATCGATTCAACAGACTATGGCCAACCAAACTCCTAGTTCGCCTGCCCCCGCAACCTAGAAGTCGGATGTACACAATGTGCAATCGACAACTCCCAATTTTAACGAGCAAACTGAGGGAAAAAAGAAATAGAAAAACAATAAGGGTAAGGGGGATAAAAAGGTTGCTAACAATGTTGGCGAGGGAAAAACTGAAAGGAGGAAGGTGAAGTTTCCATGGAATATTTTCATGAATGACCAATTAACTCACATGTGCCCTCGAATTGTGGAGGCCCAGAAGGTACTAGCATAGAAAAAACCCGTTCTGTTGAAAAAACCTTTTCCACAAGGGAAAAATATGGCTCAGGATTCTGCATCCATGAGTGTGGTTGGGGGCAGTCAGGGACCCATCACCTAATACTAACAACCCAGCCACAAACATTTACATGTTGAACGCCGATACTCATTTATCAACTAGGACTCGTGACTACAAAATGCCATAATCTGTTGAGAAGGGAAAAGAGGCCTCCAACTTATTGAATTGTCTTCAAATTGAGAAGATAGTGGGAGAAACAATGACTCACATCCATAAAGGTGTGTTCAAGAAGGCTTCTCATAACCCAAATATGAGTGTTTCTCAGAATTACTCCAATGTGGAGGATCTGGCACAAAATCCTTGTGAAATGTCTGCTCTGGAGGTTCTCCAGAGTTGCCCCTCACAGAAAAAAGCATTGTTGTCTACCTTAGGAGCGATAGAACCTAGTAACTCATGAATGATCATTTTCAATCCGATTGAACTTAAACTTCATCTTCCTCAACATGTCGCATTTCATATAGTAGTGGCATACACCACGAAATCATTGACATAGAACATTTTTCATACGATGGTTGATGAGGGTGCCTTGAATTGCGTGATGTCATTGGCATGTTGGAGGGCAATTGGCTAGGCTGAGTTGTCTCTGTTGCCTACATTTCTTAAGTCTTTTGATGGTCATTCATTCATACCGCATGGTACAATTCCCTCTTTTCCCGTGCAGTTGGAGGGTAAAAATGTGTGCTTCTAGGTTGAAGTAGTCAATGTGCCTATTGACTACAATCTTCTGTTAGGACGAAGTTGGACTTACGCAATTCATGTGGTTGTAGCCACCATTTTTTTGGGTCTTATGATTTCTGCACAAAGGCCAGATTATAACCATCGACCAATTGTCCTTCTCTCATCCCAAACCTTCATTGGGGGATTCCATGATCTCAATGATTGATAACTCGCATCTAGGCATTGTCAACTTAGGTGCTAGATTGTTTCCTTCATTGATGGGAAATTTTGATTATCCATCACCTTCTAATGATGTAAGGTTTATTTAGGTCTTCCCCGAACAACCGAAGGCTACGATTTTTCAAGTGTTGTCTTTTAAAATGAGATACTTTCATGACTCGTGGACTTTACCTTCCCCATAGGATTCAATGGAAGGGATAGGGAATCTTGTAATGACCATGACCTTAATCGTTGCTGAGGTTGCATACAGTGTTGTGCAAAAAGCCTCAGACAACCCCGATCCTACTCTCCCACAGGAGCTAGATCCAGTTCTCAAGACTTTTTTGGATCAAGACTCTCTTGCCACTCAGGATGCTTTAGAATTAGTCTTTCCCTCTAATGAGGCGATTCTGGAGGCAATGACTGGTCTCAACAGAACTTGGGATCATCTTCACCGTCGATCTTATTTTCTTCCCAAGCTCAGGAGGATAGAGGTAGGAGAGTTTGTAACAACCATGAATGGAGATAACCCTCATCCTATTAACCCTATGGTTACACACAAAGTATACACTGAGGGAAACATGGCAAGTATTGCTGAAATAATTCCTATCAATATCTCCAAAACCCCTGGTGTTGTGGAGAATGTCTTCGTCGGAGTGGATTTCTCCCCTGAAGAGATTCAAATTTACATCGAGTTGTTTAAGGAGTTCCGCGACGTTTTTTGATAGTCTTATGAGGAGATTTGAGGCATCGACCCACGAATTTTTGAACATGAAATCATGACTTATCCTGATGTCAAACCGGTCCGACAGAAGCTCCATATGATCAATCCTCGAAAAGAAGCGACGATAAAGGATGAGGTAGAGAAATTCCTCAAAGATGGTCTCATCTACCCTGTGCAATTGACGGAATGGGTATCGAACTTGGTTCTTGTCAACAAGAAGCAAGGCACGATTCACGTTTGCATGGATTTCCGTGATTTGAACAAAGATTTCCCGAAAGACAATTTTCCAACCCCGTTTATTGATCATATTGTCGATGAGTGTGCGGGTTGCGAAGTTTTTTATTTCATGGATGGTTTTTCTGGATATAATCAAATTCAAATCAAACTCGAGGACCAATATAAAACAACTTTTATTTGTCCTTGGGGTACCTTTGCTTATTGGAAAATGCCTTTTGTCCTGAAGAATGTTGGAGCTACTTTTCAGTGGGCCATGTCCTTCGCTTTTCTCGACCTCAAACACATAGTCGAGGCATACTTGGATGATCTAGCATCATGTTCTCACAAAAGATCCGATCATCCTGCCCATTTACGACTAATATTTGAGCAGTGTCACTATTATCGAATTCACTTGAATCCAAAGAAGTGCATTTTTTGTTTGACATCGGGTCGTTTATTAGGTTTCATCGTGTCAAAAAAAAGGATCATGGTCAATCCTCTTAAGGTTGAGGCGATAGTTCAATTGTCTCCCCCGTGCACAATACCCCAATTTCAGAGTTTATAGGGGAAAGCGAAATTTCTTCGGTGTTTTGTTTCTAATTATGCCGAGATTACAAAAGGGTTCATGCGTCTTTTAAATAAGGGAGTCCCATTCTATTGGGACGAAGCAGCTCAACGCTCCTTTGATGTGTTGACACATGCTATGATGTCTGCCCCTCTACTTAGATCTCCTGATTATGGAAAGGATTTCTTGTTATATATGGCTGCTGCAGAGTCCATAGTTGACATGGTCTTGGTACAAGAGGATGATGCGCTCTATGAACACATTATCTGTTATCTTATCTGAGGCCTAGTGGGACCGAAACTCAACTATTCACATGTTGAGAAACTTTCTTTGGAGGATGTTCACGCTATCCAATGGTTCTGTCACTATATATTAATAGGAACGACAATTGTCATTTCCATTGTCAACCCCTTTTAATATGTGTTAACGTGACGCGTCCTCGGCGAAAAAATAAGTCGACGGATAGTTATCCTCCAAGATTTTGACTTGGATTTTGTTTCGATGAAATATAAAAAGTCCTTGGTCTTTGCCGAGTTGATCTTGGAACTTTTGGTCGAAAGTGGTGATATTCGCCCGAAGAGTCACCAATTAATGGAGATATTTTTCTGATTGCATCTTCATACCCCTGGTATGGAGATATACTTTTGTATCTTCAGACTTTGAAGTGCCCTGCTTCTACTTCTCGCGATGAGCATCGAAAAATACAACACCAAGCATGAAACTATCTCATCCTTGATGACACTTTGTATCGTCGACGTGTGGATTGAATTATTCGACGATGTCTTACTCACAAAGAAGTATAGCTTTTTTTGAACAATTGTCACACTAGAGCATGTGGCGGTTATTTTTCTAGGTTGGCAACAACCCAAAAGATTCTTCGTGCAGGATATTTCTGGCCAGCGTTAATCAAAGATTGTGTTGAGGCGGTCAAGAAGTGTCACTCATGCCAGATATTCTATTGGAAGATGTAGGCACACCCTGCTCCTATGTTTCTGGTCATTGTTTTCGGTCCCTTCACCAAGTGGGGGATTGATTTCACTACATGTCACCCGACTTCTTCCATGGGGAATCACTATATCATCGTAGCAGTAGAATAATTCACTAAGTGGGTTGAAGCTATGCCAACATTTAACAATGATGGGGAAATTTCTACCATTTTTTGTTTTCAATCAGATAGTATCTCGATTCGGTATCGCGAAGGATATTGTCACTGACCATGGCAGTCACTTTCAGAACAAAATGATGACTGAATTAACATCAAAGCTTGGGTTTAAACAAGAGCATTTGTCACCCTATTACCCACAAGTGAATGGTCAGGTAGAAGCTATGAATAAGTCTATCAAGACTATTCTTTAGCGAACGATCAATTCGGCCAAGTCAAATTAGCATTCGATGTTATATTCGATGTTGTGGGCTTATCGTACTTATGTAAATACTTCTACTGGTTTTTCACCTTTTCAACTCGTCTATGGGTTGGAGGCAATCTTACCCATTGAATTCCAAATCCCTTTTCTGAAGTTGGCAGTGGAACTACTTCCCAACACTATACCGTTTGAGGAATGCCTTTTATATCTCGAGAAGCTCGATGATAAGCATCAAGATTCAACCTTGGATAACGAGGTGCATAAGAAACAAGTCAAGTTTCAATATGATCAATCCGTTCACCCTCGTATTTTCTCCGAAGGCAATATTTTCTTGGTCTACGACCAATACAAAGATCCCCTAGGGGCAGGAAAGTTCAAAATCATGTGGTTCAAACCTTTCATTGTGAAATATGTCTTAGAGAAGGGCACTTACCATCTGGTTGATTTTGAGGGGAATTCCTTTGTGGAGCCTAGAAATGGGCTCTACCTTAAAAATTATTACACTTAGGTCGGTCACCTGGGTGTCGCTTCTTGTATATATGTATAATTTTTTATAAATTTGTGTATTTTTCATTTTATGGAAGTGTAGTTATTTATGTTCTCTTTTTCACTGTGGAAGATGTCAAGTGAATCAGAGGTTTATGTTGGATTCATGGACAACGCTAGCCAACACACACAGAGGCTTGCTTCCGCATCTTGGGTGATTTTCACACCTGGTGGTTAGTTTCTATCTTCTAGAGGTATTTGTCTAGGCGAAGCAACCAATAATGTTGTCGAGTATAGTGTAGTGATAGAATTACTATGCGACGCCTTGTCACATGGTATTTATCGCCTCTAGGTTTACTTAGATGCTCAACTAGTCGTGTCCCAGTTAAATGGGGTTTACCGCATTTATGATCCCACTCTTCATCGACGATTCCTTAGGGTATGTCTCTTATAACGATCTTTTGATTATATGACGTATATAGATGTTCCTAGGATATTTAATCATTTAACTGATACTCTAGCTAATAATGTTTTAGATTGGCATGTTGCTCACATGTAAAAGTCAAAAACACACATACACATGTAAATACATTTGAAAAAATGTCATCCATAAAACAAAAAATATGTATATATGTGTGTGTGTCCAAATGGTGTCATGAGTACAAAGTGGGCATAAAATCCTCAAAAAGTAGTCGGTATACATTGCTGGGCTTAAGCCCTCAAAAATATAATACAAAAAGTTCCCTTGACACATAAGTAGTCCAATGCTATCTAAGGTATAGACCTATTGGCCCTACTGTAGTGGAAAATGACATTCCCAAGATGCCATAATAACTGGACCTAGGTTTGAGGCACCCCTACTACATGTGGCTGCATAGCCGAGGGAAGATTGTCAATCTCGGCCATAGGAACTCCACGAGTGAGAGAAGTGAGGTTCCTCTCTACTCATCGTAGGAATCTATTAGCCTCTCCAGTTGGGGGTCCTCCTGCAGTTGTTGATCCTCCTCCTACTACTGGTCCTACCTCTAATCGAGGACGATTCTTGGTCTTGGCGAATTTTTTCTGTCGAATAGGTCCCACATCCGTACATAATAGATTTTTAAGTTAGTACTATGACATACACATAAAA
>JZKD02S1605439.1:531954-553035 GCA_000966675.3 Picea glauca | reverse complement strand
GCTAAAACGGTATGATCTACACCAGGTATGTATGATTCGTGTTTGATGTCAATATTGAGTATAATTCATCACGTTTTATGTTCCCAAATATCTAATTCACATTTTTTTAGTGTTACAGGGAAAACATGCATCACGTTTCTCCTTCCAGCACTTAGTTCGACACTCCTTCCAGTACTCGATCCGGTACCCGGTCCGACACTTCGTCCAGCACTGTGTCTTGCACAAAAACAATGGGCGATTTGGTGGTTATGGTATTGGTGGCCAGTGGTGGGTGAATCAAGAACATGGGTTTTGCTCATGCTTGCCCCCTCCATCTACTGAACCCTTGACAACTTAGTTTAAGTTGTTAAGCAGGGTGATTATTGGCTCGCTCTATTTCGACAGTTCCATTAATGTAATTTGTCGAATTTAGAAGTGGTTCGACCCTCCTGTGGTCGACCACTTGGTCTATAGATATTATAAATACCACCATGGTGGTCATGTAGAAAGGAAATCACTAGAAGAACCAGTGTGATAGGGACAAATACATTTTTACTCTGTTATGCCATTTTTCATTGCCAAATTATATAAAAAATGTGTTTTTGAGTTTTCACGGTGAAATCAAATTGCTGAGTTCGTGGTGTTCTTTTAGGAAGTGACCACGACTTTCTAGGGGGGGCACCAACAATCTCGTCACTGTTCTTTAGATTATTTATGCATTTCATAGCTTAGTTGTCTCTTTCATTTCCTGTACACACATTATTATTTTGTTAATTAATTTGTTGTTGTAGTTTAATTGTCTTAACTCTCTTTTGCAGGTTAGTATGAAGAGTTGTGTTAGTATGTGTTAATATTGTAGTTAGGAACAAATTTGGAAATTCCTAGACTAACCCCGTGTGCAATTAGATGTTAGATTGTATCTTATTTATGCTGTTAGAATTAAATTTAAAACAAAGTTTTAAATAGAGTAGAACAAAGTTTTAATTTGAGTTTTCTTTAACAAGGATTTGATGGATGGATAGGATTAATTTCAGTTTTTAATTATAGATTGCTTATTTCATTTTTATGTAGATCTTGCTTAMTTAKTTGTTGGYTAATGTAKTTGKTAGTTTACTTTTTATATGTCATGTTTTAWTTTMTKTTTCTTAAGMATTTTYCTTATTGYARYTTGAATTGTTAGAATAGATATAGCATAGTTTCATTTTATGTAATTTCTTTCCTAGAATTAGATTGCAATTATATTTCTTAGTTAATGGTTGAGTTTAATTATGAAGTTTGTTTACATAGAATAGACGTACAATTATGATCTCGTTATATTGTTGATGGTTAATAATTCATGAACATGCAGGTTAATTAACATTGTTTCTGTAATGGCTAAATTCTCATTGGATTGTTTAATCCATACCTTTCACTTTGCTGAGATCAATATTGAGCTTATATCGCTTGAATTATCCTTTGTTGTCACGTTCCATCGAGATATCATACGACACCAGAGACATTCACACAACCACCAACACTATATTTGAGTTTTTGTAGGTTAAAAGATAGTTTCTTCCTTTTGTAGATCAGAAGATATAGTTTCTTGATTTTGTAGATCAGAATATAGTTTTATTGTTGTTGTAGGATAGATAGTCTTTTGCTTTGATAGGTTAAAGAGCAGTTTGTTTATCATAGATCAAAGGTTAGATGTTAGTCCTTCTTGCTTTCAATTAAATAGATTTCCTTTTATGAATTAGAAATAGTTTTGAAGTTTGAATTAAGAATATAGTCCACTTGCCTCTTAGGCTAGATAGTTGTTTAGTGAGAAGTTTTAATTAGATTACTTGCAGTAGAAGTTATCTTAGAGTAGTTAGTTGTTTACTTGCTTTAATAGGTTAGCTAGTTGTTTTCCTTACTTGTTTACTTGCTTTAATAGAATAGTTGCTGGCTTGTTTATTTACTTGCTTTCATAGGGTAGTTGCTCATTGAATTTAGGTTGGCAAGTTAAAGTAGTTTTCTTTTGTTATTTGCTTATTGTTATGCTTAATAGTTGCTTTTGCTTATTGTTATGAACTAGTTTTCTTTACATAAGGTTTTTACTTGCTTTCTTATAACTATCCATCAATCCTTGGTCCAAAAGTACTTAGGTTACATAGTTTCAAGTTGCTTAGTAGGTTTTGCTCATTAGATAGATTTGCTTGAATATATTAACCCTTAGATAGCCACTTCCTTAGTTAGAATATACTACTACCAACCCTTCTACCTTTGGCATATATTTTTCTACAACTCTAAGTTTACTTACCCCGGGTTGACAATTTAATTGAGGGTTTTTAGTGTGTGTTTAGTGCATATACAACACCCATCATTTTTGGCGTCGTTGTCAGGGAGTTGTCTTAAGGTAAGAAGTAGTTAGGAAATAGATCATTCTAAGATATTAGCATTAGATTGGTGGTGGGGGAACTTTAAGACGAGAGGTAAGAACCTGCGCATCTGCTATCGCAGGCTCCCCCAAACCCAATGGTAGTTTTTTTTTTTGTTTTTTTTCTACTTTCATGAATAGACCTAGAAACCAAATGGTAGCTTTTTATTTTGTTTTTTCTTTCTTTCATGAATAGACCTAGAGATCCAAAAGGTAGATACATTAAATCTAAATCAGACATTTTAACCAAGGTTCCTTCTGACCTTTTTGGGGGAAGGGACGTTCCACTTATAAAATCTGCAGACCGATACCGAAAAACAGGAGCTAGCTCAACTCAAAGAGCTAAGGTAGTCTCTGAAAATACTAACACAGGGAGAACTATAGAACAAGAAATTGAAGCATAAATCATATTAGGACAGGAGACAAGACCACTCGAGCCTTTCACATAACCAAACAATACAACCTTTTCTTTTACACCACCACCAGGAAATCCTAATTTTGAAGACATCATAGACCCTAAACAGGTGAATCTTTTGTTTGGTATTTCAACCAATGTAATTATCTATCAATCTGACACAGAAATTTGGCACCAATAGTCTCAACCGGCTCAAGTAGAGTCCCAGACATCCAATCTGTAGGAAGACCTTTCCATCAAAGGGAAACCTTGTTCTCTTCAAATATAAAACCACCTATGTACTCTCTTTTTGGAAACCAAGCCAATATGGATGATCAAGAGGACCATAAAAATGTAAGACATGGGGAGGAAGAAGAAACTGAAAACCAAACCGAAACTACTTTTGGGTTTCTGATTCTAGACACCACTCCAAATGTCAACATGAAGAATATTCCTCTCTCAACACTACCTGCCTTTTATGGTAAAAACAGTGAAGATCTAGACACCTTCCTATTTGAATTTGACATCTTGTGTAGGAGCTACAACTATGTACAAGATTCCCATAAACTAAAACTCTTTCCTGCCACCCTCAAAGACTCTGCACTAAGATGGTTCACAGGGTTGGGAGAATCTAGTATTAGGTCTTGGGAAGCCATGAAAGACATCTTTCTTAAGAATTACCAAGACTACTGCAAGACCAAAGAGTCTCCTAATGACATCTTTAAAATCCAACAGTTAGAAGACGAGACCCTTGAAGATTATATGGAAAGATTTGGTTATATCTCCCAGAAGTCAAAATACCATGACCTCCCAGAGGATGCAATTAGGGCTCTTTTCCTTAAGGGAATTTCAGAAGAATAGCTAGAGGTGCTTAACCTGATGGCATTAGGTGACATCTCTCATAAAACATTTGCTGAAATATGTGAAATGTGTAAAAATTACTCAAGGAATAGAGCCAAAACAGGAAATAATGTTCGAGACCCTTATAATAGAGACTTAAAACCAGTTAGTTCAGGTGGTATCACAAGAGCAGAGATAGGAAAACTTTTAGAAAACTTCATGACAAACATATTAAGCACAATAGGTTCCCATTTGGAAACCCTAAAAATAAAAAAGAAACAGGAGGAGGAAAATGCAGTAATGAGCATATATTGCCCAAGATGCAGGAGGAAGCATTCCTCAAGGGAATGCCCATTAGATAACATTTCAGTTTGTGGCTTTTGTACAGAAGACCATGTGACTGAAAAAGTCCATCATTGTTCGGTTTGTTAGCCATATATAGAAGTGGAGATCCTGGGGAATCTTCTTATGCACCTAGGAGGCCATGGCAACTTAGGAACCAAACCACATACCTGGATCTACAATCTCAAGTTCCACCCTATTATCAACAAAAAAACTAGTGGAACTCACCAGGTTGGAAAAACTGTTCTACTCAGTACCAACATCCTTGGTTTCAAGGATGGAGAGGAGGACATAACCAAGGAAACCCTCAAGCTCCACCTATCCCTATGTCCAACCATCATTATCCTTAGTTCCCGCCGAACACTCCACAACTTCTTCCAGGTTTTGTTCCACCACCTTTACCTCCTATTCCACAACAACAAATGATACAATATCAAAATGCAAGATCCCCAAGGCCAACACTATTACCGAAACAACCAGTGCCGAATCCCAATAATAATCCCCCTCAACCTCTTCACAATGTTGAGATGCAGGCCTTCCCGACATATGTTATCACTCCTATTTCATTACAGGAAATTCAACTAAGATCGAGAAAATTTCTGGAGAGGCAGAGACCTTCAGTAGTCATCCAGGAAGAAGAAGAAGAAGAAACCACTAAACAACCCATAGATGACACTAGGTGGGAAGATGTTATTATCCTGAAGAATCATGAACCTAAGCTTCCCCAAAATGAACCTTCACAAATTACGAAGGTCCCTCCTTATCCAGACCGATTGGTAATCGAGAAACATACCACTTGACTGAAATTTGACATTTTGAATGAATTGAAAAATATTTGTGTCAAGATTCCCCTGCTTCAAGCCATTAAATACATTCCTATCTATAGTAAGGTAGTCAAATAATTGTGTATTAAGAAGCTAGGTAGGAAGAAAAAGGATCCCCCTACCGTACACTTGATAGGAGGACTTTCCGAATACATATCAGAGCAACCAAAACTAGCAAAGTATGGGAACCCAAGAAACCTTGTAGTGACCATAACCATTAATGAGGTCTCCATTGGAAACACTCTCATAGACCTAAGGGCAACCATAAATGTTATGACCGGTACTACCTTGGAACAATTACAATTACAACCTCTTCTTCGACCTACCCCAACCATTTTGGAATTAGAAGATAAGACTAGGGTTATACTTGAAGGAATTTTAGATGATATCATGGTTACTTTAGCCTCATGGGAGTACCCAGTAGATTTTCTTGTTATTCACTCAAAGGGTCCTTCCAAAGGCCATCCCGTCATTTTGATAAGACCTTGGCTAGCCACAACCAATGCATTTATTGGCTGTAGAGAAGGGGAAATGACCATCTCAAATGGTCTCTCTATTCATAAGCTCACCATTTACCCTCCAGATCAACCTATTATGCAGAATATATGGTGGCTTGAATGTCCATATGAGAATGAGGACTGGGAAGAACCCGTATTTCCAAGTGACCATGCATGGGCACTTCAGGAGCACACAACATAAAATGTGCTAAACCAGTTTATTTTTTCTATCACATGTGTGGATTTTCCACATTTTTTTCCCCAATTTGAGTACATGTTTGGGGAATAATTTCAATAAAAATTAGACCCATCCATTTTGTCTTAGACATATTTTATTTTCGAGATAGATGAGTCTGCCATGTCTTACACTATGCCCTATGAGATTAGTCCAGGAATTTTTTTACATATAAACTCTGGGCTAGATGTAGACCAACATAAATAGTTAGTAGATATCCTTAAAGAAAAATCAGGAGCATTTTTCTGGGAATACACTGACATGAAAGGTATACACCTCGACACATGCATCCATCACATATATACCCAGGGGGAAGTAACACCTGTTAGGTAACCCCAGAGAAGGATGAACCCAACACTTAAAGATATAGTCAAGGAGGAGATCCAAAATTTGTTAAATGTCAGATTCATTTATCCCATATCCGATAGTAAGTGGTTATCCCCCCTTGTAGTGGTTCCAAAGAAAGTGACCGGGAAATGGAGAATTTGTGTTGATTTCCAAGAAATCAACAAAGCCACTCTAAAAGATTACTTTCCTGTCCCTTTCATTGACCAAGTTCTAGATACCTTGTCTAGCAAGAAGTATTTTTCCTTTCTAGATGGGTACAATGGGTATAATCAAATTCTTATAGCACCTGAAGACCAAGACAAGACTACCTTTACTCGTCCTTGGGGAACCTATGCCTATAGGGTCTTACCATTTGGATTGTGTAATGCTCCTGCCACATTTCAAAGAACAATATTAGAAATATTTTTTGATCTTATTCATGATTGTGTGGAGGTATACATGGATGACTTCACAGTATATGGTAACACTTACTACGAAGCCTTAGACAACTTAGAAAAATTCCTCATCAGATTCCAGGAAATGAACCTATCTCTAAGTCATGAAAAATGCAAAATGTTGTTAACTGAAGGAGTGGTTCTAGGACATCATGTTTCGTCTGAAGGGATAAAAGTCGATCCTCAAAGATTGAGGTCATCGTCAGACTTCCATCCCCCAAGACTCAGAAAGAGGTGAGAATTTTTCTTGGACATGTCGGATATTATCGACGGTTTATTGAAAATTTTACAAAGATTGTTGCACCTATGTTTGTATTACTAATAAAAGATGTTGATTTTGTTTGGACTGAGCAGTGTCAAACTGTCTTTGAAACCCTGAAAGCTAAGTTGTCTGTGGAACTAGTTCTTAGAGGGCCCAATTGGACTCTCCCATTTCATATATCCACTGATGCCTCCGACACCGCAATAGGAAGGGTATTAGGGCAGAAAGAGGACCAACGGTCCTATGCCATTTATTTTGTGAACAAGAACTTGTCCCCTGTCGAGTTAAACTACACAGTCATCGAGAAAGAATTATTGGCAGTTGTTCATGCTATTAACAAGTTTCATCATTACATTATAGGTTATGAAGTATTTGTACATACCAATCATTCTGCCATTAGATTCCTCATGAATAAACCCATAACTAATGGCCGAGTGACCAACTGGCTTTTGTTATTGCAAGAATTTAATATCACTGTGCTTGACCGACCTGGTAAGGATAATGTAGTAGCTAATTTTCTTTCCCAAATAAAAAATGAGGATGATGATATCCCTCCAGATAATAGTTTCCCAAATGCGCATATTTTTTCCCTTTCTGTCAATAATCCATGGTTTTTAGATATGGCAAACTATTTGGCCACTAGGAAGTTACCGTCTCATTTGCCACCTCATGAAAAGCGAAAAATTATTACACAGAGTGCTAATTACTCTTGGGTTGGTCATGATTTTTTTTGCACAGGTTCTGATTTGATTATTCGTAGATGTGTCCGAGAGGACGAGGTACCTAAAATACTACGAAGTTGTCATGATGGACCATGTGGTGGCCATTTTTTTGACAAACGTACAACACATAAGGTGTTACATTCGGGTTACTATTGGCCTAACATTTTCAAAAATGTTTCCAAGTATGTGAGAAGTTGTGATAGTTTCCAAAGGATAGGAAGACCTACGTCAGCTGAAGAAATTCCTTTGCGTGCCCAAGTTATGATAGAACCCTTCGAAAAATGGTCCCTCGACTTTGTAGGACCAATTTCACCCATGTCCCGTAGGAATAACTATATTTTGGTTTGTACGGACTGTTTCACCAAGTGGGTAGAGGCAAAAGCCCTATTCAGGGCTACAGAGAAGTCTGTTGTCGAATTTATTTATGAAGACATCTTTACCCGCTTCGGTGTCCCTCGTGAAATTGTTATCAACCAAGGCACTCAATTCACTTCCAAGTTGATGAAAGAGATAACAGAGAAATATGGGATTAAACATTGTAAATATTCTCCATACCACTCGCAAGCCAATGGTCAGGTAGAATCTACAAACAAAGTTCTAGAAGCCATCTTGACCAAGACTATTCAGTTACATCACCGGGATTGGGCTGATAGGCTCCCAGAGGCTTTGTGGGCATACCAGACCACCTGGAGAAATACCACTGGGCATACCCCTTATGAGCTAGTGTACGGGAAACAAGTACTTTTACCAATAGAATTCCAAGTAAGGACCTTCCGTATTGCCACAGAATTAGGATTGAACCTGGATGAGGCTCAGAAGCAATGAGCCCTACAATTGAATGAGTTGGATGAAATCAGGCAAGATGCCATCCAACGGACAATATTAGTCCAAAACCAGAGGATAAAGTGGCATGACAAGTTTATTAAGAAGAAACACTTCCAACTTGGGCTCTGTTGTTTGATTCCCAATTCAAAACCTTCAAATGCAAACTCACCACCCGGTGGTTGGGCCCTTACGAGGTAGACACTGTATATGACAATGGAGCTGTAAAAATTAAAACAATTGACGATGGACAAGTCTCCTTTGTAGTAAATGGACATCGACTCAAATTTTATCATAAGCCCATTTCCAAAGAGGACTTTCTACAGGTCATGTAAACTGAAAAATAATTGGCCTTAGTATATGGGGAAGTCCCTCTTGTTCTTGAAAAGTTTTCTGAATTTCCTACTGTATATATATATATATATATATATATATATATATATATATATATATATATATATATATATAGTTTTTGAATTTTGTTAATAAGGCAATTCTAGATATTTCTGTAAGTATTTATTTCACCAGGAGTACACAGTTTCAAGGATCTTTTTTCAAAAATTGTTACACTTGAATTTTGTGTCTGCTAAAGCATCAAATGAATATTGAATTACTGTAATTAGCCATATTTTGGCAAGAATTCTCATTTTTAGGCATTCTAAAGCAGTTTATCTTGAAAATCTTCACCGCTGTATAAGGAAGTGATACCATAACTATCAAGCCTAGAGGTATCTCATACAATTTTTCCAAGAAACCTGAGTAAGTGAGTCAAGTGTCTTTATCAAAGAGTAACAAGGAGTTCTATAGCGGTTAGTCATGGAAACATCACAATAACTACAAAGGAAGAAAGTAAGTTGAGCCTAGAGATACCTTTCTATTCTTTCTCAATGGTACCATCCACTACACACTAAATAGCTTGATTATATCATATCTTTAGATAGGCCACGTCCGCTTAAGTACCCCCTACATCGAGACAATCACTAAGTAATATAAAGGAAATTCATCCTCTAACATAAATACCATGCCAATTGAAAAAAGTAAGAAAAAGTTGTTTTCAGAGATGTTCCGCCATCTTCTTGCATAAAGCAATCTTATACTAAAATCTTAAAAGATGGAGGGCCAGTCTCTAAGGGTGTAAGAGGCTAACCTGCCAGGATACTGAACAGGTCTGCTGGCAGTGGGTACCGGCCTATGGTATGACTAGGTAAACTCGACGGAGTACTGAACATGCTTGCTGGCAGTGGGGCATTCTACCTAGCAAGGATGGTAATTTGACAAAAAATAAATAATAAATTTAAACTTGTCCTGATGTACGACATTACTTGTAGACAAATCTGACATGAAGTATGTGTGGTTAAGCTAAGGTTAATGAACTCCATAAACTTGCCATTGGGAAATAACTCTAAGACTATCTTGAAACTCTCTTTCCTATCTCTTCTTATCTATATATAGGATCTCTTATCCTATAGGTGGGGCCATCTTCTAACTGTCTCGTCAGACCAATCTGTGAAATTTATCTTTACACTTGACATACTATAAATCTTCGGCTATTGGGGGATACTGATTGGTTTCCTATACTTTTGATTGTGAGGTGTCACAATACTTAGGTGTGGGGGAGGGTTTCACGAGCTTACAAATGATCATTGCCTAGATAAATAAATCTTTGCAAGAATTTTTGTATTATTTCCATGATACAAGTTATTACATTGATAGTCATTTTTATTTTTAAAGTGCTAAACTCCTGTGTGCTATAAATTACTGAACATATATTTAACATACCACTTTTTATCAGTTTATCTTTCATTACAAGATGTACATTGTAGGTTTGACAATACATGTTTTATGCTTTCTATAACCTATTCATTGTAGGTTTGACATTATATGTCATATGCAAGAGTATTGAATGAGCATGATGGAAAAATCAACAAGAAGGGAACATTCTGCCTCTGCTCATTTACCACTGTGATTGTCAAAAACACTTCAAATTTGCAGGCTATCCATTATAAGAAGTGTAAATGTACTTAACACAGAGGTACCGTATGAGGTGCCATATGAAATGTCGTATGAGGTGCTGAATGAAGTACCATATGAATTACACACCAGTAACTAGAACTCAATTACATTCAATTGAATTGGTTGCAAGCAATTGATTGAAGATGCTTTATATGTTCATGATCAAATGTCTAAGTCAAAATACTTGGACATTGATCTAACTGCTCATCATTACATTGCCCCCCAAAACGAGCCTTGTAATTCAAAAATTCCCACACATGGAATCTCGTGCGCACATGTGTGAAACCTACTCCACTATAGGCACATTCAAAATCGGGCTGGGCAACCATTATCTCAATTCTCCCTTGCCATTTTCTCTGCCTTGCATTATGAAATTGCACCCAACCTCTGCCATTTCTTCCCTTGTTTGAATTACGCTCGGCCCATGCCCAATTCGTGCCATCTCTTGGCCTGTTCACGCCCTTGCCTGGTGAATGTTTCCTCTACCAAAATGCCCAAGAGGTATGAACCCTCTTCCTATGCGGATCTTTTTTCCATTCCCGAATTTGCACAATGAAGAGAGGTGTTTTTGCGTGCAAGCTGGGGGCCATTTTTGTCTAACTTGCAGGGCCATGATGATAGCCTCTCCATGCATTTTTCCCTCGGTTTCGATGGGAAGACAACATGCAAGGGGTCTCTTTCCTTTGAATTCTCATAAGAGTCCATTGCTACAGCTACGAAGCTCCTAAGAATGGGAGATAGATGGTTCAAAAACCACCAACTGCTGCGCTCAAGTTATAACAGGGTTTTTAAGCCCAAATTCAAGAACATTTCAGGAGAAAAAGGATATTCTAGGGAGTGTATAAAGGTGGAATTGATCCACCCTCTCATCGTCATCACGAGGTTGATTACATGCAAAGGTAGATACTCCACTTTCAAATCTTGTCATTTCAGATTGCTGGCTCATTTTCTGTTCAACAAACCTTTAAAATTCCCCTTCTATTTTCTAAAAATCTTTGAGAAGATGTCCTCTCAAGTGAGGAAGAATGTGACTAACCCCCACAATAGTCTCTTTCATCATGTCTTGATCAAACTCCTTGTCCTATCCGAACTAGAGAAACAGGGGAAAACTTGGGATTCCTTTATCTACCAATTTGCAAACCCTCACTTGACAATTAAGACCGGAAAAAATCCACTTAGCCTAAGAACTATCTCTACATCCAAGCCTCGCTCTCCAAGAACTCCAAACCCCCTTGTACAAACCCTCTCTTTTCCAGAAAAATACAAAAATCTTGTTGATATCCCTACTTCTTCATCAGGTAAAAAGACCAAGAGCAAGGACCAAAAGAAGCCTATTGTTAACCCCCAAATGCCTTCAATCTCTCTTGATCCTACAGCTAAAAATATCTAAGAAGTAATCCAACAAGACTTTCCCATCATTCCCACAAATAGGAGGGGAGACAATCAATTTGGTAAAGGACCCTTTTGAAAGAGTACCTGGAGCACAAGAACAAACCCTTATGCAAAACCCCTGCCTGCTTCAGATCCTATCCAAGTGTCCTTCGATCTTGAGAGTCCTCACAAGAGACTTAGGGAAGTTTCTGCAGATGGATTATAGCCACTAAGAAAGACAAAATCAGAACCTACCTCTCCTTACCAATCCCCCATCACTCCTACTTCACCCATGCCTACTCTAGATCCTAAAACTGATATATTGTCCACATCCCTCAAAGGATCTAAGCCTTCCTCATAGATCACCGATTCTGCCCCAACCATTGAGAAGCTACAAAAATAAAACCATCAGCTTCTCCAACAATTGAAAGAAAGGAAGACGATAGACACACACCTTCATCATGATAATGCAGTCCTTCAAGGAAAGGTTAACTCCCTTCAATGGTTGGTTGATGAGATGACCAAATCCAACTGCAGCCTCAGAGTGCAGCTGAAGAAACACAAGAGGCACAAGGCAAAGTCTTCACCACAAGAAGGAGAGGCTTCCAAAGCTGATCCTCCTCAGCAAGCCTAGTCATGAGGGGTAATTTCTTTTTGTTTGTAGTGGGACCTGCAAAATTGTAAGTGTGGGGATAATGTTGGGCCCGAGAAATGATCAATTTTATGACAGTTATTAGACACTTTTGTTGAATGTACATATGTGTTTTTCATGTTTTGGAGAAGATTTTTGAAGAATTTTGTGCTAAAACGGTATGATCTACACCAGGTATGTATGATTCGTGTTTGATGTCAATATTGAGTATAATTCATCACGTTTTATGTTTCCAAAGATCTAATTTACATTTTTTTGGTGTTATACGGAAAAAATGCATCACGTTTCTCCTTCCGACACTCCTTCCAGTACTCGATCCAGTATCCGGTCTGACACTTCATCCAACACTGCGTCTTGCAAAAAAACGGTGGGCGATTTGGCGGTCATGGTATTGGCGACCAGTGGTGGGCGAATCAGGAACATAGGTTTTTCTCATGCTTTCCCCCTCCAGCTACTGAACCCTTGACAACTCAGTTTAAGTTGTTAAGAAGGGTGATTATTGGCTCGCTCTATTTCGGCAGTTAGGGTATCATTAATGTAATTTTTCGAATTTAGAAGCGGTTCGACCCTCATGTGGTCGACCACTTGTTCTGTAAATATTATAAAAACCACCATGGTGGTCAGATAGAAAGGAAAGCACTAGAAGAACCAACGTGATAGGGACAAACACGTTTTTACTCTGTTTTTCCATTTTCCATTGCCAGATTATATAAAAACTGTGTTTTTGAGTTTTCATGGTGAAATCGAATTGCTCAGTTCGTGGTGTGATTTTAGGAAGTGACCGCGACTTGTTGGGGGGGGCACCAACCATCTGGTAACAGTTCTTTAGGTTATTTATGCATTTCATAGCTTAGTTGTCTTTTTTAGTTCCTGTACATGCATTAATATTTTGTTAATTAATTTGTTGTTGTAGTTTAATTGTCTTAACTCTCTTTTGCAGGTTAGTATGAATACTTGTGTTAGTATGTGTTAATCTTGTAGTTAGGAACGAATTTGCAAATTCCTAGACTAACCACGTGTGCAATTAGATGTTAGATTGTATCTTATTTATGCTATTAGAATTAAATTTAAAACAAAGTTTTAAATAGAGTAGAAAGGAGTTTTAATTTGAGTTTTCTTTAACAAGGATTTAATGGATGGATAGGATTAATTTCAATTTTTAATTATAGATTGCTTATTTCATTTTTATGTAGATCTTGCTTAATTAGTTGTTGGCTAATGTATTTGGTAGTTTACTTTTTAATGTCATGTTTTAATTTATGTTCTTAAGCATTTTCTTATTGCAGTTTGAATTGTTAGAATAGATATATCATAGTTTCATTTTATGTAATTTCTTTCCTAGAATTAGATTGCAATTATATTTCTTAGTTAGTGGTTGAGTTTAATTATGAAGTTTGTTTACATATCATAGAAGTACAATTATGATATCGTTATATTGTTGATGGTTAATAATTCATGAACATGCAGGGTAATTAATATTGTTTCCGTAATGGCTAAATTCTCATTGGATTGTTTAATCCATACCTTTCACTTTGCTATTGAGATCAATGTTGAGCTTATATTGCTTGAATTATCCTTTGTTGTCATGTGCCATTGAGATATCATATGACACCAGAGACATTCATACAACCACCAACACTATATTTGAGTTTTCGTAGGTTAAAAGATAGTTTCTTCCTTTTGTAGATCAGAAGATATAGTTTCTTGCTTTCGTAGATCAGAATATAGTTTTATTGTTGTTGTATTATAGATAGTCTTTTTCTTTGATAGATTAAAGAGCAGTTTGTTTATCATAGATCAAAGGTTAGTTGTTAGTCCTTCTTTCTTTCAATTAAATAGATTTCCTTTTATGAATTAGAAATAGTTTTAAAGTTTGAATTAAGAATATAGTCCACTTGCCTCTTAGGCTAGATAGTTGTTCAATGAGAAGTTTTAATTAGATTACTTGCAGTAGAAGTTATCTTAGAGTAGTTAGTTGTTTACTTGCTTTAATAGGTTAGCTAGTTGTTTTAATTACTTGTTTACTTGCTTTAATAGGTTAGCTAGTTGTTTTTCTTACTTGTTTACTTGCTTTAATAGAATAGTTGTTGGCTTGTTTATTTACTTGCTTTCATAGGGTAGTTGCTCATTGAATTTAGGTTGGCAAGTTAAAGTAGTTTTCTTTTGTTATTTGCTTATTGTTATGCTTAATAGTTTCTTTTGCTTATTTTTATGAACTAGTTTTCTTTACATAGGGTTTTTACTTGCTTTCTTAGAACTATCCATCGATCCTTGTTTCAAAAGTACTTAGGTTACATAGTTTCAAGTTTCTTAGTAGGGTTTTCTCATTAGATAGCTTTGCTTGAATAGATTAACCCTTAGATAGCCACTTCCTTAGTTAGACTATAATACTACCAACCCTTCTACCTTTGGCATATATTTTGCTACAACTCTAAGTTTACTTACCCTAGGTTAACAATTTAATTGAGGGTTTTTAGTGCATATACAACACTCGTCATATATCCTTTGCTGCATTTTGGCATCCATGCTGCGGGTTTTGACTATAGGTTTGGGAGTCCTTGTTAGTCCCACCATGATTACATATTGAAGCCTCATTATTCTTGCTAATCATCATTCTTGGCCTTACCCACTAGACTCCCTAATGAGCACACTTTGTTGTCTATCAAGCTCACTTTAAATTTTGAAAGAAACATCCAGTGAGACTGTATTTATTCTTTTCGATCTCATCTGGATTACTTTGAGAAAATAATCCCCCCTGGAGTCTTCTTTAATCCCTTTTCAAACTCTCAAAAATTGAAAATATTGCCGAGCGATCTTGTTTCCCTTCACTCTTGCCAAACTCAAATTTGAAGGCACATATGTCCGGCGGTAGTTTACCCCTTTTTTCGGTCTGAGCGACTAAGTTTACAAATAAAGGTATGCGCTAGGAACTTCGGTTCACTAGAAGAGTATTCTCAGGCGTAATTTTAACCCTTTTTTGGGCCCGAGGGACTAAATTTTCGAAAAAGGAACATTCTCCTTGGTTCTGGTTTATCTCTATTTCGGGCCTTGGAGATTACTTACAAAAAAGGAACCCCCTCAGAGTCCATAGTTAAGCTCTTTTCAGACTCCCTAAATATGACAAGATTGTCGAGAGACCTTGTTCCTTTCACACTTGTTAATTGGTACAGAAAGAAAATCTATTCGGCATGAGTTTAACCCTTTTCCAACCAATAGATTATCTTGGAAAAAGGTACGCCTCCGGAAAATTGTCTCACCGGGAGAGTTCTCCTCAGTTATGTTTTATACTTTTTTGGGCTAAGGAGACTAAACCTAGAAAAAGGCTATGAGTCCATAGTTCTATGAGTCCATAGTTAAGATCTTTTCAGACTCCTTAAAATTGAAAATATTGTTGAGTGATCTTGTCTCAATCACACTCGTTAAAACGGTATTGAAGAGACATCTTTTCAGTATAATTTTAACCCTTTTTCGAACCGAGTAGAATAATTGTGAAAAAGGAACTCCCTGGAGTCTTCTTTAACATTTTTTCAGACTCTCTAAACGTGAAAAAACCACAGAGCTTACCTTCTCTGGGCTCATAAAAATTCACATGGAAGGAGTCATGTTGTGTCATTCTTAATCTCATTTCGGGTCTCATATTTGCGTCTTTGGCCTAATGTCGGCTCCATGTTTCTCTCAACTGAACATTTAAAGCATTCCTTATATGAAATCCTTGTAACACTTTTTTCCTTTGCGATCTGACACCTTGACCCATGGAGGAATTTTCCCCGAGTGTCCTTATCATGCACATGCCTCCTTACCCTGAGCATCATTATGTTCCATGCGCTTGGATCCAGTTTGCTTGCTCATGACACTCATTCCTCCTTTGTAATGTAGCATCCTTTTATTCCTTTTCAAGCTTGTTAAAAATTTGAAAAAGACAAAAAACTCAAATATTCCAAAAAGAGGGGACGAGATACATCAATTATTTTTTTGGTAGGAAGATAGTCTTCCTTGGAAAAAGCACATCCTTCTAGTTTTTCACCAAGCATTGGGATATAGTATGAACTTAGGAAGTTTTTCTTGCTACATAGAGTTGTGTCCTCCTCCGTTTGGGTACTCTTCCAAACATATGGAGAGTTTGTGGTGCCTCCTGCATCACAAACTTATGTCAATGTTACGCTGCTTGAGTCTGATCATCTTTCATGTTTTTGTCCAAGAGACGTTTTATCCAAATTGAGTCGGCCATTCTGCAGTTTGTCTCTTGAATTTCATGAGTCAGCCATCTCGAGAGTCCAATCAAGTACATATTCAAAATCGACGAAGTTTTGTGCCTAATGATAGAGATCCTCTAGTCTTTCCCCGACGGTATGTCAAAGACCTCAGGGTAGTGGGTATTACAATCTTATTGTACTCCTACATGAGGAGTTGAAGATCTTGAAGTTTTTTCTCGAGCTATGATGTCTTCATCTCCAGCCACGGGTATCAATACTTCTTGACGATGCATATTATATTGTACTTGAATATCATCAAATGATTTTGAGATGTAGATCTGTTTTGTATTTCTCGCGGCTACACTTTATATAAATATTTCTATGATATGGATCTGAAATGTAATTGATTGGAAGCCATGATTATTTCATCCCGAGCATGGGTATGACCACCTTGGAGGGATTATTATTGTTTTGCAGATAGCGACCTCCCGAACTCTGGTCTCAGGCTCACTCAACTCCGTGCCTTCGCACTGGTAAAGATATTGTAATGTATTTCATCCATCAGTTGCTCTTATGACCTCACACATTAGGGGGCATCTATTATATCCCTAGAATTCCCTACCTATGCATACATGGCATTGGCCTTTCTACTTAAACAATTTGCCACATTACTGTTGATGATCTCTCTTTAATTTATTTTTTTTGGAGAATGTACGCATCCTGTTGCACTACTGCCCATGTACATACACTAGTTGCATACTAGATAGCCCATGTACATACGCTAGTTACATACTAAACAACCTACGTTTACCTCCAAAAGTTGCAAAACATAAAAAGTTGCAAGGAATTCAGCGGAATTTATAGGCCATCGAGGGTTTCCCAACCAATTCACCCATTGTAGCCCATCCCCAAACCGAATAACCATATTTTGGCCATATAAAAGGAGGTCTTAGGGTCTCATTCCACAATCAAGCATTAGAACAGAGAAATATGCCAAAATCCTTTTCCCCTCTAGCCCAAGCTTTGCAACCCTTTCTAATATTTGGCCTCAACATTCCCCCTTTATCCCTCTCCCTATACTATCCCTTCCCTATTTCACAAGGATATCAGTTGATTGTGAGAGGTATCACGAGAATGATGCACTTGGAGCAGTAGTAAGAGGATCCCAGACCAGGTTTGTGGAGCGTCTACCGACAAGAAGGTTGTAACTATTTGTAATCTTCACATATGAATAAAAGAGTTTTGTTTTTATCCCAAATATTGTGTTTGTGTGCTTAATTGTTTAATGCATTTACATTTATATATGAAACCTAACATTGATAAGTAGAGATAGAATATATTGTAGCTTTGTTGTCTAAATTATTTGCAGGTCAGCTTTGGGAGGAGACCGACAGCCCAAGAAACTACAAAGGAGAAGGAGGCCTACACTAGCCGAAAGGACCTAAGGTACACCCTCTTTTCCTTCTCTTGTCTTTTAAGTTCAGATTGTTTGGGGTAGTTTAGAAGTAGAATTGTCTTTTAAGGGAGATCAATGCTCTGCCTATACTCTGACCTAGTATAGTAATAGGGGGATTTTCCCCGTTAGAAATAACAAAAACCAATATCATCTCCTTTATTCTCATTTCACATCACCTTCGTTTTCTCTCCAACAAACCAAATCAAAAACAAACCACAAAAGATAATAATAATAAAAAAAAACAATTGAAAAAAAAAGCATGGCCATGCTTAATGTCTATAAATCAAAGAAAAAATAAATAGATAAAAATAAAAACAAAAAATTATAAACGCATTTTCTCCTTTTATATATAATTTCTTTCCTCCAATCTTCATTATTTGTCTTAAAAGAAAGAAAGAAAGAAATATTATTAGTTTAAATACAATAAAAATTGTTAATTGTGTTATAATGTTAAGCCTATTTTTCATCAATACTTATAAATAATAGAAATCATACCTCCCATATAATCTATTCTATAAGCATGGAGAGACATCACTTTGCACCAAATACATAGTTATAATAATAACAACATTTTAATGAACAACAATATATTGATAACAAGGAGTAGAGCACCTGGAAATATACATGGGTGGCATTTGGAACCATTCAAAATGTTCAAGCATGATAATTTTGGATGATGACGAATATAAACATAATTTTTCCAAGAATTTTTTTGCACCAACCATGAATAATAAGCCCCAGAACATTATAAAGATATCAATCTAGACAAAATCTTATCAAAATTATAAATAAAGTTGAATTTAAAACCCATCAACTATATGATAATAGATGGTAACAATTCCAAAAGGAGAAATCATTGTGCAATAAACCAATTTATCATTGGAAAACAATAATATTATTTTGTAGGATAAAATAATGACTCACCCATTATCTTCTCTAGATATGCAACTCTTTATTTTTTCAATATCTATGTATCATCACCAGTCTTGTTAGACTCTACGACAACAATTACTCACTCCATAAACCAAATTAATTGAATTGAATATGAGAGCATGAATAAACCATACAAGAAATCAAATAAAATATAAATAAAATGATGCATTAACCATAAATAACACCATGTCATTGGCCATCCCCACTGATATGGAATCATCAACCATAGAAGTATTTAAAACCAAAGACTATAGATGGGATGCGATGATTTACCTTTATTTATGGAAATAAATATTTCATCGAGTTATGGAATCAAATTATCTTGCAAGAGATAAACACAACTTACACATCCTCTTCTCCGCATTTGCATCTCTTGTTGTTTGTATTGTTCAATGTTTCTTCATCACTCAACCTTTGTATACTCTAAAATTGATATTGTTCACATAATTACTCAACCTTGACCATCCATGACTCCTTTGGGATTATTCACCTTCCTTTTTTCTCCAACAAAACAAACCAAAATTGAAACACAAAAGATACTAAAGAAATAAAAAATAAAAACAACTAAAAAATATTAACACAAAAAACAAAAAAAAACATGGCCATGCTTAATGTCTATAAAACAAAGAAAAAAAAATCATAAATGTCTTTTCTCCTTTTTTTATATAATGTCTTTCCTTTGATATTCATTCTTCTCCTATAAGAAACAAAAAAATGAAGATTATTAGTTTAAATACAATAAAATGTATTAATAATGTTAATTGCATTCTAATGTTAAGTCTATTTTTCATCGATACTTATAAATAATAGAAAGAATAATTCCCATATAATATGTTCTATAAGAATGGAGAGACATCACTTTGTACCAGATACATAACTATGATAATAATATCAATGGAATGAACAATAATATACTGATAGAAACAAGTAGAGCACTTGCAAATATACATGGGTGACATTTGGAACCATCCAAAATGTTCAAGCATAATAATGTTAGATGATGACAAACATCAACATAAAGTTTCCAACACTTTTGTTGCACCAACCATGAAGAATAAGCCCCGAACATTATAAATATATCAGCCCCAAAAAAATATTATCAAAATTATAGATAAAGTTGAATTTCAAACCCATCAACTATATGATAATACATGAGACAATTCCAAAAAGAAAAATCAATGTGCAAGAAACCAATATATCGTTGAGTAAAAGGATAATATATCATAGAAAGATTATAATATTATTTTGTAGGATAAAATAATGACTCACCCATTGTCTTCTCTATATTTGCATCTCTTTATGTTTGCAATATCTATGTATCATCACTGGTCACCTTCTTAGACTCTACAAAAACAATGACTCACTCCATAAACCAAATTAATAGAATTGAATATGAGCCAATGAATAAACCATACAAGGAATAAAATAAAATAAAATATAAATAAAATGATTCTTTAACCATACATAGCATCACACCATTGGGCCATCCCCCACTAATATGGAATCATCAACCACATAAGGATTTAAACCAAAAGACTACGGATGGGATGTGATGAATTACCTTTATTTATGGAAATAAACATTTCATCAAGTTATCTTTCAAGAAATAAACACAACTCACCCATCTTCGTCTTTTCTTTTGCATTTTTTGTTGTTTGCATTGCACAACGTTTCTTCATCACTCAGCCTTTTTACACTCTAAAGTTGCAATGGATCGCTACAAAGAATAAATTAATAGAGCTAGCAAATTGATCATTATTAAAACATATAACAATTTAAATAATAAACAAATAAAATGACGAATGAAACTTACATACTTACTTATAATTGACCATCCCCGACTCCTTTGGGATTATTCACCTTTCTTCATGTAATAACAACCAATATCATCTCCTTTATTCTCACTTCACATCGCCTTCCTTTTCTCTCCAAAAAACTGAACCAAAACCAAACAACAATATATAAAAAAAAATAGAAAATAAAAACAACTGAAAAAAATATTAACATGAAAAAAAAAGAAGCATGGCCATGCTTAGTGTCTACAAAACAAAGAAAAAACCAATAGATAAAAACAAAAAAAACAAAAAATATAAATGTCTTTTCTCCTTTTCTATATAACTCCTTTGTTCCATTCTTCATTCATCACCTGAAAGAAAGAAAAAAAATGAAGATTATTAGTTTACATACAATAAAATGTATTAATATTGTTAATTGCATTCTAATGTTAAGCCTATTTTTCATCAATACTTATGAATAATAGAAAGCATGCCTCCCATATAATTTGTTCTACAAGGATGGAGAGACATCACTTTGCACCCAACACATAGTTATAATAATAATAGCAATGGAATGAACAAAAAAACACC
>JZKD02S1605439.1:515382-526234 GCA_000966675.3 Picea glauca | reverse complement strand
ATGGATGTGGTTCCAACCTTTCTCTCACTCTTAGAGTGAATTATGAAGAATATAAACTTCATGGTCTAAGAAATGACCTTCCTGCATTAGTTGGCTGAGATCAAGGAAATAACACTAGGTGGGACTACCTCGGGTTTCCTGTACAATTTTTTGTTCAAAGTAATAATAACACTGCGAGGCATAGACTCATATACAACATGACATTTCCATAAATAAGGTTATCCCAAAATAACATCACAAAATTCAAGGGGAAAAACATCACACTATACCTCATCTTTGAATGGCTCGATGACATATGACAGGAGACATTGTTGGATGACGCGAAGATCACTTCCTTGACGGAACCATCCGATGGTGTAGGGATGCGGGTGCGAAATTGTCAGAAGGTCTAGACACTTGACGACCTCTGCTGATATGCGGTTATTTTGGATACCACTATCAACGATGAAGTGCAACAGAGTTCCTTTTACCCACATCTTTGAATGAAAGAGGCACTCGCCTTCCTCTGTCTCATCAAGTTCACTGGGATGGATCTTGGTGGTAGCAACAGTTGCACTAAGTTCCGCGTCAATGATTCATCTCCCCTTTTCTGGTTCTGAATTAGAGACGGAACCCGCACTTGATTAAGAGGATTTTACCTCAGCCACCAATGACTGCTTTGAGTGGAAATCAACAATGTTATGCCAGGGTCTCTTATGGAAGTCATACAACTTCCCGGTATATTTCTTTGTCTTCCCATTGTCCTTCTTTGCTTGCAACTTGAATTGGTTGTCCCGAGGTTTCCCATATTTTCTCTATCCTTTTTTCTGCGAGTTGGGGCTACCCTTTCCCTGATTCTTCTATGAGTGGTTCCCAAACTCAAACTATCACGTCTTTTGTTTCATCTTCTGCTCAATTTTGAAGGCATATCGATAGGTCGCGCCCAAGGATGAGATGTCCAAAAACTCCATTTCTGTCTGGATGTATCTATGCAGACTGCCATGGTACTTGAGCACCATATCTCACTCAGAATATTTGATACCCATCTTGGTGTGCAAGGTATGGAAGACATTAGTGAACTCTGGCACTATTTGGTATCTTTCATGCCGTAGTGTGGTCCATATTGTATACAAGTAATCATAACTTACAATAGGGTAGTATTGTTCCTTAATAACATCCCTAAAGGAACCCCAAGTGGGTGCAACTGCAAATAATGTGGATCCCTCTATTTTCTTTTTCTCACAGAAAGTCTCCCACCAATATTTGACATGGGGGACAACCTCGAGGAGCGCAAATGTAATATTTTATCTATCAGAAAAGTTGTGGACAAAAAATACCCTTCTAGAAGGTTTAACCATTTATCTACAACATCTACATCTATTTGACCTTCAAATATAGGAATATCAAAATTTATTTGTACCTTGAAGGGGGAGGTGCCTCCACTTGAGATGGATGTGTCACTTGTCGGTAGCCATCGAAGGATTTGTGCAAAGTTGTCCATCATCTCGTTCCTCTGTCATTCAAGGGATTACTAGAGAAACATTTTGAAAGGATATCTTATCCAGTTGTCTTTATTTTCACCCTCCATTGGCGGTTTCTTGGGCGTGTGAGAGAATTTTTCCTCAAGAGAAACAAGCTCGAGACCCAACTCTCTATACCCTGACTATGTCGGGGACATACATTAAAAAAAAATTCAAGGCACATACCACTTTGATACCACTCATCCATATTTATGAGAGGAATGAAATGAAACCACATATTTATAATATTAACATAGAGACACAGTGAAAAATAGTGTAGATACAGTAAAACTTGACTTCTATTAAATAAAAAATGTGTTGAAAACTGTAAATTGCAGACTGAAAACAAGCTTGCTATAATGGTGGAAGCTTATCTCTGAGAAGAGATTTGATGGATACGCTCATTCGCAAGAAGATGAGTACAATGAGGCTCTGAAGAAATTTTTACAATAAAAATAAATTCCAAAACCCTAGACATCCAAAAACCTAACCCTAGGAGATGAAGCACCAAAATTCATGTGGGCCCCGTTGGGGTAAGTTAGTACATCAACTTCCCAGGGTCGTAACTTTTGCATACGATCTCCATTTAGGGTGCACGCTAGCTCGTTGGAAAGGTATTGATGAGTATATTCATTTAGGGGCCTCAATCAAAGCCTTTGGATATCATCAAGGTGCTTGATCGTGAAAAAACGTCATTTAGGCCTCAAAATGGCCCCGAAAGTTTAGGAACCGAAAAACTGCTAAAAATAGTAAGTTTCCAAAAAACTATCTTGAGCTAGTTGGAAAAGGTGGGTGGCCACCGAGATCTTCCTAGATCACACACATTGTCTCATGAGTATTTCTCATGGTGCCTCACTCAACAGTGTACGATGTGTTGAATTTTTTGATTCTCAGACTCATGGTTATTGTTTTATAATTTCGATGAAAAATTTCCTTTCATGCCACAGTTATCATATATTAACTATACACTGAAAATATCAACTATTACAATGCAGCAAAAATAAAATGATCTATAAATATTAGCCATGCACAATAGACACAAGAATTTATCCTGGGAAACCCAACCTTGGGAGAAAAAACCAACAACCTTTCTTATAGAAGAATCAATTCTAGAGTTTACAAGTTTATCACCATAAAAATAGACCAAGAGATATCAAAGATTCACCTCCCAAGCCTAGCACAACTCCCAAGAGGTAGCAAACGAGATATAATACCAAGAAATTCTAGTTGTAGCAAGTTTTACCCCAAATAATACCTCCTTGAAACTTGCTCCTTCTTTCTTGAGTGGGAGATGAGTGAGTGAGTGAGTGTGTCAAATGAAATAAAATGAACCTTTATTTATATTTGTCAAGTCATCTATATTTTTCATGTGGGGCCGACTTCTCTTCCGGAGTCTTCAATTTTAACTTATTGTTTTTTGTCTTTTACTTGTGGAGGCTGACTTCTCTTCTTGGGTCTTCAACTACTTCCCGAGGCTTCTTTAAGGGTTAGATGGATATCGTCTTGTCTTATTGATACTTCTTATTTTCTAGCAAGGTTTTCCTTAAGCCTCGTTGATTTAATATTCTATGGCATGCATCTAGTTGATGTGTTAATTTTTCACATAACACAATGAGTCTTTGTCAGTCCTTGTCAAGTCACATGATCAAAGATAGAGACTACACCCAGGCCATTCTCTTTATCCAAGTCATATGGCCATCTGAGGAGAAATTTTGTCTGATGTTAATACATGGAGAACATCAACACCATGGGCCATTCTCCTTATCCAATTCACATGGCCATTTGAGGAGAACATCTACCCGATGCATATGTGCCTTGAGTCTTTGTCGTTCCTTGTCAAGTAACATGATCAAGGATAAAGACTATGCATGGGCCATTCCCCTTAGCCAAGTAACATTGCCAATCTAAAGATAATTCATGCCTGATGCTTCCAAAAACATCAACACTCCCTCTCAACGAGGGAGACATTATGCATCATGCAAATATTTTCCATGAAGTATTTCAACTTCACCCTCGACATAGGTTTGGTGAAAATTTTTGCAATCTGCTTATCATTGGATACGTATTGGAGCTTCACTGCTCTCTTTTGTACCATGTCTCGAATGAAGTGGTATTTGATCTGAATATGCTACGACCTATCATGAAATATTGTATTTTATGAAAGCTTGACACAACTTTGGTTATCACAATGTATCAAGGTCGTCTCTAGTTGATGATCAAATAGTCCTGCAAGTATTTTTTGGAGCGAAATTGCTTCACTACTTGCAACATTGGCTGAAATATACTCTGCTTCTACTATACTGAGTGCTACAAAATTTTTCTTCCTTCTTATCTAGGATATCATAACTAATCCTAATATGAAGCAGCGTTATCGCAAACCCACCCTTCTCCCCTCGGGGTTGCGTGACCTCCCATTCTTGGATCTTCAATCTCCTGAGCTGAATTGGCTCTTCGGGCCTTCAACAGACCCTGAAAAATCAATACATACACATAGGTCCCCTTGATGTCACCCTGCAAGTCCGAACTACTTGCAATTCCTCTCTCTGGAGCTTGACAACACCGATTCATGAGTACTATTCTCGCGCTAGACTCTTTCTCCTATGTGACCATGGGTTGTGACCGTGAGTCAACCCTTCATGAATTCAGGCTTCATAACTTTCACCACCTCCGCCTTGGTTTCCTTCCGAAGCTCTTTTCCCAGAATTCGCAGATCTCTGTCGTGTGTATCCCCGGATTTGACGGTCCAGTTGTACTTCGGGTTTCGCGACTTCGTGAAATTTCACCTACTCCAAACACCACCTATATGGACCTATAAATCTCATATTCTCTAATCCGCTGCCATGTGTCTCCTCATAGCCAATGGTTAATATTCGCCTTGCGACTTCGCGACTTTGGCGATCCCACTTCTCAACACTACGAAATGCTCCAAAATCTGAAATGTCGAAACACCTCACGGTTAATTCTCTATGAAACTTTTCTCAGATCTGACGATCTGGAATGATCCTAATCCATCCTGGACGGATTTAGTTCGTTAACCTTGGGAAACCTTAAAGGGATCCTGCCTTTGAAGATTTCTCATTGTTCTCCTACCTAAGTTCGTTATTTCAAACTTTTGCTTCCTTAGAATGCTCTCTTTGACACTTAGCCGAGTTTCAGCCTGTGCACGCCTTACAACAGGTATTCATCCTCGACTTAGCTTCTCTATGGACAAATTCTACTACTCCTCTTGAGATTTTGATTCAAAAGACTTGGTCACGCGCTCCTTGCGAACAAGCTTCCTTGAATCTTGATTCTCGAAGGATGACTGTGCACTCCTTGCAGCAGTTCTTCCACGCTCTATTGTTCCTTCTGAACAATATGAAAATGAGTGAGGTTCATCCTACCCACACTTTCAAACCATCTCTGCTGAAATTTCTGAGTCAAAATGGACTCGGTCACACACACCTTGCAGACACTATGCACTCCTTGCACGTATGAGTTTCACGTTACCTCTTCTGAGCTTACGAGTCAAAACAGACTCGACCAACGAACTCCTTGCGGAAACTATGCACACTTGCACTCGCTCGTAGAAGAGAAACAATTGAAACTTATTTAAATATTTACAAGTTCATGCATTCAACCATGTAAATGCATTCATAAACACAAGAACAAGAAATAACAGAGAATTGCAAATAAACATAAAGTCTACCATTCATTCATTCAGATAGACACATCAACATCAAACATTTGGGGAAATGCTCCTCTGTTATATTCATTCAACTAAAAATGTGCATGTGTTCATATACTGCTTCTCGGTAGCTCTCAACTCTCGGCTACAATGGAAACCTATACAATAGATTCAACAACCTCTCAAATCTTATACAATGGAAACAAATCTCAATAACTAGAGTGCCAACAACCACTTCATGCAACAATACAAAGATTTATACAAGAGGGTCCCTTCGAGCTTTTCCCTCCAACTACTCTAGAGCTATCCTATCGAAATAAAAGCATTCAACTACTAGAATTTATTATAATAAATATTTGTGATAGGCAAATAAGATCGAACACATCGAATCTGTATTGAACTTAGTTTCATTAAAAGAAATTACATTCTCCGATGTACTCATGAAATCGTCCAGTTCCACAACATTAAATGTGTTCTTTAATTAAAATTATTTTCAAAATATTTGTGTGATATGACTTCTTCAAAATTTAAAATTTACTTCAGAATGCATGCTAGTGTGCCTAGATGTCCTCCGCTCATGATTTGCTGGTGATTCTCCTGCATCATACTCCTCTGGCTAAAAAATTCATGGAATCCTATCCATGATCTCCTGCACTAACCATCCATGATTCTAGATATCCACTTCACTTACCCAACTGGCATCCTCTATTGGGCGTCCTTTCCATTTTACCAAATACTCAAAATATGTTTTCCTTTTGGTCTTCTTACCAATTCGTCGATCCACAATATTCTCCATCTGTGGATTTTCTGCTATAGGCATCTACTTTTTCCACTGGATCTATTTTTTTTATCTTTGGGTCCTCTGGTTCCATATTCCCTATAAGGATACAAGTTTGCAATGTTGAATATGGGCGATACCCACATCTTCTGGAAGCTCTATCTCATAGGCATTCTCACCAAACTTTCTTATGATTTTGCACGGTCCTATCTTTTTCAACTTTAGTTTATTATATGTTCCTCTCGGGAACCTCTCCTTCCTAAGATGTGCTAGAACTTTATCTCCAACTTCAAATTGAAGTTTCCTCATATGTTGATCAACTCTGCGTTTATATTCACTGTTTCTCCTCTGCAACTTCTCTTTGATTTGATTATGAAGCTCCTGCATTTCTGCAGCGAATTCTTCGGCTCCAGTGCTTCCGAAGTCATTCTTCTCCAGATCTCTTAACTCTGACACTACCCTTGGATTGATTCCATACACTATCTGAAATGGACTCTTTTTGGTACTTATGTTCACTGATTCATTGTAAGCAAACTCCGCTTGTGCTAGAACCTAATCCCATTGACTATGATTTTCTGTGACCAAACTTCTTAGAAAAAATCCTAAACTTCGGTTCACTGCCTCAGTCTGTCCATCTGTTTGAGGGTGATATGCAGAACTAAAGGATAGTTATGTTCCCAGCTTCTTCCACATTGTTCTCCAGAAATGACCAATAAATTTGGTATCCCTATCTAAAACAATACTTCTAGGCAATCCATGAAGTCTCACAACTTCCTTGAAAAACAAGTTAGCAATGTGTGTTGCATCACTGGTCTTCTGGCATGGGATAAAGTGTGACATCTTTGAAAATCTTCCAACTACCACAAATATGGAATTACTTCCTCTTTGTGTCCTTGGCAATCCCAACATGAAATCCATGCTTATTTCATCCCAAGGCCTCTCTATAATAGGCAATGGTTGATACAACCCAGTATTCTGTCTCCTCCCCTTTGCATATTGAAAAATCTTACATGTGTTCACAAACTTCTTCACGTCTGCTCTCTTACCTGGCCAATAGTATGAACTGTTCAACTGTGCAAACATTTTTTCATGATCGAAATTTTTGTCTAGACCTCCACTATGCTTTTCCTTCAACAAATTCTCCCTCGTCGAGCACTTTGGCATGCACAACTGGCACCCTTTGAACAACAACCCATCCTGAATCAGGTATTATGTCCACTAAATTTTGTCTCTGAGCACAGGATTCACACATGCTTCATATGCTTCTTTGAAATCTGGATCATCATGATACATTTCCTTAAGGTGTTCAAACCTTAAGGTTCTCACTCGAAATTCCTGCAGAATTAGACATCTCTTGCTCAGGGCATCAACAACCTTGTTAGCATTACCAGAAATATGTTTAATTACAAAAGTGAAATTTTTCATAAACCCTATCCACTTGGCATGTCTCTAGTTTAACTTCTCATGTCTGGTTATGAATTGTAAATCTTGATTATCACTATACAAAACAAACTCTTTTGGAATGAGATAATGCCTCCATTTCTTCAAGGCTTGAATTATGGAATATAACTCTTTATCATATGTGGAGTAATTTCTCTTAGTATCATTCATCTTCTCACTGAAATACGTAACATGCCTATTATCTTGGCTCAAGACCGATCCAATTGCAACTCTACTCGCATCACATCTAGCCTGAAATGTCTTCCCGAAATTTGGCAAGACCAGAATAGGTTGTTTTGTTATCTCCTCCTTCAAAACATTGATGCTTTTCTCAACCTCTTCTATCCATTTGAAATACTTATGTCTTTTTTTCACTATATCCGTCATTTGTGCACCATTCTCACTAAAATTTATGATGAACATCTGATAGAAACTTGCTAATTCATGGAATCTTCTCACCAAAAATATACTCCTTGGTGATGGCCATTCTCTGAATTCCCTCACCTTCTCTAGATCCATCTTCAATTCATTTGAAGATATCACAAAACCCAAATAAATGAGTTATGTCTTCATGAAAGAGGACTTTTTAAAATTGATCAACAACTTCTCCCGCTGCAATCTTCTCATCATTAATTTTAAGTGCCTCCGATGCTCTTCTTCAGTTTTACTGAATACCAGTATATCATCCAGATATAGGATCACAAACTTACCAATAAAATCTTTCAACACTTCATTCATCAACCTCATAAAAGTACTCGGGGCATTTCTTAAGCCAAACGACATAACAAGCCATTCATACAATCCCTCATTTGTCTTGAAGGTTGTTTTCCACTCATCACCTTCTCTCATCCTTATCTGGTGATATCCACTTTTCAAATCTATCTTTGAAAAATAGTTCACTCCACTTAAGCAGTCCATTAAGTCATCCATCCTTAGCAATGGAAATCTGTACCTAATGGTGATTTTGTTTATGGCTCTTGAGTCTGTACACATTCTCCATCCTCCATCCTTCTTCGGACTCAACACAGTTGGTATTGCGCATGGACTCAAGCTTTCCCTGACCAAACCTTTGTCTAACAGATCCTGAACTTCTCTCTTTACCTCCTCATTCTCTTGAGGTGTCAACTTGTACGCTGCTTTGTTCGACATGCTTTCTCCTGGTATCAATTCAATGTGATGGCTGATACTTCTGATAGGTGGTAATGAGCTTGGCACCTCATCCACTACTCTGTCAGCAAAATTCTCCAAAAGCTCCTGAATTTCCTTAGGCAGATCTTCCATAGAATTACTTGTAAGGATAACTTTCAGCTTCCTCACTACAACAAACTCCATCTCTTGTTCTTTCTTAACTTCACTTAGGAGTTCCTTCCCACTCATGAGAAGTATGATCATGTTGGCTTCTTCCTTCCCTCTTCTCCTCAATTGGAAACAACATGTGTGTCCTACCATTCTTCTCCAAAGTATAAGTATTTATTCTCTCATCATTAATGACATTCCTGTCATACTGCCATGGTCTTCCCAACAAAACATGACATGCATCCATGGGAATCACATCACACCGAATCTCATCTCTATATCCTCCTATTTTAAATTCAACTAGGCATTGTTTAGTTATTGTTACCTGATGAACTTTCTGCAACCATGAGACTTTATATGGTGTCGGATGTGCAGTTGAATTCAGCTCCAATTTCTCCACCATCTCTGTGGATACTAAATTATCAGTGCTCCTACTATCAATTATCACCTTGCATACTCTTTCTTTAGTCTTGCAAGCTATTATGAACAAATTGTTCCTCTGCACTGCCTTTTCAACCTCTGGCTCTGGTTTTAAGAGAACCTTTTTCATCATCAAATATATCCCATCTTCTACGCCTTCTGCTTTAACATATCGCTTCTGTGCTTCCAAAATGTGAGCTTCACCTCCTTCTTTCTTCCTCTGGGGCATTCCCAAGACATGTGTCCTACCTTTCCACATGCATAACAATTTACTTCTCCTCCTCTACCTCTTCCTCTTCCTCTAGGAAAAGAGTTTCTACCACCACTCTGTCTTCCTCGTGAAATTCCTCCTCTCTCAGAGTGACTATGTGGTTTCTTTGCCTCACCTTTGGGCTTCTGTGCCTTGTCATGGGAAATTCCCTTTGTTAGGAACCAAATATCAATATAGCATAGAAAAACCTCAGAATAAGTACTCAATGCCTTGAAAAAGAGAGAAATTCAGATAAGAAGCCTCTTCCATGGGGAAACCTCCTTATGCCCACATAAATGTCCAAATACAAGATGATTCCAAGTGAAAATTTCTCCTTGGTATATATAGGAGACTAGGAGGTATAATTATAACTAATGGACTAAAGCCGACATAAATAAAATAACATTACTAATGTAATATGCCCCAATTAAGGGGTAATGAGCGACTATTTAGGGATTAACATGCCCCTCCCCTTGAGACAAGTGTTGTCCTCAACGCTTGAGTAACTCTGGATGCTTCTGTATAAAAGACTCATCTTCCCAAGTGGAATCTTCAGTCGGTATTTTCCTCCATTTAATGAGATACTCTGAAATGGATCTATCCCTCAGCTGGCAAATTCTTGTGTCAGTGATGGCTTCAGGCTCCAATATGATATTTCCTTCCTCGTCAAGTTCTGGAAATATAGTTTGAATTGGGATCTTGTCACTTATAACCTTATTTAAGCATGAAACATGGAAAACTGGGTGTACTCGTGAAGATGCAGGCAACTCCAATTTGTATGCCATAGTACCAATATTTTTCAACACCTTATAAGGGCCATAATACTTTGGTGATAATTTATTATCCTTCTTGTCTTCCTTGAGGGACATCTGTTTGTATGGTTGTAGTCTTAAAAACACCCAATCCCCTACTTCAAAACTTCTTTCACTACGATGTTGATCTCCTTGTTGTTTCATGTGATTTTGTGCCATGGTTAGATTGTCCTTTAATATTTGGAGAACTTGTTGTTGATACTCGATGTGATATTCCACTGCTTGAACCTTAGATTTTTCTTTTATAGAAGAAGTGATTGAAGGAGGGTGGTATCCATAGAGTGCCATAAATGGTGTCATTTCTGTTGCAGTATGAAAGGAAGTGTTATACCACCATTCTTTCAAGGGTAACCATTTGAACCATTGTGTTTGTTTATCAGAGACAAAGAAACGAAGGTAGCCTTCCAGACATTTGTTCACTATCTCGGTTAGTCCATTAGATTGAGGATGATAGGATGAGATATGAGCCAATTGAGTACCCAAACAAGAAAATAATTTTTTCCAAAAATGTCCAGTGAAGATGGGATCTTTGTCACTTACAATAATCTTTGGGTTGCCATGTAGCTTTTGAACTATCTCCATGAATGCGGTGGAAATTGTACTAGCTTTGAAGGGGTGAGAGAGTGCACAAAAGTGTGCGTACTTGGTCAGTCTATCAACAATCACCATGATGACACTCTTTCCTTCAGA
>JZKD02S1605439.1:476153-487572 GCA_000966675.3 Picea glauca | reverse complement strand
ATGTTTATAACTCTGGATTTCACAGTAAAGACTCACTGCCACTAAGATTAATAATTCAAAGTTGAAAATGAGAGTAAATGGTTAATAATCTACACTAACTGATTCACCCCCCCCCTCTCAGTTAGTTCATACCTGTAACAAAAAGTTCAAGGCTATGATTGTAACGAACGGGTAGTTGAAAATGGTTAAGGAAGGCAATAACTAACTGTTGAAAGGATCCATATGTTCCCCTAGGTATCTCAATGTACCATTTTGATGCAATCCTGATAAGAGTGTGCCGAAACAATCGTAATCTAATAGAATCATGATTCAAAGAATTCGATGAGCACCAGAGGTGAAAAGTAGTGACGTGATCACCAGGGTCCTCGCCATTCTTACATTCAAACTTTGGAATGTTTGACAGAAGCTTGGTGGGGACAGGGGGCCATGTGGGATCATGACTCACCGGGTCGTTCATTAGTTTAGACAAATATGGCAGATTAAGTGTGGCTAGAAAGGGAATACGAGGTTGCAACACATGACCCCATCCTCCTGCAAAAGATTGAGTATTAGGAGTTGTGTTCCATCCATGGTTCTGGTAAGGACCAGGACCTTGTCTGAAATTAAAAGACCCTCCTCCAGGAAGATTCATGAAAGATGGATTGGGAATCATTCCAGCAGGAATGTTCTGATAAGGGTTATGAAAATTTCCCCTAGTTGGATTAGCTCCAAACTGAGGGTTGTTAAAACTACCCCCAACTGGATTAGATCTAGGCTTGGGGGTGCCCAAGACATAAGACTGACCTCCTCCGGGTGGGAATCTGGAGAATTGAAGTGGATTCATTATGCCAAAATTATGGGTCGAATTCGACACCGAGGGGATAGGGATATAGGGAGGAACTTGTCCGCCAACCTGGTTGTTCCATCCATCCGTAGAAGGATTAGACCCGGGGTTAGGGAAGGGAACAATTCCTACATTAGGATTCACTTGCGGAACATGAGAGATACCAAATGGAAAAGGAGTGTAAGGAGGTGTGGTGCCCCCAAGTCCAAGGCTAGCATTATGGCCAACAACTAGGATGGCAAATGAAGAATGCAAAGTGAAACTTGGCATACCATAAGAAAACATACTAGTAGCCATGGGGATGGTCTGAACATTGTAACTCGGTGAGTGGCCAAAATCCCCAAAAGGGTTAGAGGCAAGAGACGAAGCATTGACTACGGGCTGAGCCATAGTACCGGTGTAGGCCTCTGGCACTGCAACTGTAGCGGTTGCAGGTGTCGAAGGAGTGCAATTAACTATAGTGGGATTGATAGTTGATGAACTCCCAGTGTTCTAAAGACTAGGCTTAGTATTCATCCTTGTGGGATTGTAAGTCTAAAAAGTGGATGTGTGTGTACCACTTCTGATAACTCTACGCCTTTTAGAAGGCAATAGCTCGAAAACCAATGGTAACTGTAACAATCGACGGGACCTGTGAGGAAGCTGGTCTGACTCCACGATGACTTATGACTCTCAACAAATAAAAATATATCCTAGGGCCAACTAGTAATCAAAGAGCATACCAAAAATTCAAACGGCCAATATGCATGCAAATGGGCTAAAGTGGCTGAGTGACCTCTCTCGCTAAAGAAGGTATGCCTTGTCCAAGAGGGACCTGAGACTCCCTACTAAAGTTTGGAGGTAACATAATCAGTTATAAGGGCCCTCGTAGGCTTAACAACCAGTCGGTCAGACCCCTCCAGAGAGGTAATCCTCCATAAAGGCTGTGTGTTGTCCGACCCCTATCTGACTCAGGATACAAACAAAATAACCCCTGCAAGTAACCTATGAGAAACCTAAGTCAAGAAACTAATAAACCATTGTATAACCAATGCACAGGCGAGCAATATTAATTCCGGATCACCGTATGGGTAGGGTAGCAAATCCCTAAACCTTGAAAGCACCGCCTCTCATAGAGGTATGGGCACTAGCAAGATCCCCAAATATGAATAAATCCACAGAAATATCTCTGATGCTAGGTGAGTATCCAGGGGTTATCCCTTCAACTAAATTCGCATGACCTTGTGATTAACTTTGGTGTGAGTGGAGCCTCCTGATATTACCAATTATACAATGGATTTCTCAACTCCCTTTCTTAGACACATAAGTTGATTTAATTTCCTTGGAGAATTTTACTCACAAAATCCTATTCCAAGGCACTAAATCCTAGGCTAGTTTGTGCACCCTAAAAAATAAAATTGTGACTAATCAATTTTAGTTTAAAGCGTAAATTTTATTGGCCGTGATTACTCAAAAAGGTATGGAAATGAAACTCATGGTGTTATGACTCTACATAAAAATAAAAATAGATATAATGCAAAGCCTAACTTTAACTTTTCAGTGAATGATATGCTAAATAAAACAGTGCAATCTTCAATTTTAATTCTGCAACTCAGAAATAAAATGCAATCTCTTGCTAAATGTGCTAAGATAATCATAAAGTTTCAAAGACAAAAATACCATCCAATGCAAAATGCCTATTTTTTGTATTTTCAATGTATTTAAAAAGAAAATGCATGGACTGATAAGCGACTTGATATATAACTTCTACTGTGTATAAAATCAATCACTCGAGAAGAATACCAAGCAGCTAAGAAGACAGCCCAACTACCGAGGACAAATAAAAAATGGAAAACAAAGAGAAATATGTCGCCCAAAAATTCAACTCCAAAAAGGTTTCTTGTCATCCCAAATAATCTCAACAGGTACCACAGAGACCTAAGAAGGTTTAGTGATCCTCAAAACCTACCCAACAGTCACTAAACCAAGCAAGCAAGCAAGGGGAAGTGGTATACGCGATTGTTCAAGAGAAAAGGGCATATATACGTCTCTTGCAATGGGACAACAAGTGTATACACACGACTATCAGGGGAAAAGGGGTGTATATCTTTTAAAACAAGGCTAGGCAAGGTTAAAAGGCTGAAAACTCAGACCCAGAGTGAACAGACTCTGTCCAACCATGATACGACAAGAAATACAAAGGAAAAAGAGCAATGCAAGAAGGAAAAATACTTCAACCCTTAGAAGGAATATTTTTCCCCAACGAATTCGCCAATTTTGTTACAAGGGAAAAACTCTCTATGGCCAAGGGTAAACCACAACAGACAGGTATGACTGTAGAAATCAACTCAATTCCAACATGTGCTATATAAACTAATGTGCAATATGAGGAAGAAGCCTACCTCGATCCAATCGTTTGATGTCGTTCCACCGTTGAGAACTTTGACCCATAGCTTTATTCCTGCAAGAAGTTCTCAACAAACAAGCGATGCACGTATATAGTGACAGTATATAAAATGAGTTAGCACATCAGATAGCACAATCCATTAATAAACATTACAAATATGCCCATGGATAATAATCATATATTTGCAAGATATCGATAGGATGAGAAAGGAGTATTTCTATTAATAATCGATCAACATAAGTATCAACATTACAGACTTCTGTGTCGACACAGTTCGAAACCAAGAAACCAAGTTCCTTCCAACTGGGTCTCCACCACTTCAATCCTCCACCAAAGTCAAGCTCGTAGCAAATAGATAAATATATCTTCTTGACAATAAAGGAAGAACTTGGGGGTTGAACACTGTGTTCAAACTTGAGGGACAAAGGAATGCAGACTCAATACGAAGTAATTTCTCTAAAGTAACTTTGCTCTCAAAGTTGAATGCTTTCTCTCTCTCTCTTTCCATAGCTCAAATTTTTTCTCTTATAGCCTCTAGAATGCAACTGAAGGGCCGAGTCAGAACGTTTCCAGTATATGGAAGGCCAAAGATCAGATATCTTCTGTCGTGACATGGAAACCCAACCTCATTTTGTATTTTCTGGCACAAATCCTGATATACACGAGTTGTACTAGAGAATCAAGCGTATACGCATCTTGCAAAGCAGTTAGGGAGCATATATGTGGAAAAATATATATTTTTGGCTCTGGATTTATCAAAAAGGGGTTTGATAAGTCTGCATAGGTAAATGGAAAAAGGCCCTCTGTGCAAGATAGCAATGGTGAGGCAAATATTTCTATAAGAGGTATTGTGTGATATTTCTCCCCTTGAAGTTTGTGATGTTCTTTTAGGACAACCATATTTGTGGAAATGGCATGCTATGTATGAGTCTAAACCCCATAGTGTTATTATTATTTTGGGTAGACAATTGTATAGGATACCATAGGTAGCGTCGCCTACCGCTATTTCTTTAATATCTGCTAAGAAATGTAGTAAGGTTATTTCACATACCGAGAAGTTCATCTTCTTTGTTATCTGTGCTCATAGTAAGAAGAAGGTTGCCGCCACATCTGTTGCCTCTACATAGAGACTCTCTTTGTAGAAGAAGCAAGTGGACGAGATAGTGGAAGAGTACATAGACATATTCTCCTCACCCACCAGGGTATCGATGCACTGCCAAGTCAAGCATCCAACTGATATAACCCCCAATGCACCTCTACCTAATGGACCAGTCTATCATTGCTCGCTGATGGAAAATGATGAAATTAAGCGTCAAATCCAAGAGATGCTTCAAAAGGGGCACATCATACCTAATCCTCCCCTTGTGGAATCTTGATTATACTAGTGCAAAAGAAATATGGGAGCTGGAGGCTCTGCATTGATTATAGAGCATTAAAAAAAATCACAGTCAGGAACCAGTACCCAATTCCCCGATGGTGGTGGCTTGATTTTCCTCATCTCCCCTTGCAATATATCTGACCCATGTATCCTTATTTGATTTATGATAAGAGATATACTTGGGTTTTTTTCCGGCCTTGAATGTACATTATATATTCTGGTTGATTTCCTCGAGGAATGTTGATGTTGATGCTTGCTAGCACTCCTTGACCATTTAGATCCCCCATGATCATCCATCCTACCATAAGACCTAGACACTTCCACTTTCCTGGCACTAGGTTCTTTCCTTGTGCCCAAATGTTTGTTGAATTTATTTTTCAGCACATTCAGGCTTTGGAGTATCTCCTCATGAGACATCATGATCCTTTCATTATCGTCTCTATAGCTCTGCACTTCTTTTTGCAAGCTTCTCATAGTTACAGGCTCCTTCTTGTCTCTTCTCCCATTAGACTCAGTCTCATCATTACACATGTTGACATTTAAACCTATGATTTATTATTCATGGCTGTAAGACCCTTGCGCATCATCCATATCTCTATTTCTCATATAGGAACTAAGGTTTGTATCTTTAATTCTGCAAGGATGTGCATGCAATAATTGTTTTTAGAATTAAGCATATTGAAAAATATGTATTAATTAGATTACATGTAATTATTCATTTCAAATTATGAATAATATCAATGCACTATTCTATAATATTATTCCTTAAATTCATTCTTCTCTGCAATATCTTTCCCATGCCTGTACTCACTCCTCATTCTGAGTTCTGAGTGGAAAGTTACAACATTCATATGCTGCAATTTCCACTCTCTCACTAATTAATTTCTAAAAATATTTTAATATCCAATTTAAAATTATAGGTTGACAAATTTCTTCTAGTCCTCAATACCTTTCCAACGACTATTTGTTTGCTCAAATCTGAGCTTCGAGCTGAAAGTTATGGCCCAGAGAAGTTTAGGTTGTTTTTCCCCCAATTATCCCTATATGATACAGGTGTCTTCTTTCACTTCCAACACATTTTTACATACCCAAACCCAAAATATGGCTCCATGGATGTATTATATGGTTCTTAATATTTCCATTGATTTCTCTTGGGTCTCAAATGGACTTATGAGCATGGACTTATGCCCTTTAGAAGTAAATTTGTACCAAAATTTTACCCTTACTGTTTTGGTCATAACCTTTTCATACAAGCTCTATTTTGTGAAAAAATTAGCTCATTGGAAAGCTTTCCTCGAGCTCTTTTATTTAAGTTTAAAAATTCAAAAGTACACTTTGTTTGCTTGGGATTTTTTTGGCTAAAAAAATCATTTAGGGCCTCAAAATCGCCTCGCAAGTTAATGACCTTCAAAAACCACAAAATTTCGCATAAAATTGATTGTTTTACTACTGTAACAACAATTTAAATATTAGTCATCAATCTCAAATTGCATGGAATATGATTCATTGTTCTGAATACATTGGTCGAGCGATGATCGACACTTTCCTTTGGTCGCACATAACTCCTTTCCCAAACTTCTGACCCGACCATCGGTCGTCGACCCATTTCGTCGACATCTGATTTGCACGCAACTCTAAGGGGAGCATTACTCTATAAATATAGATGCCTTTCCTCATTATAACTCATGGTTGGATTTTTGGAGCTCTCACTCCTTGGATCTTAATTGACATATCTTTCTTGGAGCATATGGTTATGTAAAAGGTTCTTTCTTTGTGGATGATTGCTATCAATTCTTGAAGCTTCTCTATCTTGGTTTTGTTTGGTGCATAAGGATCTAAAGGTGAAATGTTCAAGTCTTCTACAAGCCTTCAAGATTGATCCATTTTAGGGGTAAGTTACCACTTGGAAGGAAGATGTTTTGGGGTTTTGTCCTTCCTTCTTCCTTTGTTGGTTTGGTGATTCTTTGGTGCCATGCTTTGATATTCGTAGTGGATCCCTAGCAAAAGTATCAAGTAAATTTATCAAGCCATAGTTGATTTTGTTGGTGAAGGTTTTTCCATTAAGGTTCCCTTCTTGTAGACCTTGATATTAATTACTGATCTTTATTGGGTGTAGGATTATTTTTCCTTTTGGTTCTAATATAAGCCCTAATCCTTGAATGAAATAAGCCAATTTTTAAGAGGGTTTCTCCTTGACCTCATAAGCCATTTGATTCACCTTGACTCCATTTCCCTAGTTGGATTTGGCACCGATCTCTACTTCCTTCCATCACCTATATTTAAAACCCTAAAAAACCCAAAAAATTATTTTACTAAGGCTACTTTCAACTTCACCTTGCGCCTCATTGCTTGGTCTTAGTAATCCTACTAGGGATACCCCCCGTGAGCCGGCCTAAAGTGAAGGGGATAGGTTACTGAGGTGATAGTGGTGACTATCCAAATAGTTTACCCTTGAGTTGTACCTTGTGGAAGCCTTTGTCATTAAGTACAATTTGAATGGTAATAGACTCTATACACATGATTCTATCTATAGCTACTTCATAAAGATGGGAGGTTCCTTGGATGGATGTCAAAAGTGATTTCCTTCATTGCAATCTTCAAGAAGAAATTTATATGCAACAACCACTGCTTTGTTCAAAAAGGTTCAACAACTCTAGTTTCTTGAATTAAGAAATCTTTATATGGACTAAAGAAGGCACCTCAAATTTGGTATGAATAGATCCATAATTTTTTCTCAACTATGGATTTTCTTGTTGCTCGATCTACATTTGTCATCAAGATAATCAAATCCTTATTATTGTGCTCTATGTGGATGATCTGACTCCGACTAGCAGTGTAACCTATTGGATTAAAGAATTGAAGCTAAGGCTTCACGAGTCATTTGAAATGATTGATCTTTTCGGCTTCATTATTTATAGGCAATCAAATTACTCTATGTACCTTTGGTATCTTTTTGTCTAAACCTTAATATGTTTTGGATTTGTTGTGATGCTTCAAGATGGAGGATTATCAACAGGTTAGTACCCCTCTTTCCATTGGGATGAAGTTTCACATAGTCTGTCCCTCTCCTTTATTTGATGCTACTATCTATGACTCTTTAGTGGGTAATCTTTTCTACCTTACTTGTACTTGACCAAATATTTCATTTGTTGTCAATTTATGTTCCTAGTATTTGTGGGCACCTCGTGAGAATCATTGGTAGGTGGTCAAGCGTATTTTTTGCTATTTAAAGGACACCACTCATATGGATATTCATTATATAACATTGGTTACTTGTTTACTCTTGGTTTTGGACCAGTTTGCTCATGCTTTAAGAAAAACAAAACTATGGTTCTATCTTCTATGGAAGTTGAGTATGCCAACACTCTCCTAGATGGGAAGCATGTTGTTTGGATGAGGATGATTCTTGATCAATTGGGTCTTCCTCAAAATCACTACACCCGTATCTATTGCGCCAATCAAAGTACCATCAAACTTATTCATAATCTTGTGGATCATCATATCTAAACATGTTCAACTTTGGATGTACTATATTCATAAATTCTATGCTCTAGGATGTATTGTTCTCATCTTTTTTCCTTGAATTGATCAACTTGCATATATTTTCACCAAAAACCTGCAGAGGTCCACCTTTTGTAGTTTGTAGAATCATATTGGTTTGGGAGACTTTCCATTTAGTAGGAATGTTGTGCTATAATGCAATCTCTTACTAGCCCCTATTTAACTTAATGTTGATATTTTGTAGCTTCAGGCAGATATTCTCACATGGCCTAGGTGTTGGGCATGTGAGAATCCTTGTTGGCACCTCACTATACTTTTGTTGGGGTAAAACCCCCCTTGGATTGGATCTAAGGGCTCTATGGGCTTGACGATAAGCTTTGTGGGTTTGTGTTGGGGCTTCACACCCACATGTGTGTCTAATTTGATGTTGAATTATGGAGGGGCTTCTAAGTTGATCCCTAAGACTTGTATAAAAGGAGTTGAGGATGATGTGACAATTCATTATGAGATGATTGTTTGGTGATTTCAGTCCAAGTGTGGTGATCTCAGCCTTAGAGTTGAAACTATGAAAAGGGGCTGCTAGGCCTCAAGTCTATTGTGTTTTTATTGTTTTTGGGTAGGTACCAAAGGAGAAGGAGCATTGCTAGCCGTAGGAATCTATAGAAGAGGAAAGGGGAAACCGTGAGGGATGCTAGTGTTGATGATTGTAGTGTTGTGTGACATTCTCCAGGTTGTTCTCCTCTGGACTGAGTTGAGACGATCTGTGAGGGAGCCCATATGTTGGGTGTGCCCATGTGATGGGTGTGCGCCAGACTTTGGATTGAGTTTTGATGACATGTGGTCTCTTGTCTACTCCTCTGGACTGAGTTGAGATGACTTGAGATGGTCTCCTGCCTTGTACTCCTCTGGAATGAGTTGAGTCAACTTGATATGGTCTCATGTCTTGTACTTCTATGGACTTAGTTGAGTCGGCTCGAGATGGTTCTCCAGATGGTACTCTTGTGGACTCAGTTGAGTTAATATGTTGAGAGTAACGTCCCTGTGGGTGAGCACATGTGGACGTGTCCCTAGTGGCTAAGCACTAGAGGATGTATGAGATCCATTGCTATATTGTCAGAGAGTGAGAGTTTGGTAAAACCCTAATTGTGTTGTCAAGGGTACAAGTCGGCCCCACCATGTAAAGATAATTAATATTGTGAATTATTAATTATATTATTAAGTTGTACAGTTCATCCCTATTGTGCCAAGTGTCATGTCTTTTGGTTGAGTTAAGTATTGTATAAATAAGAGATAGATCCCCATTGTGGATCATCTCTCTCACACTAACTCAATGCATGATATGAAGTTGGAGGCCTGAAATTATGAGGACTGAAGTGTGCACTTTTCTAGGAACTAGTCCTTCTTGGTCATAGAAACACCCTTTTGTGTGCTAGGGTTTTGGTGGTGGATGGTGGATCTTCTCTTGGAAATATACTAATGGGATTGCTGGGTTTTTCCCTTGGTTGAGAAGGGTTTTCCTAGGATACTTCTTGTGTTCTTGTGCATGGTTATTCTTCTTGTGATCTTGGTTTATTGTAGCTAATGTATTGTTGCAGTGTTTATGGTTGTAGCTTATGCTAAATTGAAATTAAACTACATCTGCATGTGCTAAACATCAAAATTCAACATGGTATCAGAGCAGTTCCTGAAGAAGACCACTTGCACAGTCAGATAAAGGAAGGTCGTGTGAGGATGAAAGGATAATAAACCCTGATGTTGGTATAAAGAGAGGGCCATCCCCTGTGGTGAGGTTTTAAGGATGGCCGCATGCCTCTAAAGGTTGTCGCAACTAGAAGAAAACCCTAACAATAGACTCAAGTTCTATAAGGAGGTCCGACTGTCCAAGATAGAGTGGTCGAAGGCTTGGGGAGCAAGCCTAGCCATAGCTGCAGGCCTAGTTGAAGCAGCCACAACGAGAGAAAGGTGTTGGAAGCAAAGAAGAGGTTTCCACAGAAGAAGCTTAACCATAAATGTAACCATAGGACTGCCTCATATCTGAGGTAGTCCTATGGTGTTTTGAGGCAGTCTCTGTGGTGGATCTGAGGCAACTCGGTGGCAAGACTGAGGCTAGTTTCAAGCCAAATCTGAAGTGAACTTCATGTTAGAATATAATGGATGTGCTCATTTTACCATTGACAATATCACTATTATCACCCAACCATAGGCCGAAGCCACCCTCCAAGAACCTTAACCTTGATACATAATCACTTTGGAAGCAAACCCTAGGCTAGATAGCCAAACACAGGGTAGTGCTCCTTTCCCAAAGGATAGCGCACCAACAAGAGTTGATCAGATAGTCCAAACCCTAACCAAGAGATAGTCCAAGACAAATGTGATATGCTAGATGTAGCAGCTGTAATGGTAGCTCTCCTCCAAACCTGCACATAAAACTGGGCATTGTAGTGCACACAAGTGTCTCTCTTCAATTCTGAGACTGCCTGCCCGAATGAAGACTGGCCTCCTATATTTATGGTAATTCTGGCTAACTGCCTGGGCCGACTTCTCATTCTGGGTATTTTCCTATTCAGTATATATTATTTCTTCTAGCCAACTTCTTCTCTTGGAGGCTAATAACCTAATACAATTTATCTTCTTGAGCCGACATGTATTCTAGGGTTATTATCCAACTCATTAGGGTTTCTTCTTGCTTCCCGGAATATTCTATTCTCATCAGGTTTACATGTGGAGGTAAATACTTCCCACAACTACCATAATATCAACACTCCCTCCTAGCTAGGGAGGTATTATAAGTAATAGTCTTGATCACAAACATACCATTCACCCGGTAGCATCAACATAGTTGTATAGACTATCTCATGACTAGATCATGAGCATCATCATCACCATCAGTGTCATCAACTGCATCATCTCTTGGAACCATACTCTATCTTGAGTAATCAGACATGATGCTCACTCCACAGAGTGACACAGGAGCCATTCTTCTAATCTAGAAGAATAAATGTTCTGAACCATTTTCTGTCTAGGAAATCTCTGTTCATTGATCATCCATCTAGCTGATAATCATTTTCAACACTGTTGATAGTCTTCAAGGCAATCAAAACAATATCATTCAATATAACACAACTGCGTCTATCCATAGTAGTACACAACTACAATCTAGTGGTACACTACCACACCAAGTAGCACACAGGTACTTGATCAAATAGTGGAACACATTGATCCGGATTTTATGAGCAGAACGAAATGAATATAGATTATTAATAGGTGCTTAACACGAAAATAACAGAGATACAGTAAAACTGGTTTTCTATTAAATAACGAAATAAGCTGA
>JZKD02S1605439.1:456636-470713 GCA_000966675.3 Picea glauca | reverse complement strand
GGCCCCGGAAGTTAAAACTGCTAAAAATAGTAAATTACCAAAATTGCCAGAAACATGTTTTGGGCCAGTTGGAGAAGGTGGGTGGCCACCGATATCCACCTGGATCACACATCCACCACAGTAGTATACTTTCTAGAGACATATAGTCTTCATAACAATCATCTGATATCAAATTGCATAGAAACAATGTTATAATATAAACTGAATCATTTGTGCCATTCTTCCACTCACATCCGTGAGATCTCGAAAGAGTATCTTCCCTCAAAAAGGTAATACATCAAAGATGAGCTATCTGGACTATTCTTCTCAAGCAAGGAAGAATAATTGTCCTGATTTTTTTTTTCTGAGCCTGGACCATTCCCCATTCCTGGCCATTCCTCTGACACTAAACAAAGTGTAACCTGGAGAGAATGAGTCTTCCCTAAGGAATGTCTGTCTGTGATTGCTGAACTTGGACCATTCCCCACCCTGGGGCATTCTTCCATAACTAAACAAAGTGCATCCTAGAGGGAATGAATCCTCCCTAAGGAATGACTGTCCAGAACATTTCCCATGTTAACCACAAGAGGAAATGACTGTCCTGCACCAACCTCCAAAACAAACCATTCCTCATGTTAACCACAATGAGAAATCGATGTCCGGCGAGGCAGGCCAGTATTCTTGAGTAAACCTCAAGAAGAGACACTGCCCTAGACCACTTCCCATGTTAATCACAATGGGAAGTCATTGCCTATGGTACATCAACAATCTAGACCATTTTCTGAACTGGAAAATGTCTGTCCATCAAAAATCTCAATCCACTTTCCAAACTAGAAAGAAACTTCTCATCCTGGACTATTTTTCGAACTGAAAAATGATTTTCCATCAATCAATAATACATCAGTGCTCCCTCCCAACCTGGGAGTCATCTCTTCCTTTTTCAATAAGGAAGTTGTCTCCACGAGCTCCAGCTTGAGTACACAAACTCTTTCATCTTGGACATAATCTTTACCAAAAAGGTCTTCTTATTTGCTCATCTGTGGAGATATGTATTGGAGAACCACTTTCTCCTTTCTGGACTTCATTACGGATAATGTAATGCTTGATTTTAAATGTACTTCGGTCTAGAACCCTGGTTTTCTCTAAAGGATTCATGTAGCTCTGATCAATAAAGTATATCATTGTTGGAAAACTGGAACATATCCATGTGGCACTTCTTCTATAATCATGAGATCTAATCTTCTGAGTAATCATCTTGATACAATATCTCTTTTATATAAAATATTCACCACGCTTCTGTTGTGCACTGGAGGTTCTCCACCAAGTTATCTTCTTCTATCTGCATACAAGGGTCTCTTTCTGGTATGCTTCAAAGTCTTGAGGTTGATCTTCATATGCTCTTTGTTCAATTTCTCTGGAGAACAGTCTTTGCATTTATCTGATGTAGAACTCCAACCCATGGATATTGTGGATGATATAAAGACTCATGTAGAGGTATGTCTGATTTATTGGAACAAGTAATCATCATAGTATTCTCCCTCCATCTGGGAGAACCTCTAGTTCTGGATCTTGCAATGCTTGCATTCATATACACTGTTCTTCATCACGAATTTTAGTTCCTTTTCTTGATTGCTTTTAGTGAGTTCATATCAGGCTAGTAATCTTGTGATTCTCGATACAATGACTGGTTGTTCTGGCTTCTCTTTATTTCTTGGAATCTTCATGTTCTTCCTGATGTTTTTCTTTAGCTCTTGGGTCCATGGAGTTTCTTATAGATTCCATGCCCTAAAACTTTCACTTCTTCCTTTCATTATAGGATCACGGATGTGGATGGAAAACAAGGGATACTTTAAGGCTTCTCTTCGAAGAAGACTTCTTCTGAGGTCGAACACGTACTGTCTTCCATGGATGCTACCATGGATATATACTTCATCATATTCAATGGATCATAGGATTAGATCCCTCCTAACCCTTGTTTCATGTATGAGTGCATGTTTTTCTTTTGGAAATATATAATGGGCTCCCTCCATCTAGGAGAGTCCACGCTTCCGCCTGCATCCTTATTGCCTTCTACAAAGTGTTACAAATCTTTTCCAATTTCCTCTTGATTGCTGACTTCTTTCTGTCTTTGCTTTTTCGAAGTCTCTTCAGGATTGATTCTAATTTCAACTTATCTTGTAGTAGCTTCCACATGATTTTTTTGATGTATTTCATCCTTTCATGTGTGTTATCTAACTTGTATAATGATAGCAATCCTTATCTTGTTGTTCTTCCATAAGTATAGTTCTTCTTTGAACATATTATCTTCTAATAGATAGATATACAAGATATGTACAGAGTCTATGCAAACAAGATATGTACGAGTACTAAGAAGAGTATTGTTACCTTTAGAAGAAGAAGTCTCTTTCATCCTGCTTAGTCTTCTTTGTAGGTTCCTTTTCTTTGACAACTGATGCTTCGTGTTTCTCCTTCCTTTTCTTATCTTAGGACAATGCTTCATGTAGTGACCATACTTTCGACAGTTGAGGCATTGTATTTCTAAAATATCTTTCTCTTGATTTGGATTCCTTCTTGAACCAAACTTCCTTTTGTTCCTAAAATTCTTGAATCTTTCTGTGAAGGCTTGATCATTGTACTTCTTTTGGGGTTTCTCTTTTTCATTGATCCTGGATTCTTCTTGAGAACAACAAGTCCAAAGTTCTTCAAATGTAGGATACTCCTTTCTTGTGTTCATGCTTGCGACAAATGCATACCACATCTTGGGAAGACCATTGAGTACTATGTTTACCAATTCCTTCTCTGAAATGATCTCTTCAATGGATTGTAGTTGATCTCTTAACTGGGAGATCCTCACAAAGTATGATGTTATGCTATCATCATCATTCATCTTCATGTCACAGAGCTCATTCTTTAGACTCATTATTTGTCCAATGTTTCTGACTGAGAAGAGGTTTGTTAAGGCATCGTACATCTTCTTTGATGAGTCAAGATGGGAGATGTAGGGTATCAAGTGGTCTTTTATAGAGTCCACTATGATATTCATGGCATTGATGTCACCGTCTGTGAACTTCTCCATAACTGCAATGTTCTGTGGTTCATTCTCTTTTCCTTCTTCAAACTCTGGTTCCACGATCTTTCCTTTCATGATATTCAACACTTTATTCTTGGCAAGGATGAGGTCAATCCTTGTCTTCCATGCTCTGAAGTTAGAGGATCCATCTAACTTTTTTTCTGACTTCATAGAGTAAGTCATGGCTGCTTTGACTTGGTCAACCCTAGATCTGACCAAAAACTCAAAATTGACATCTTGGCTTGCTGAGAGTACCAGAAGATGCGTTAGGCTAGGGAACACTGATATATCCAGAAATTAGGTCAATCCCTTCACTTAAGGTGCCTCAACGAGAGGATTAGGATTTCTACAACTGCACCTGCTAGTAACCCTAGCGATAGTGCTATGGTGACTTCTCTTGCTAGAAGCCCTAGCGACAGTTCTTCAACGAGCTTAATATCCTTACGACTATGTTTCCTTCTAGCGGTTAGACTGAATGAAGGAGGTGTGGGCCCATAACCTGTTATAATATAATGGATGTGCTTGTTTTACCATTGACAATATCGCTATTGTCACCCAACCATAGGCTGAATCCACCCTCCAAGTACCTTAACCTTGACAGAGAATCACTTCGAAAGCAAACCCTAGGCTAGATAGCCAAACAAAGGGTAACGCTCCTTTCCCCAAGGATAATTCCCCAACAAGAGCTGATCAGATAGTCCAAACCCTAACCAAGAGATATTCCAAGCCAAACATGATTTGCTAGCTGCAGCAGATGCAATGGCATCTCTCCTCCAAACCTGCGCACAAAACTGGGCACTGCAATGCACACAAGTGCCACTCTGCAATTCTGAGACTGCTTGCCATAATGAAGACTGACCTCTTGTATTTATAGTAATTCTGGCTAACTGCCTGGGCCGAATTCTCATTCTGGGTATCTGTCTATTCAGTATATATTATTTCTTCTGGCTGACTTCTTCTCTTAGAGGCTAATAACCTAATACAAGTTATCTTCTTGAGCCGACATGTCTTCTAGGGTTATTAGCCAACTCATTAGGGTTTCTTCTTGCTTCCTGGAATATTATATTCTCGTTAGGTTTACACGTGGAGGTAAATACCTCCTGTAGCTACCATAATATCAACACTCCAGACCTGTTCTAAGGCTCATTCCTTGACAGAGAAAAGGGAAAATATGAGATTTTCTGAACGCCGAATTTGTGACAGTCCTAAGACAAATTATGAAGCTAAATTAAACACTATTTTTGTGACAGATTTGGGCCTGTTCTAAGGTTTTTCTGAGGCATCTAAGGCAAATTTCTGAGGCAACAAGATCTAGTTTGAATCATATTCCAAGGAAAACATAATACCAGAACTAAGGCACAAATATGAGGCTATCTAAGGCAAATCCAAGGGTAAGTTTCAGTAGAGAATAGGAAACAAAATGAAGTAGTTTCTGAAGTAGTTTTTGGGTGAGTCTGAGGCTGTGAAAGAGGGAAAATCTGAGGTCTATTCAAGCATGAAATAAGACTGAATTTCAGATATGTTCTAAGATTGAACAAGGGAAGATTTGGAGCTGTGATAAAAGGCATATCTGAGGAAGTATATCAGCCAAATTCTAAATATGAGTTTGAAGACATTTTTCGTTTTGAGGTAAATTTTTGAAACGTGTTTCAAGAATGATCCTTGATGTGAATTTTGAGTGTGTTCTATAAGTGCATCTTATTCAAGCTCTAGTGAGGAGACTATACTTGCAGCTAGTGATGTGCAAGGTTTCAAGCCCTTGTCACTATGTGAGAAGGGAGGAAATCAACTTTAGCCACCTCAAAAGAAGTCAAGGAATGCAAGAAAGAACGACGAGGAGTTCTTCTCTATCTCAGATTTCTCAGGAGGACCGAAAGAAATATTGAGAATGATTGCAGACTAAGGTAAGTCTTGTACTACTTTCATTATTTGATCATTACTATGTAGTATCTTTCTTTTGATAATGAAGGGTATTATCCCTGGTGTGGGAGTTATCATGACTTGGACCATTATCCCTAGTGCAGGAGTCCATTTTTTTCTTGGTTGGTTGTTATCCTAATATAGGAGGCCATTTTGGTTGTTATCCCTAAAAGAGGCCATTTTGGTTATTATCCTAGTACGGGAGGCCAGATTTCTTGCTTCATTATTGAATGGCCATGATCCCTAATATAGGATTCCAACTCTTCTTGGTTGGTTATTATCCTAGTACATGAAGCCATTTTGATTTTTATCCCTATGGGAGGTCATATTGGTTATTATCCTAGTATAGGAGGCCAACTAAGTACTGTAGAGGCAGTAGAGGACCTGCGAAGACATGGGATGTCTCCAGGTTAGCGACACAATAAAATAAAGATGTTTATCCTTTAGACTTCAAAGGGAATCACTTGACTTAGAGGGAATCAAAATTTTTGAGAAGGAAGAAACAATACCTTCTGCCCCTTCAGTAGTTCAAAGGGAGACAATTATTGATCCACCTAAAAGGCAGATTTGAGGAAGTACATAAGCCAAATTCTAAATCTGGGTTTGAAGACATTTTTCATTTTGAGTTAAATTTCTGAAACTTGTTTCAAGAATGATCCTTGATGTGACTTTTGAGTGTATGATATAAGTGCATCTTATTCAAGCTCTAGTGAGGAGACTAGACTTGCAGCTAGTGAAGTGCGCGGTTTCAAGCCCTTGTCACTATGCGAGAAGAGAGGAAAGAAAATTTAGCCACCTCAAAAGAAGTCAAGGAATGCAAGCAAGAACAATGATGAGTTCTTCTCTATCTCATCTTTCTCAGGAGAACCGAAATCAAGATTGAGCATGATTGTAGACTAAGGTAAGTCTTGTACTACTTTCCTTATTTGATCATTACTTTGTAGTAGCTTGCTTTTGATAATGAAGGGTATTATCCTTGGTGTGGGAGCCCTCATGACTTGGACCATTATCCATGGTGCGGGAGTCCAAATTTTTCTTGGTCGGTTGTTATCCTAGTATAGGAGGCCATTTTGGTTGTTAACCCTACAGGAGGCCATTTTGGTTATTATCCTAGTACGGGAGGCCAGATTTCTTAATTCATTATTGAAGGGCCATGATCCTTGGTATAGGATTCCAATTCTTCTTGGTTGGTTATTATCCTAGTACACGAGGCCATTTTGATTGTTATCCCTATGGGAGGTCACCTTGGTTATTATCCTAGTATGGGAGGCCAACAAAGTACTGTAGAGGCAGTAGAGGACATGAGAAGACATGGGATGTCTCCAGGTTAGAAACACAGGAAAAAGAAGATGTTTATCCTTTAGACTTCAGAGGGAGTCAAACTATTTGAGAAGAAGGAAGAAACAATACCTTCTCCCCCTTCAACAGTTCAAAGGGAGACAATTATTGATCTAGTTGATCCTGTAACTCCAACTGATGATTCCCAGAGACATGGCAGTAGGCTGGGAGAGGCTTACATGGGCTTGAAAGACTTTGCTAGAGGCATATGGACATGTAAATCCTCATGATACATTCTGAGAGAGAAAGAGACCACAAAGATTTTTGAGCTATGTTCATCTATGAGCCACATCATTGATGTTGAACCTTCTTGTCATGGAGAAGCAACAGGTCAGTAGGTATGGCAAGATGCCATGATAGAAGAGTATCATTCCATTATGAAGAATGATGTGTAGGATATTGTTCCGAGACTAGAAGGGAAGTCTGTGGTGAATTCCAAGTGGATCTATAAGATCAAACATGCAGTTGATGGAAGTGTCGAGAAGTGCAAAGCGATATTTGTGGCTAGAATATTCTCTCAGGTGGAGGGAATAGATTATGAGGAGACATTTTCTCCTGTTTCCAAAATACGCTTCCATTTGCACGATTATTGATCTTGCAGCATCCATGGGTTGGAGAGTCGAGACTACATCAGATGGATGTAAAGACATCCTTTCTCAATGGTGAGTGTTATCACATGAATTTGTCAAGGGTCACATGTAGTTGTTGTTAATACCCAAGTCTGCACCCCTGCTCCATCTCTCTCTCTTCTCGCATACCAAGTCCTATAATTTTTCCCTTCTGACTGGTAAAGTTGTTTTTACCCTTTTTGTTTAAAGACCTGGTTTCCCTTGGTGTCTTTCTTGACTGAGTCTCGACCCAAATTTTTTCTAATTTTCTCAAAGGATAAACACTTATCATGATTTGGGTTCAAAGTACTGGTCATCTTGTTTGCCTGAGCTCACAACAAGTCATCCAAGTCCTTTGTTGATACATGTGATAACCATGAGCATAAAGCACAACATTCAAAGGTAGTCTATTTTGGGATGAAATACAACCAGCGAGTGGGTTCATTTTTCAACGGTGGAGATTCCAGGAGTAGTTTAGATCAACAACAATCATGCATTCAAAATGTCAAAGTTGTGTGAGGTTTAAAGACCAGGTGGATGCCCTAGAGTTACAGATCAAGTGCCATGTGTCCTTCCAAATTGGACGGTCATGATTTACTTCGAGAGTTCAGGCTTCGAGAGTTTTGGCTTCTCCACTCCCAATTTCCTCCGAAGTAATTTTTCCTATAGTTACATATCAAGCATGACGCATCCTTCCAGATCGGATGGTCATGATTTACTTTCAGAGTTCAAGCTTCGGGAGTTTCAACTTCTCCACTCTTGATTTCCTCTGAATTATTTTTTCCCGAAGTTACAGATATTTCACCATCTGTCCCTCTAGATGGTGACCACATGGCATTCATTTTAGGACGCCATATCACCCAGGCCCATACTACTCTGTGAGTTATGAAAGCTCTATATGTAGACCCCCCCCTGACTCCGAAGTGCTGAAGACACTTGGCACCCATCAGTTCTAATGCGTGGTGCTCATCTGTTAGGGACACATGGAATCCATCTAGCATTGACACATGGCACTCATTTCAAGCATTTTTTGGACATGTATTCAACTGATTTTTGAGTGACACATGTCACCCCTCCATCCACGACATGTCAGCATAGTGACATTAGGCTTCCACGTTAGCTGTGGGAGATCATCCTCCGGGAAGTGTTCTTATTCGAGCACCAATATTAGTGCCATCTCCATGCACGGTTTTAATGGATCCTAGAATTTGTGGGTGGATAAACTTTAGCGGTGGCGCTAAATTTAGCAGGTGCGCCCAGATCGTAGATTGTGACCAGATCAATGACCACGTTTCATTGCGGGGATGCAACATGATCGAATGATACAAAAATTGATCGATCCTGCAATTGAAACCATGGTATAGCGGAAGAACTACGTGGCGGAAGGTGGTGAATTGCGGACTCAAAAGAGGTGTGAATCCAAACCGCCTTTGACGGCCCCGCAATCACGTGCTTATATAATGACAAATCCAAGAGTAGCATGTGACCTCCCCCTAGGCGTTAAGCCTCACCCAGATCCCGAGGAGAGATAAATTAAGAAAAGAGGGAATGGTAGCTAGAACCTCAGCTCAGTCCATAAATAGGAAGCTTGGAAGCTATGGCCAAGGAGATAAGAATGTCAGCTCGAGGTACCACGATGGACTATTTCTTCTCACAGGCCCATATTGATCTGAGCTCGCGTCTGACAGGAGGAAACATGCACAGTCTGACAGAAGGATGCATAGATGTAAAGATTTGAATAGGATGGCCAGATCACACTCCTGGAAGTTGTGGACTGATCTGAGTATAAATAGATGAGTTCAAAATTTTGTTAGGGTCATCAACTTGTTGAGCAGAGCTCCCTATTTTGTAATATTTTGATAACATAGTTGTTCTCTGGTTTTGTATGAGACCTGAGACTTTCACATTAACAGAAGTCAATTTCTTTCATCATCTTGTTTAATCTGTATTGAAACACTCGTGTATGGAGGATCCAGACGAGGGTTGTAGTCGTATTGTAATGTAGGTTTGATTATAGTATTGGTGTGACCGGTTTTAGTATTTTCTTTGTTGTCTTGTTTCTTCTTATGTTGAAATTCTTGTGCATGGAGGATCCACACGAGTTTTTGTAGTCACATAGTAATGGAGGTTTGATTATTATATTTCTGTGATATATTTCAGTGTCTGAAACTTAAGTTCAAGAGTGCTCTTGTGCCTGAGTTTTTCTTCACCAAGTTGATTGAAGGCCTGATGCCCATGGGATACTTGTCCAACTTTCTCACTAAGTCTTCCTTCTTCTCACCTTTAACCTTAAACCATTGACTTAAGTTAATGAGGACCTCATTTTCCTATGCATTGTTTGTCCAGTTTCTGTGTTAAAACATTCTCATACTGAGCTTTGTCCCTTTGACCTCCATTCATAAACCTACCTCCACAAATAATTTGATGGGTACTAGGCTTATCCTCTTGTAATATGAGGGAGAATATCAGTGCTAACATTCTTGGAGTCGTTGTTGGGGAATGAATTGAATACATTTCCCTGGGATTGAACGACAAAGAAATTTTAATTCTGAAGGTGCACCAGAAATCAGTACCTTGAAGATTGCAACTTGCACTTGGCGACTCCATTGTGTCAATTGTGGCTCCCAAAGGAAGACACACGATGTCTACTCCACAAATGCCTCTGGAAACACCTGAAGCTAACCCATAAAATATTATCAAGAAATGAAATACCTCTCAAGAAGGACTTTTAGCTGTTGTACCAGGTGATTACGACAATCTACGTGATTCTTCTTTTAAAACTAAAGTAACTGTATCTAATTCTCCTTTTATACCATTTGCTGGAGTTTCTAGAAGTTTAGATTTTGAATTTTTTTTTGTCGGACTCCCCCCTTCTAGTCTACATTTGGAAGGATAAATTTTTCAAAACTCCTATTTCCCCTGATATTGTAAAATGGTTTAGACCCAAGAGCTTAGAAGATTTTCCCACTTTGGGTTTTCCTACTCCTCCTCCTATCAAAGTTACTATATCTAAAGAGGGGGATAATTCTTTTCCCTTGAACCCCATATCATTCTCCTCCAATAATTAGTCATTTCCCCTTTCCCCTCGAAATACAGTTCTAGCCCTAAAGGTCCAAAATCCATCTCCCCCTGGTGCTCCTATAGTTCACATCCCAATGGAAAGTGTGAACCCTCCTAGAAACAAAATGGATGCCATAGTGGCTGCTAGATATTATCCTCTTGTTTTACCTTAGCCTATGAATTCTCTCCCAGTTGGATACTACCTTAAGTACATGCCCAAGTTCACAGGGGAAGAAGACACAACTGCAGAAGAACACCTCTCATCTTTTTATAGTTATGCAGATAATCATAACATTGAAAATGAAGATGCGTGGATGAGAATTCTTTTACAGAACCTTGATGGTGAGGCTAGGAAATGGTTTAGGGGTTTAACTCTCGGATCTATTTCTGGGATTGAAGCTCTGGATGATTTATTCTTAAGACATTGGGGGGATAAAAAAGATTTTCTTCATTATATTACAGAATTTGGGTCACTTAAGAGAAAATAGGGGGAATCTGTTTCAGACTTCTCAAAGAGTTTTAACAAGATGTAGAATAAGATTCCCACTGAAATAAATCCTACAAAAACCTCTGCCAAGATTACTTATGCCAACGCTTTTGACCCTGAGTTTTTCCTCTTGTTGAGAGAAATAAGAGCTAGCTCCTTAGCTCATATGCAAGATGCAACCCTTGAAGTAGAGTCTAATATATTGGCAGCTGAAAAACTTAGGATTAAATCTAATAGAGACAGAAGAAAAGGTAGGGTTGAAGCTTCAACCTTTGATTCCTCTACTGCCTCCCCTCAAGTAGATGACTTGACAAAACTGGTAAAATCATTTTCTGCAGAAATGGAGAAATTGAAATTTGAAGGAAAGCAGAACTATAGGAACCCCCAGAATGATGATAATAGGGGTAATTTTAGAAGACCCAATAATGCCCCTCAGATCATCCAAAGAGATCAAAGAAATAGGGATAAGGATGATAATACAATCCAAGCCCCTCTCCAAAATAACCTTGTTATTGATGAAGAAGGAGACGAAGAATATGTTGATCCTGAAATCCATTGTCTTGGTGACACCTCTTCAGCCCCTCATTTAAATCAATCTGCATATGAAGAGGCTCTCATGGGTAGCCAACTAAATGAGCTGAGAAAGGGGGAAAGGACCAGTGGAAATTCAACTAGATACAACCTAAGGTCCAAGAAGAAAGAGGGAAAGCCTGACATTCCTCATCAGCCTACTAAAACAATGAGTCCTGCTAAGGATGTGGAAGCTAAAAGTAACAAAAAGGAGGCAAAAGAACCCCATGCAGTGGTTAAGAGTCCTACCCCATAAGTTGAGGAGATGTTGAAGCCACCCTCCTCTTTTATCTTTGAGAATGAGATTCAAAAGATTAAAATCCCTGTACCTTTTTTGGAGCTAGTTAAGAATGAGGATTTCAAAAGGTACCTTTCCAAAATGCTGCAGTTTGAACCTTCATCTCATCCCACAGACTCAGTCAATCTTCAAGATGAAAAACCATTTTTCGTACTAGGGATTTTGGTAGAGGAGAGGGATGAATCTTCCCCTCCTTTCTATACATAATTGAACATTCATGATAAAGTGTTGCAAAAATACTTCATGGATTCAAGGGCATATCATAACCTCATGACTAAGACTGTCATGGATGAGCTTGGGTTGGAAGTTACAAGAACCTACCATGACCTATACTCATTTGATTCCAGGAAGGTGAAGTGTCTTGGGGTTATCAAAGACCTAGTTGTTTCCTTATTCCAGTTACCAATGAAAAGTGTGGTCATGGATATTGTGGTGGTTGATGCCCCCCCTAAGTTTGGGATTCTCTTGTGTAGATCTTGGATCAAAAGACTAGGGGAACTTTACAGATGGATCTTTCATATGTCACCATTCCTGTGTTTGGGGGAGAACATAGAAGGCTTTATAGGGAAGCACAACTTACTTACATTATCAACGATGAAGCAAACCCTACCAACCACCCCATTTTTGCAGTTGATATTGATTTAGGAACCAATATGTTATAGCTCACCTATGCTCCTCAAAAACTTATTGAAATTAGAAAGCAACCTAGCACCTCTTGTGAAGATCCTCTTCCCAATACCTCTATTTGGAACATGTTTTTTGATGGAGCCTCTTCTAGGGAGAGTGTTGGTGTTGGGGTAGTCTTCATTTCCCCTACCCAAGAGATCATATCTATGTCTTACAAGTTTGAATTTGAAACAAAAAAAAATGTGGTAGAATATGAGGCTCTTGTTTTGGGCTTGAGGGATGCCAAAGAAATGAAGATTGAGGAGCTAACAGTGTTTGGAGATGCTGAGTTGATTGTTCATCAAGTTAGAAATCAGTATCGGGCTAAGCACCCCAGGTTAAGGGCCTACATAAATGAAGTTTGGGATCTTGTTGATAGTTTCTTCTTGGATTTTAATATCTCATTTGTTCGAAGAGAGGAGAACATTGTGGCATATTCCTTGGTTGTCTCAGGAAGTAATTTCAGGGTTCCTTTGCCCCCAAAACTCAAGTATGAGGTGGAAGTAAAGTATAGACCCTCTATTCCTGACAATGTCAAACATTGGAAGGTTTTTGAGGATGATCTTGAGATAAAAAGGTTTCTTGAGACTGTGGATGAATTCTCTGCTTTACAGATTGATCAAGTTCAAGATACTGAAGAAAACCCCCATGTTGATGTTTTACTGAATCAAATTGCTGACCATCATATTGTTCAGTTACCCAGTAACCATATTCCAAAGGGACTTGTCCCCTTGGAGAGATTGTTTGAAACAAATGATGTTGTTGTAAAGGTTAAAGGTTCGACTGAACATTCTGATGTGACTGAATACAATTTAGGAACATAGGAAGATCCAAAATGTGTAAAATTGTCTAGCAGTTTGTCAAAGGAATAAAGGGATGAATATGTTAATCTTTTAAATAAGTTTGTCGATGTGTTTTCCTAGAAATATGAGAATTTGAGAACATATGACACAAACATTATTGAACATAAGATTCCTTTGAAAGAGGAGACCAAGCCATTTAGGTAGAAACTGAAATAGATAAATCCCATGCTGCAACCTATCATGGAAAATAAGTGAAAAAGGTGTTGGATGCCCAGATCATCATCCCTTTGAGATATTTAGAATGGGTGGCTAACTTGGTGCCTATGAGGAAGAAAAATGGGGAAATCAGGTTATGTGTTGATTTCAAGAATTTGGACAGGATCTCCAAAAAAAATAACTACCCCTTGCCAAAGATGGAGCACATTTTGCAGAGAGTGATTGGTTCATCTAGAATGTCTATGATTGATGGATTCTCTGGCTACAATTAGGTCTCTGTCCTGCCTAAAGATAGAGAGAAGACAATCTTCACTACTTCTTGGGGAACATTCATATATGCTAAAATTCCCTTTGGATTGACGAATGCAAGAGAAACCTTCCAGCGAGCCATGGACATCGCCTTCATTGGGGAGAAAGACAAATTTGTAGTCAACTATCTGGATGACATTACAATGTTCTCAAAGTCTAACAAAGAGCATTTTCATCATTTGAAGAAGGTTTTCCTGAAATGCAGAAGGTTTGGTCTCTCCCTCAATCCTAAGAAATCTTTGTTTGCTATGAAGGAGGGAAAATTATTGGGGCATATTGTGTTAGTATAAGGGGTAAGAATTGATCCAAGCAAAGTAGAGGCCATCCAGTCCTTATCTTTTCCCAAATCCAAGAAAGTGGTTCAGTCTTTCTTGGGTAAAATCAATTTTCTAAGAAGGTTCATCTCTAATTTCGCTGAGTCGGTTAATCACATTACAACCATGCTTAGAAAAGGAATCGAGGTGAAATGGACTGTTGAGTCCATAAATTATTTTGGACAAATAAAAAGGGATTTGACTGAAGCACATGTTCTCATTGTTGGATTACTGAGAGGGGGGGTGAATCAGTAATAGCGTAATTATAATCCTTTTTATTCAAATGTTATATCAATGTAGAATTATTATCAATTAATGAGCAGTAACAAATAAACAATCACACACATATACAGTACACCAATGTTTTATGTGGAAACCCAAATCGAGAGAAAACCACATAATGTTTTTTATTATATGTCTTGAAGAATTACATTCATTG
>JZKD02S1605439.1:428405-450651 GCA_000966675.3 Picea glauca | reverse complement strand
AAGTAGCTTCCTTAAAAACATCTTCTAGGTCACTTGGCCCACTTTCCTTATTTTAGGGTTAACCCACTTCTAATTTCTCCATTAAATTTATTATTGAAATAAGTTATTTTGTATTCACTTTGAATTATAATACACTCATCACTTCACTTTATTATTTACCTTTTAAAATTTCTTAAACCACTTTGACTACTTTGACCGTGAGGAGTTATGTGACATTCCACATACCACTAGAAACAGAATGACATGTACTATCCATATAGAATAGTATTACCTTCAAATATAGAAAAAATCATACCATTATCCATCAAACAAACTTGGTTCCATTGCCCAAACTTGGGTTCTCCAACTTCGCATGGTCATAACTCTCTAACCGTGAGGAGTTATGTGATTTTCTACATACCACCGGAAATGGCATGAAAAAAAATATCCATCTAGGATAGTTTCCCTAAAAAATTCACTGTCCTTCATCTAATTATTCCACAATTAAGAATGGGTTCTCTTACTCTGCAAAGCATCTTCCCGTGAGGGCTTTCACCACAAGGGGACCAATTTGGAGTTCATCCATATTTACTTCTTATAAACCATGACAAAAAAATAATAAGTCATATTTACATCAAACAATCTTGGGTCCATTACCCAAACCTTTGTGATACAAGGCTTTCTTCAAGGGTTGACATCAATGAAAACCTACCTTAATCAACACATCAACCCTCACTATTCTAAGGAATTTCTGATATTTTATTTTTCCTCATTTGATACATTGGTTGTTGTTTTGCTACAGAAAAATACAGAGGGGTTAGAGCAGCCTATTTCCTTTTTCAGTAGAGCATTTAGGGATGCATAAATGAGATATGATATCACGGAAAATTAGGCTTATGATTTGGTCAAAGCCCTCAAGGCTTCCAGAGTATATGTTCTGCATTCAAATATTGTTGCATGTGTCCCTTCAGCCTCAGTGAAAGAGATATTGATCCATCCTGACATAGATGGGAAGAGAAGAAAATGGATTTCTAAAATTCTGGAATTTGACCTTGAAATAAAGCCAACTAAATTGGTGAAAGGCTAGGGTTTAGCCAAGTTGTTGGCTGAATCAAATTGTAAAGATTTGGGGGTTAATTTTATGATCATAAACTCATAAAATCAGCAAGCTAAGATTGCTGATAAAATCTCTCATGACATCCCTAGCTTGGAAGAATGCACTTGGTATAAGGACATCATACATTTTGTGCAGAAGTTGCGGCCTCCTAATGGCTTGGAAAAGAACAAGGTGAGATATTTAAATCTAAAAGAAATCAAATATTGTCTCATTGACCAAGTTTTGTATTGGAAATATCCTCTAGGAGTTCTTTTGAGATGTCTGGATCCACAGGAGGCCCAAAGGGACATAGCTTATTTTCATGACAACTTATGTGGGGGCCATCATTTTTAGAGGACCACGGCTTATAAAATCCTCAGAGATGGGTATTTATTGCCTAGCCTTTTTACTGATGTTTGTTCAAAGATTATAGCTTGCATCAAATGCCAAAAGTTTTCTGGAAAGCAACAACTCAAATCTTTGTCATTGAAACCTGTGGTGGTTTCTGGATCTTTTCAATAGTGGGGTCTTGACTTCATTGGAGAAATCCACCTAGACTCAAGTGGTCAGTACAAGTGGATTTTGACTGCCACTGATTATTTCACCAAGTGGATAGAATCCATCCCTACAAGGAGTGCCTCCCATAAGGTAATAATTAGCTTTCTTGAAGATATCATGTCCAGATTTGGTTGTCCAAGAAGGATTGTTACTGACAATGTTGCCTCCTTCAAAGATGAACCATTGATCAAGTTTTTTGAATAGTATGGTATTGCATTAGTCCATTATACTCCTTACTACCCCCAAGGAAATGGTTTGGCAGAGTTCTCTAACAAGAGCCTCATAAAGATCATCAATAAATTGTTAGAAGACAACAAGAAAGCATGGGACTCAAAGCTGAAATTTGCCTTATGGGATGATAGAGTTACAATAAAAAGGTCACTTGGTGTTTCCCCTTTTCAGATTGTGTATGGGGTTGAGGATATTTTTCCTACTCAGCTTGCCTTTCGTGTGGTAAAATTCCTCCAGGACTACCAAGGAGAACCTGATGATATGGTCAGGAGGATACAACAAATGGTAGAAGTACAACAAACTAGGGAGAAACTACTTGATAAAGCTCATGACCATCAGTAGAAAATAAAACGAGCCTTTGACAAGACGCTAAGCAAGGCAGATTTTCAGCTGGGAGATCTAGTGCTCAAATGGGATGCATCCAAGCAAGATAAAGGAAAACATGGTAAATTCGAGGCCTTATGGATTGGTCCTTTCAAGATTTCCGAGGTATTTTCAAATAACACTTATAAATTGCAGAACTTGGAGGATTCCGAAGTTTTTGGTGGCCCTGTGCATGGGTGCTTTCTAAAAAAATATTATGCCTTAGCCATGATTGGATTTCCATGCATTTTAAATATCACTTTTATTTTATTTTTGTTTGAATAAGTGACCCCATAGCCATATGAGAAGACACTAAAACTGCTTGTTCTTGGAAGCTCACAGGGAGCATGCGATCCCTTGTGGAGCCAATGTTATTACATGAAGTTGTCAAGGGTCACATGTAGTTGTTGTTAATACCAAAGTCTACACCCCTTCTCCCTCTCTCTCTCTCTCTTATCGCATACCAAGCCCTATAATTTTTCCCTTCTGACTGGTAAAGTCGTTTTTCCCTTTTTTGTTTAAAGACCTGGTTTCCCTTGGTTTCTTGATTGACTGAGTCTCGACCCAAAGTTTTTCTGATTTTCTCAAAGGATAAATGCTTATCATGATTTGGGTTCAAAGTATTGGTCATCATGTTTTCCTGATCTCACAATAAGTCATCCAAGGTCTTTGTTGATACATGTGACAACCATGAGCATAAAGCGCAACATTCAAAGGCAGTTTATTTTGGGCTAAAATACAAGCAGCAGGCGGGTTCATTTTTTAACGGTGGAGATCCTAGGAGCAGTTTAGATCAATGGAAATTATGCATTCGAAATGTCAAAGTTGCGCACGGTTTAAAGACTAGGTGGATTCCCCAGAGTTACATATCAAGTGCCACATGTCCTTCTAGATCGAACAATCATGATTTACTTTAGGATTTCGGGCTTTGGGAGTTTCGACTTCTCCACTCTCGATTTTCTCCGAAGTACTTTTTCCTGAAGTTACAGATCAAGCACCATGCATCCTTCCAGATCGAACGATCATGATTTACTTCAGGAGTTCAATCTTTGGGAGTTTCAGCTTCCCCACTCCCTATTTCCTCCAAAGTACTTTTGCGCGAAGTTACAGATCTTTTTCCATCTATCCCTCTGGATGGTGGCAACATGGAATTCATTTCAGGCCGCCAAGTCACCCGGGACCATACTACTCTGTGAGTTATGAAAACTCTATATGCAGACCCCCCCTGACTCCGAAGTGCCGAAGACACTTGGCACCCATTAGTTCCAACGTGTGGCACTCATATGTTAGAGACACGTGGAATCCATTTAGCGCTGACACATGGTACTCATTTCAAGAATTTTTTGGACATGTCTTCAGCCGATTTTCAAGTGACACATGTCACCCCTCTGTCCATGACATGTCAGCATAGTGACGTCAGGCCACCACGTCAACTACAAGAGATCATCCTCTGGGAAGTGTTGTTGTTCAAGCGCCAAGATTAGCGCCATCTCCATGTGTGGTTTTAATGGATCCTAGAATTGGTGGGCAGATAAAATTTATCGGTGTCGCTAAATTTAGCATGTGCGCCCAAATCGAAGATCTCGACCAGATCAACAACCACGTTTCATTGCGGGGACGAAACATGCTCGAACGATAAAATTCTTGAGCGGTCCCGCAATTGAAACCATGGTATAGCGAAAGAGCTACGTGGCAGAAGGTGGTGAATTGTGGGCTCAAAAGAGGTGTAAATCCAAACCGCCTTTGATGGCCCCACAATCACATTCTTATATAATGACAAATCCGAGAGCAACACGTGGCCTCCCCCTAGGCGTTAAGCCTCACCCCCATCCTGAGGAGAGATCAATTAAGAAAAGAGGGACTGGTAGCTGAAACCTCAGTTGTTACACATTATTTTGGTCACCCTAGTGATCCACTGATAACATGTGTTCATGTTCCCATGAAAATATAAAAAGAGTCTGGTTGTTGTTGTTTGATTCAACTTTGCAAAGTTGAGGTCCTGCAGCTGCAGTTGGACCTCTTCCTGGTTGTTCACTGGTTTGTTGTTCTTCAACTTTGCAAGAAGTTGGACCTGTTGTTGCATTTTGCAGGTTTTGGAGTTGTGCTTCTATCATCCCTCGTTGACAGGTAAGTTTCCATGCCATGGTTTCATTTATGTTCCTTATTTGTTGCTTGTTATTTGCAGCTTGCAAGCAAGAATTTTCAATACTAGGAGTCCCTGCCTCGAAATCATGTTGTAGAACATCTTTCTATGTGGCTGCTACAACCATAATATTTTCCTTTTTCTTGAACATCAATGTTCTATACAGAACCCACCTTTGTCATAGCCGTGGTGACATATAAAAAAGAAAACTCCTCATTTTTCCTACCCCTGAAAACCATACGTTTGGAGATTTTTTTCCCAATGTTATTATCATATTATTTGTTCCTGGAAACCATATGTTTCGTGCATTTATCCTAGTTTGTTCCCTTCCAAATGTCTTATTCCTCTTTGAATGTCGATGATGGACACAGAACCCAGATCTGTCACAACTACAATGAAATATAAAGAAGAAAACCATATGTTCTCCTCTTATTTTCTGTTCCTGGAAACCATGCGTTTGGTGCATTTTTTCGAGGTTGTTCCCTTCCAATCACATATTCCAACTTCCACCTTTTGGATATTGTGCCATAGCTATTTCCAAAATAGTAATGCAAAGGGTTTTAGAAAACGAGTTCGGAGTTGTCACAGGGGACAAGCATCTGCCAGGGTAAACTCCATCCACATGTTGCCTTTGTCCTATCCTTTGTGTCTTGAAAATCATCTTTTGCCTTTGAAAATATTGTAGGATGCACGCTAGTAATAGGTTCAAAAATGATATACCTTGAATACTCAGTCTCTTTGCTCAACAAATTTATAGTGTTATTTATTTGCGTTGTCTGTTCTGTTTGGTTCACTATTCACTGTATGTTTGTTTGCTTGTCATATGTCATGGTGGCTAGGGAGGATTGAATTTGACAAGAAGAAGATTGAAGGATAGATAACGGAATTGGTATGCAGTTCCACACTTGTAGTTTTTTGTTTCTCTTTTTTTCTGTTTTTTGTTTTTTGTTTTTTCTTTTCTCTATTTGCATATAAACTAAATATAGCTAAGAAACATCTTGAAAATCACAGTTTAAGAGATGAAACAAGTAATAGATTTTGAGTCCTATGAAATAGATACAGACTCCATTGTGCATGACAACATCAACCAGGTATTTCATAGCAATGAGATTTTTAGATTGGATGCATTCTCTTATACTGCAGGGGATTTCTTTTTCGATGCATTTCAGGTTCTATTGCATTTCTGTTATTCCTCGACCGACCTCCGCAATGGATTGATATATTATTTATTGGGATGTTTAAAAAATGGTGACGCTCAGGCATTGGATTCATATAAATATGAATTGGCATATGACTTTCTTTGGCAGTTGCATGGAATACATGATGTCACTACATATTTTTCAAAGATACGGTTGTCAACATCTTCAATTCTACCTGCACATGAGACGAGACTTTGGGGAGATACATTTTATATACAGTGGTTGTCTAAGTGGCTCAATATATCAATTGGAATGTGGTCATTGACAAGAAAAACAAGATATCTACTATTCAACATAACTGCATCTAGCGATCCATATTGCGTCTTGTTCCATGATGCCAATCCTGTCAGTGGTCATTATGAACCACTACTGTATAAAAAATTATCCATACGCAATCTTGGAGGACCTCATATTTACTTGTCCCTCATTTGAAAAGACCTTGAATCGCAATGGAAACAAATTATGCACCGTGTACACCGACATGGCTTGCAGATAGAAACAACTATTGCATCTAGTTGTGGAGATAGTCTATTCAATGCAATTTGCTATTTGGTAGCAACATAGTTTGATGTGCATTTTCTACGGATTTACACTGTACAATCCTTTTGTAATGCAATTATAGGTGGACGCGAACAATATTTTAGTTGTTTGCATCAACACCTTTTTCCATATCTCCTAGAAAATATGCCGACAATTGGAAGTTGGAAAGAATACCTTGTAAACATGGCACTGCCATATGAAAAAGGAAATGTAGAGGGTGGAAGAATCTGTTTGCAATGACTATCTATCATATTCAGAGTAAATATATAGGTTTGGTCAGCCCTTCCAGATGACAGTGTCCATTCCTATTGTATTGATTCAAACTACGATCGAACAATTGACATCGTCTTGTTGAAAACAAATACGCCACATATCTATTATCAACCTTTGATGGGAAATACCACTGGTTCAGGGTCCACTGTCCATGCCACCCAAACCGCATTGAATGTGCATACCCGTAGCATGCTATTTAATGAGAATGAAACCCGTCCCAGTTGTGATGAGGCCATACAGGGCTTAAACAAAAAACGTAGACTAACTTATCACAACTTGAAAAAGGTCATACGTGAAACTCATACCAGTTGTGATCAGGCCATATAGGGATTAAACAAAAAATGTAGACTAACTTATCACAACTTGAAAAAGGTCATACATGAGAGGAAAAAATACATTAGTGGTATGGGAAATACTATCGGTTCAGGGTCCAGTGTCAATTCCATCCAAACCACATCGAATCTGCATAAGCGTCGCATGCTATTTAATCAGAATGAAACTCATCCCAATTTCCATGAGGTCATCCTGGCCTTGAACAGAAAACATAGACTAAGTTATCCCGACTTGAAAAAGGTCATACGTGAGAGAAAAAAATACATTACTACGCTTCCTTCTAGACAGAAACTGACATGTCACAACCTAAAAAAAATTGTTCGTGCACAACACAAGAGAAGCAGGAACGATCACATATCCCACAATGGTCATGGCACTGTCCGAGAGGAAAAAATCACATTTCAGGGGCTAGAACCAACACCATGCACTGCTACAAATGAAAACCAACAAACACTTTCTATGCATACTTCCCTACAGAAGAAAGATGCAAGACAAACCTATGTGAAACAAATCAAAGACACTCCTTCAATTACATGTGCAATTTGCGATCAATTGAATTTCACAAAAAACACTAAGTATTTCACGCCTTATTTGGAAGCAGAATACCTTCACTTGACACTAAATGATAAAACATTTTCCAGTGGCAAGATTTGTCTTCCATGAAAATGGTCACTTGAAAATGGAAAACTGCCACAGTTTGCAACGCCTGACCAAATAAGATGTAATACACCACTACCAGCTGTAAGTGCGCTTACATAAATGGAAGAGAGACTTGTGTCTTTGTGAATTGCATTTGCAGAAATCAGACCCTTGGGATATAAACAACCCCAAATGGGTTGAACATGATCAATTATTAATGTGCCTTTCCAACTAGATGTTGTGAAAAAAACCTTTCTACAATTCATTAGCGATACAATGACAATTGTTGTGGCTCTCAAAAGATGCTTGCAATACAATATTTCATATCAGACAGGTAAAGTGCGTGTGCATGTTGTCATGAAAGCATTAAAAGAATTATGTTCCAGGGCCTTGTACAAAGCACAAAACATTTGTATAAATGAGAACCAGAACAATTTTCTCGGAGAAGGGGATGGCAACTCTGCACATACTCTCGAAACTGCTAGTGAATTTGATACAAGCGATTAATCGGATACTGAAGCACCTATTGAGACATTGGTATATGAATTCACTGATTCACAACGCATTCGTGACTTGCAAGACAAGATTTTCGAAATTGCACCTGCTGAGGGGAAACGTCCACTTGGGATATTCAAGGACAAATTTGCTGAGGAAATGAACTTCCCAACATTTTTCTATGGAGATGCATGTCCCAGTGACATTACAGAACAATTCAATTACCATAAAATAGTTTGATGGGAGCTACTACATTCAAGTGGTGACTTCTCCTGTCACATAACAATTTTTTTTTTCAAAACAACGCGCATAATAATAGAGCAAGTGTTGTCTTGCATGTGGGTGCGAATAAGAAAAGGCCAGCTACAAGGAAGAAAGTTGTTGGCCAAATATGTCAAGTACAAAGTAAACCTAGAAAAAATCTTGAAATCTGATATTGGATACATAGATTTCAAAAACATTCGCATCTCTCCTGACTATTTGCAACAAAACAAGAAAACTATTTTTGCAATGATCCGACAATTGGGACTGCCAACATTTTTCATCACATTTACAAGTGCAGAGCATCGCTGGGATCCATTGATGGTTGCGGTATCTAATTTGCATAAGAACAAGAAACATAAAAAAACAAAATGATACACTGGAAAATGATAGCATTGTCTACCTCATAAGAAAAGACCCAGTGACATGTACTTGCTACTATAGACATGGAATAAATGCTTTGAGACAATTGATATGCCATGATGAAATGTTTTTTGGAAAAATATCAGACTACGTTTTTGTGACTGAATTCCAGAATAGGGGGAGTGAGCATGACCACACACTGTTGTGGATAGAGGGTGCACCGATCTATGGAGTTGACAACAACTCACAGATCGAACAGTTTGTGGACAAATACATAACATGCAACACATATCATTTGGATCTAGAACTTGCCAAAGTTCATAGACATTATCATACAAAAAGTTGTAAAAAATGAAAAAACTCACATTGCAGATACAACTTCCCCGTGTCACCAATGAGAAAAAAAAGAATCATAGAGCCACTTAGTTTAGAGGACAATGTTTTCATTGAGAAATCTAGATCCTTGTTTGCATTTCTAAAACAATGAGACTTTGATGGGTTAATGAGCTTCGATGACTTCTTGACAGAGCTAAATCTAACAGAAGATGAGTACATCCAAGCCATACAATGTATGCTTAAACAACCAACAATTTTCCTTAAACAAAAACTTTCCCATATCTGGAACAACAATTTCTCCAAGGACATGCCAGTTATGTAGAATGAAAATACAGATGTGCAATATGTCCTCAATGCATATGCTGCAACATCGTACTATACCTCGTATATGACAAAGGTTGACAAATCTATGAGAAGTGCATTCAGAAGAATACAGAAATAACATGAAATAAGTCATATTGATGCTATACAAATGATACGTATGCTTGTTAATACATTACTTAATCTTCAACAAATGTTTTCTCAACAAGAAGTCCACTTTGCACTTTCTCTGCTCCTCAATTGTAGTTTCAAGAAAATGTGTCTTCATAAACACATCTCCACTTGAGAAACACACATTTGTGCTTAAACCACCATCTTTTCTAGAACAAGAGACTGACAATTTAGAGGACGTGCTATGTCGCTCTATTATTGATCATTACCTCCAGCGTCCATATCCTATTAATCATATCTTCTTAGCAGAATTTGTATCGCATTACAAAAAATATGGTGCACCCATATCAAAAATAAAAAAAACCCTCTATGAAACGGTTTGTCAAATACAACAAACATACTAACTATGAAAACTGTTGTAGAGAAAAACTATTGTTATACATTCCATTCAATGAAAATGAAAACACATAAAGCATAACTTCCCTACATGGGAAGTTGCGTATGTTCCCTCTGAGACTATAGTGAAAACCAATGAATCTAGATTTACTTATAATGTTAATCCAACATGGGATGATCTAGAAAGTGTAGTTAATGAACTAGAAAACCCTAACAATCTTGATGAGACATTCACAATCCGAAACACAACCAGAACTCCCTGCGAGTCCTATGAATTACAAGCAGATTTGCCTCATCCTTGAGTAGGAAACATTGAAAAACATATCAATATTGGCTTTCAAGTCACAAAACATCCTTTCCTTATTGAAAATAATGAATACCACAGAATCAGACGTCTGTTGAATTGAGAACATAAAACAATTCTAAAGGACATTGTGCTTAAAAAATGTTTGAGAATTCACACTCCTATGCACTTGTTCCTTATAGGCGGAGTAGAAATAGGCAAGACATTCACAACAAAATCACTATTCCAAATGCTTATACGAATCTATGATTCAAACAATTCCTATGATCCTATGAAACCAAAGGGCCTAATAGTTGCATACACAAGAAAAGATGCATATAATGCAAGTGGAACAACAATCCACTCTGCATTTTTTATGCCTTTTAACAAGTCACAGTTTCTTCCACTCAGCAAGGAAATGTTAGATACCTTGTCTAAGATTTATGACAAACTGCAACTTGTCTTCATAGATGAGGCATCTTTGATTAGAAGTCGCTTCTTGTATTCCATTGACAACCGGATAAGAAACATAAAACATGTGCACACGAAGTACTTTGGAAACATTGACATGATATTCTGTGGGGATCTTTACCAGGCACAACCCATCCAATATTCTTTGATATTTGAACAACCTACGGTCAACATGCAAATAGTGACGTGTGAATTATGGAAAGACAATATTAAATACTTTGAATTTCATACCACAATGCACTAGACAGATGAAACATTTATTGAAATTCTGAATAGAATGCGGACAAACAACCAACCACATGATGACTTAACATATATCAATTCGAGGTGCATGCGACTTGCACCAACAAACCCAAACTTCCCTTACATGTTCTACATGAATAGGGATGTTGCAATGAATAACAGGTTCATGCCATGGATCATGCTTGGTGATGATATCTTCATCAATTCAATTGACCTCGAAGAAGACAACCATGGAAATGTGCCACGTCATGAACATACAACAACTTTACCTTTGCAATTTGTCCTGAAAGTAGACATACTGGTTGAAATATATGCCTACAACTATGATTCACAGGATGGCTTGGTCAATGGTGCAGATGGAATACTCAAAGGCTATACCAAAACAAAAAAACTTGATATCCTCTGGATTAAGTTCCATGAATCACATATAGTCCACCAACAAGCAAACAAGTTGTATTATCTATATAATTCAAACACTACAATCAATTGGACACCTATCTTGTGAATATCAAAACTAGTATGGACATCAGCAAAGACAGTTCGACTGAATATTCGAAAACAATTTCCAATTAAACTTGCATATACACGTACAGTCCACAGATCGCAAGGACTAACACTTGATAGTGTTGCATTTGAGCATGCTAGAATTCAAATACATGGACTTGTATACACAACATTGTCCTATGTCAGAAGTATAGACTCCTTGTATTTACTAAGTCCTCTTACAAAAGATAACTTCAAAGTCAAACACAAAGTTGATATTGAGATGCAACGCCTTAGGACTACTGCAAAGTGTCATCTATAGTATGATTACCAATCCATACAAACAAACTCATATGTATAAATTCTCTCACTTAACACACACAACTTACATGCACATATGGATGATATACTCAATGACTATGACACAATGCAATCCGATATTCTATGCTTACAGGAAACATACATGGCATTATGCATGCAAAACAAGAAATTTCCAAATCATAGTTGCATATCGAGTTAAATTACACATGGGGTGATGATATTGGTGAAAAAACATGTCACAATTTTGGAGCAAATACATTTCTAAGAAAACAATGTTGAGATGGTGCTTGCAAAAGTATTTTTCCATGGATCAGAAATTGTAATACTAAATCTCTATGTTGCTCCCCATGCAACATTCTCTAACATACTAAATGTTCTTTCCAATGCATTGGACCATTTTCATCTGAACGAAACCATTGTCATTGTAGGAGACTTCAATATTGACATACTACAAAATAATGCCAGAACAAAAGAATTGGAAAAATACATGTGCAAATAGAGTTTCCACTTTCTTTTGAACAAACAAGCCATGTACAAAACACACTTATTGACCATGTATGGTCGAATATGTCCACTTCTCAATACAACATCTTTATCTTAGACACATACATGTCTGATCACGATATAATTGGTATTTCACTTGAATTACGAGAGATACATCAAACATATTGCATAATCATATTTCTATGTTTCAAAGCATATATGTTTAGCTTGTTGCAAAAAACTAAGTTATCCAACTTCTTGGTTTTCCCTGGTTTGTACACACACTGGTCTAATCACGATACAATTGGTATTGCACTTGAATTATGAAATATACATCAAACATATTGCAAAATCATATTTCTATGTTTCAAAGCATATATGTCTATCTTGTTGCAGAAAACCAAGCTATCCAACTTAATAGTTTTCCCTTCTTTGTAATTGATTTTGGGCACAAACTTGTTTTACACAAATTTTTATATATACACAAACATGGATGAACAAAAAAAACAAAAAACAAAAACTGTACATTCTTCTAACACTATCTGTTACTCTATTCCTTTTATTCTATTGTATTTACTCTATGGACATATTCCTTGCTTTTTTCTTTACATGTCAACTTATGTTCATGTCCATTTTGTTTTGTGTTTTTTTTCATATAAACAAATTGGAAAACTGGACACGACAAAGAACTCTTAACCAAAAGTGTAGACTAATCCATGCAAAGGTGAATGTTTCTACCAGTGTTCCAGATCCAATTATCTATTTCTGGTTCTATGCTTAGTCACATATTTATGCTTGCGAGTTTTCGGGGTGGCGGAGTGAAAAATTCTACATCCGTCTATATCTTCACATCACGCTTCCGACCGACCACAGTTCATTTCCACACTTATCCAATTTTATGGGAGCAGGTTCCCCTGAAGGCATTACCGAACTCCCATGCCCCGTTTTCGGATATACATCTTGCACCCAAAACTCCGGTTATCTACAATTCAACCCCAGACTCCTCCAACTCGCAAGCCTCACTCTGCCTACGATAACTTCGTCTGACTGGCCCGCCTTTCCATACTTAAGACCAAGTGTTGTTCTGTGATGCATAAAGTTCTTTACTCCATTTTTTTTTTCTTCTATACTTGTCTCTTTTTCGCTTTTCTTATTCCCCTCTATTATCCGTTTCTGCTTCTATACATAGTCGCATGTCTATGCTCGCGGGTTCCCGGGGTTGTGGACTCAGAAATTCTATATCCATCTATATATTCACATCACAATTCCGATCGACTGTTGTTCATTTCCATACTTAGCCAATTTTACGCACGTCGGTTCCCAGCTATGCCCTATGGAACTCTCATGCCCCATAGTTGATGTGTTTCTAACGCTTGACAACTAGCAGGCAAAGTATTCTTCTATGAAGCATAAAGTTCTTCACTCCCTTTCTTTTTTTCCTCTTCTTAGTCAGATTTCTATGATAGCGGATTCCCAGGTGGCGGACTCACAAATTATATATCCATCTATATCTTGACATCACGAGTCTGACCGACCGCTTTCATTTTCTTACTTAGCCAATTTTATGGCCATGTGTTACCGGGTAGGCGTTATCAAACTCTCATGCCCCATGTTCAGAGTATACATCTTGCATCCAAAACTTGGGTGATCTACAATTCGACCACGAACTCCCAGGTTCAAAAAAGTACCAAAGAATTTTTCACTCCCCTCCATCCCCGCCACCTTCACCCCTTCCTAATGCACATTAAATATGATTTTACTAGTGACAACTCACCACAGATGTTCGAAAATATTGGCATTAATACATGGAAATCTCGAGGACATCTCCCATTAAAATGCATTAATGGGAGAATACTATGGAATCTGATTAGTTTCTTATTTTAGTTTTCAAGGCATCATCATAGCAAGAATGCAATATTGTGTTGGCCCCCTGTCATCTACAAAGGTGTTGACATGATGCCCCTCTTTAGTATTGTGCATATATTACAGGTTCACATATTTGAGAGTATGCTTGCATATGAAAATGTTGCTCCACCCTTCCAATTTGAACATAGTTTGCATTTGGGCCACAAAGAATACTAATAAAATAAAATAATATGAAAATTGTTTAAGTAAATATAAACAAATTATCTTCTAACTTGAACCTGGTTTTCTCAAGATCCAGGTATATTACAAATCTGACAATGTTTTCCCCGCCTTTCCATACTTTCTCGATTTGCCTACCATCTTCGCACACTTTCCCAATGAAAATTGATTACGCTTTTATTAGATTTGAAAAGATTTGCATTAATGAGGCCAAAGTTGGATGACATCTCCCATTAAAATGCATTAAACAAATATTTACGAGAGATTATATTACCATCCTCCAGTGTTCATTCTAAATACTATCACACAATTACTACCACATGTAGCTATATAAACAAATCTTTATCAAAACATTAGCTTTTCTCACATGCACCCCTCGTGCACCCTAGTCGCTTGAAGTAAGTCATATTTGGATCCATCAACTAAACCTACCTGTAGAGGTCAATATTATGGCATCTTATTTTTATTTATTTATTTATTTTTATTAGGTATATGGATGTTCAGCTCAAAAAAATTGTTATTTACTTCAAATTTTTGAAAGAATTGTACCCCGACTTTCCATACTTAGTGGATTGTTCAACTCTTTTTCTCACAGATTCGTGGGTTACCGGGCTTCCAGGTACACAAAAGTTTTGAAGTAGTTTTCGTTGTCGTCCATCCGCACCAACTTTGTGCACTTCCCAATGCACATTAATTATGCCTTTATTAGTCATGACTCACCAGACACATCAAAAATATTGGCATTAAAAGGAAAAAGGTCGAGGACATCTCCCATTAAACACATTGAACCAAGATTTACCAGAGATTATATTATGATCTTGCAGCGTCCATTTTAAATACTATGAGGAGAAACGAAATGTTCTCATCACCTTATGGTTGTAGCTCAACAACATTTCTGTGGAGATACCCTGAATATTTTCAGGCGCGAGGACCAGAGTTTTCAGTGGTCCATAGATTATGACTACTACTTGTCCCCTTCTTCCCAAAAGAAAGTTATCTCGACATCTAGAATTGCAGCAGAAAATTGTGTCCCCAAATTTTTTTACTTTAAGGAGTTGGTCATGTGCTGCGCCAAGAACTATATTTCGAACCAGTGGATTATCCAGATGGGCAACCATTCCCAAGTCTCCCTATCGCATCAAGTATTTCGAAAGAGGTTAACACTTCTCGACCCAACGACTACTTTCAAGGGCAAGAGTTGTAGACATTTCTTAAAGAAGCATGGTAATGAATTGGACCTCTTGCCTAAGTTCTTACAGAACCCAATGGGCGCTCCTCGGGTGATAGCCATATTACAGGTTATTGCATTTAAAAACATTTTTCGGAAAATTGCATGGATTTTCACGAGGATAACGAGACAAGAAAATGCAACCAACATCTCTCGGATCATTCTGTATATTTTATATTTTATGGTCAAGGAGGAAGCTGTCTTCCATTTTCGCAAGTTGATTTCCATTGAAATCTCTTCCCACTTATTGCAATACAGAAGGCATAAGAAATTCTTTATGTCATCTTATTTCATTTTTGTCATGGTGAATTGCTACCCATTCCCTAAACTATCTATGTGTAAGAAGTTGAACTGTGAATTTGACCTAGTAACATTCTCATACCAGATATTATGGAGACACATCTCTTGCCAACATTTTTATAAAGTCTTTAATGATTTTGTTTCAGTTTTTAAAGCATTGATGTTTGGAAAGTATATTCCCCGGTTGTCCGGCTGACAATCTTCCTGGATAGGAAGGCACACTAGAAGAAATGGAGAACTATAATGTTATAAGGATTTTTGGGTCTAAACAAAATCCTTGCTTCCTTCCATGTCACATATATGGTACAATGCTTTTTGATGGAATAACAAGGCAGTACATCTACTGGTTTCATTTTTACCATGAAAAAAGAAAAAGTCAATTCATCTCTCTGCCTTGGAAAGTCGGGGATTTCATGGTCAGGCACCACTTCAATAGTTCTTTCACTGACATTATCCTGAATGAACTCGGTTCTAGTACCAATGACTCTCCCAAGAAGAAACGAAAAGGCCCGGGTGAAAAAGGTGCCCAATCCCCGACCGCCACACCCAAGACCACAACATCTTAGAGCAATACTCCAACGACCTACCCAAGTAACAAAATCACACACATCTCTTCAGGTGGAGGAGGAGATAAGAACCCTCCCTCCGATAAAATTGAAAGTTGTCACTTCCCGCGATCAAAAACCGGAAAACAATAGTCCAAGAACAGGAGGGATCGAGGGGAGAAATTGATATCCACAATCTCTCCCTCGAAGATATGGAACTAGAAATTGACATTGAAAAAATATTCCCTGACAACGACCAACTAGAGAGCATTGCTCCGTACAATCCTGGGATGGAAATAATTGGCATAGATACATTGGACAAAGAAGATTCTTTTGCATTTCAGAGCGTTGTTTTTTACAACGAATCCAAAAAATTGATTATTGAAAAGAAAGATGTAAATAATAAGAAAGGGAAATCTCGTTTAGATATCAACCTATGCAACATGCGCCCTTCCCAGATCCCCCAGATACACCGAGCAACTGGAGACACTCTAGACAACTCTATTAGCGGCCTTGAAATGAAAAACGTCATGTTAAAGGAGCGAATCAAAGAATTGGAGGCAACTCTAATGCCTCTTCCACGGTTTGCTACTCCTTTGGAAATGGTCAGGCCACCGCACCTGTGGAAAAGTTAAAAGGATCAACAAGCCTTCTCACATCGTCCCCAGGCTATGTGGAAAATAATATAAACAAAAGAATGGAATTAATAACAGAGGCTTGGGAGATGTTTCTACCTCGATGCAGTTTTACCATTTGGTGTTAAAGTTACGGGTATGATGGAATTCAGAAGAAGACATGAGGATCTCCCTTCCCTGGATCGAATAGACCAGCTAAATGCATGCTGGAAAGAAAAGGTAAAGAACCTCAATGGTATTGTTCAAGCATGTAGCTAGGCCACATCTAGAAGAGACAAACTATTCAAGAAGCTAACTGAGATAGATCTAGTTGCCAACACCAATGAAGTCCAGGACCCTAAATTGATATTCAACTCGTTTTTTTTAACCAAGCAAGCATTTGATGATCAATTTCATATCTATAAAAAACTATCATTTGAAAATTTCTATCGATTTCTTGAATATGGTGAAGATGACGTGAAAACATGGCTAGTCGGTTATGCGATTAAAAACCAAGATGATCAAGAAGCATTGCACAACCTGTCTATTGATATAAGGGACTTTGAAAGTGAATTGTTCGATATAAAAATCCATCATGAAATCAACGTAGTGCCCATGAGGAGCTACATCGAAGAATGGTTCAAAAAGTTGTCAACCAGATTACCAATGGAGGTCAAAGCCGAGGAAAGCCATAAAAGGACATCAAAAATAAAATGACAAGGCATGGGACACCATCATAGTAAGTTGATACTGATCAAATTCTTCTGTCTCCATCCACTTACTCTAACAAATCTTTAACCAAGGACTAACAATTTTCTCTTTCTTCTTGCCAGGTCTTCTTGTTTCCATCACTGACTTTCTTCTTTCTACAAAATTCATTCTTGTACATCTTTTCTTTGTAGTCCGCGACAGTCCCAATCCCAGTCATTATGTCAAGCGCATTTTTATTTCACAGAATATGTAATGAACTATATATTTTTTTACAAATCTGAAGACAACTATTTTGGGGAAATATTCTCAATTGTATTTTGTGAACCAATTTATCTGAATATAAATATTTGAGGTTGTTCTATGGTGATCTTCAATGTTTGGTGTTGTTATTTGAAATTTGTATTTCTTCTTAAAATTCACTCATTTCCTTGTACATGTTCCTATTCTATACTGTGCATATATTACAGCTTCCTATATTTCAGAATATTCTTCGATATACAAAATGAAAATTCATATATTTTTTTCTTTATTGCTTCCAGGTTTGAGCTAAAATTGTGAGCCCAAAACACCATTCAAAATCGAACATGGTTTACATTTGGACCAAAAATAATCTATTAAGATACATTCATATGAATACATTTTAAATAAATATAAACAACATCCCTTTAAACTTGAACTTGATTTTCTCGGGCCCCTGGATTTCCTGCGGGTTGACTGGTTAGCAGACTGCCAGATCCTCACCTCCTTCTATATCTTCACATCAATAGCCTGACTGACCACCATCCCTTTCAACACTTAGCCAATTATCTCACCGGGGCGACCCAACTTAGCGCTATCAAATTATTATGCCCCATGTTCTGTGTTATACATCTTGCACCCAACACTTATATGATATACATTTTGCACCCAACAATTATGTGATACACATTTTGTATCCAAGACTTCCGTCATTTACAATTCGACCCCAGACCACTGGACCTCGAAAGATTCACTATACTTGGGTTCTCAACTTTCAAAACATTTATCGCTCTCTTCAATCCTTGTCACATTCCCACCATCCTCAATGCACATTCATTATGATTTTACTATCGACAACTCAGTACACATGTTCACTTGTTGGCATTAACAAGAAAAAAACCTATTCAACAATGATTTACAGGAGCCCGACCAACCTCCGGGTTGGCGCTATTATAAATCTTGCACCCAAAACTTGCGTCATCTACAGTTTCTCCATATACATCTTGCACCCAAAAATTGGGTCATCTACAGTTTCTCCATATACATCTTGCACCCAAAACTTTAGTCGTCTACAATTCATCCAAAAATTCGAACATGGTTTACATTTGGACCAAAAATAATCTATTAAGATACATTAATATGAATACATTTTAAATAAATATAGACAAAATCTCTTTAAACTTGAACCTCACTTTCTCCAGCTCCTGGATTAGTCGTGGGTTCTCGGGTTAGCTAATATCCATATATATCATCACATCATTAGCTCAACCGACCACTGTCCCTTTCAACACTTAGCCAATTATCTCACCGTCGGGTCCCAACTTAACACTATCAAATTCTTATGCTCCTTGTTCTGTGATATACATATTGCACACAACACTTCCGTAATATACATCTTGCACACAACACTTCCGTGATATACATTTTACACCCAACACTTATGTGATTTACAATTCGACCCCGTACTCCTGGAATTTATTGTTCACTTAAGTTTCAAACCATTTATCACTCTCTTCAATCCCCACAACATTCCCACCCTTCCCAATGCACATTCATTATTCTTTTACTAGCGACAACTCAGCACACAGATTCACTATTCAACTGTGATTTACGATAGTCCGACCAACCGTCGTTGCTTTTCATACCTAGCCAATTCTATGGCCGTCGGTCCCCGGGTTGGCACAAGTTAATATGTCAAAGTCATGCAAGAATGTATCAAGAGCACAATCACTCCCACAAGTTGCGATAAAAACTAATCTTCAACAAAGCATTTTCTCACAACCTTTTTAATGGTAAAAGCACAATAGAAAACAAGTAATTGGATAAAATATTGGACTAGAAAATGATGGTTTTTCAATGGGGCTTTCCAAGTATATGCAATAAGTATACAACTCCAGAAACATACAGAAAATATCTTGCCAGGAAATGGAATATCTATTACAGATTTGAATATATTAGCCCTTGTTTTCCCTCTTCTATACTTAACCAAATTCTCGTTTCTCTTTTCCCTCTACTTTCTCCTTCTTGTTACTTAGTCATTTTACCAAAAATGTGTAGCTGCACGGGTTGGCGGACTCGTGGCTTCACATTTTCACTCGTTATTTTATATTGCGACTCCGACCAACCGCTTCCCCATTCCATACCTAGCCACATTTCCAATCACGGATTCTCAGGCAGGCAGGCTCTAGATTGCACTTCCATTGTTCCGTGACCTCCAAAGAGCACCCAGAATTCCGTGATATACAAATTTACAACCAGACTCTCACATCATACCCTCTTTCCCATTACACATTTTTCACTCAAAAGTTTCAAGAGCTACAATTTGACCGTCAGGTCCTCACGTCTCCTATGGAACTATTGTCACCCCATTTTGAAGCTCATCCGTCCACTTTCCATACTTCACCATTTGTTCGAATCTCTTTCGCGGATCGTCGAGTTAGCAGGTTCACGAAATATCCAATTCCTAATCGTTGTTTCCTGTGCCTGCCACCTTCGCACTTCTTTCAAGTATGCAATAACTGAAGTTTAATGCTGACAGCTCCAGAAACATGAAGAAAAGATCTTGCCAGGAAATGGAATATCTATTACAGATTTTAATATATTAGCCCTTCCTTTCCCTCTTCTATACTTAACCAAATTCCCGTTTTTTTCCCATTTAATTTCTCTTTCTGGTTATTTAGTCGTTTTTTCCAAAAATGTCTAGCTGTACGGATTGGTGGTCTCACAGGTTCACATTTTCACTCATGCTTTTATATCCCGACTCTGACCAACCGCTTCCCATTCCATACATAGAAACTTTTCAGATCGCAGATTTCCTAGTAGGCAGGCTCTACATTGCACTTCCATTGTTCTATGACCTGCAAACAACACCCAGACTTTCATGATATACAAATTCACTGTCAGACTCCCACATCATACCCTCTTCTGTGATACACAGTTTGCATTCAAAATTCTTCCGTGATACATAGATTTTAATATATTAGCCCTTCCTTTCCCTCTTCTATACTTAACCAAATTCCCGTTTGTTTTTCCCCTTTACTTTCTCTTTCTGGTTATTGGCCGTTTTTCCGAAAATGTCTATTTGTGCGGGTTGGCGGGCTCACGGGTTCACATTTGCACTCGTGATTTTATATCCCAACTCCGACCGACCACTTCCCATTCCATACCTAGCAACTTTTTAGATCGCGAATTTCCAGGCAGGCACACTCTAAATTGTACTTCCATTGTTCTGTGACCTGCAAACAACACCCGAACTTCTGCGATATACAAATTCACTGTCAGACTCCCACATCATACCCTCTTCCGTGATACATAGTTTGCACTCAAAAGTTTTGAGACCTACAATTTGACCTTCGGGTCCTCACATCTCTTGGGTAACTATTGTCACCACATTTTCAACCCCGTTCGTCCGCTTTCCATACTTGCCCATTTCTTGGAATCTCTTTCGCGCCTCCAATTCCTAGTCATTTTTTCCTATGCCCGCCACCTTCACACTTCTTTCCAACTATGCAATAACTGATATTTAATCCTAATGGCTCACCATGCCTCTAGGAGACAGTCATAGTAACTGTTCGTAGACAAATTGTTCAAAAACATGTAGAAAATATCCTTCCAGGTAATCGGATATCTATTACAAATATCAATATACTAGGTATAATTTGAATATTGTTTCCCTATTGCATACTCAACGATTTTTTTTCTTGCAGGTTCCCGGACAGGCGGACTGCACTTCCAATGTTCCTTGACCTGCAAACAACACCTCAGCTTCCACAATGTACAAATTGACTTCCGAACTCCCAAATCATCCCCTCTTCCGTGTTACACTTTTTTCACTCAAAAGTTCTGATACATACAATTTGACCGTCAGGGCCTCACGTCTCCTCGGGAACCCTTGCCACCCTATTTTGAAGCTCGTCCAACCTCTTTCCACACTTGGCCATTTCTTGGAATCTCTTTCGCGGATCATCGAGTTGGCGGGTCCAGACAATTTCCAATTCCTAGTCACTTTTTCCTGTACCCACTACCTTCACACTTATTTCCAAGTATATGAAATAAGTTTACAACTTCTTCAAAAACCTGTATAAAAGATCTTGCCAGGAAATGGGATATCTATTACAGATTTGAATATATTATCCCTTCTTTTCCCTCTTCTATACTTAACCAAATTTGCGTTTCTCTTTTCCCTCTACTTTCTCCTTCTTATTACTTAGTCGTTTTACCGAAAATGTCTAGTTGCGTTGGTTAGCGGACTCATGGCTTCACATGTGCACTTGTGCTTTTATATCGCAACTCCAACTGACCGCTTCCCCATTCCATACCTAGCCACATTTCTAATCACAGATTCCCGGGAAGGCGGGCTCTAGATTGCACTTCCATTGTTTCGTGACCTCCAAAGAGCACCCAAACTTCCTCCATATACAAATTTACAGCCAGACTCTCACATCATACCCTCTTCCCCATTACACAATTTTCACTAAAAAAATTTGAGAGCTACAATTTGACCATCGGGTCCTCACGTCTCTTGATTATCTCCTGTAAACCTATTTTGAAGCTGGTCCGATCACTTTTCATACTTGGCCATTCCTTGCTTTCTCTTCCCCGTCT
>JZKD02S1605439.1:388602-428351 GCA_000966675.3 Picea glauca | reverse complement strand
ATATATATATATATATATATATATATATATATATATATATATAAGGTCTTGTTTCTAAATATGCAATTAGTAAGCTTTAATGCTAACAACTCATCATGCAGGAACTATATATATTGTCATTGATGAGTGAAAGGATCCAGAAGATCTTTCATTAATATGCATTAAACCAAGATTTGCGGAGGGTTTTATTATCCCTTCCGAGTGTTAATTTCAAATATCATGGAATTTCATTCGCACGTCCGCAGCTTGGATCGTTCACGAAACCTCCAATCCTTAATTGCTCTTCGTTGTACCTGCCACCTTCGCACTTCTAAGTATGCAATAATTAAGCTTGACTTCTAACATCTCATCATCCAACACCCATAGAGATTGTCATTAATGAGCGAAGAGATCGAGGAGATTTCCCATTCACACGCATTGAACCAACATTTCTGGGGGGTTATATTATCCCCTCCAATTGTTCATTTCAAGCATCGTATGGAGAAAATGAACATTCTCATAAACTAATGGCACCAACTCAACAACAGTTATGTGGAGATACAATGAACATCTTCAAGCATGAGGACCAAAACTTTTGGTGGTCCAAGGCATATTCTTACTACTTGTCCCCTTCCGCCCAGAACAAAATAATTTGGACCTCTGGGATTGCTTGTGCAGGTTGTGTCCCTGAATTTTTTGACTATAAGAAGCTGGTCTCTTGCTGAGGGGATAAATATATTCCAGACCAAATAATTATTCGACTGTGGAACCACTCCTCTGTTTATTTGTCGCCTTAGGTCTTCTGCCAGATGTTAATATTGTTGTAGCCAACATTGACATTCAAAGGAGAAGACTCCAGAAAGCTCCTAAGAAAGCATAATAATGGGTTGGACCTCTTGCCCGAGTTTTTGGAAGACCCGATGGAAGTTCCTAAAGATATCACAGACTTGCAGGTTAGTTCATTTAAAAATCCATTCCAGGAATTTGTCTGGTTGTTTATAAGAATAACGGGACATGAATCCACAACAAATATTTCCCGCATGGTTCTTTATATTTTGTATTTCACAGTCAAGTAACAAGACATTTTTATTGGGGGAAGCTAATTTCCCATGAAATCTGTTCCCAATTGTCAAGCTTCAAAAAGGACAAGAAATTTTATATGTCACCCTACTTGGTTTTTGCAATAGCTCATTACTGTCGATTTCCAAAACTGCCCCTGTCCAGGAGGGTAAACTGGGAATTTGACCCATTAACCTTCTGGTGCCAGTCCTTGTGGAAGCACAAGGCCTCCCACTATTTTTATGAGGTTTTTAATGACTTTGTGTCTATTTTCAAAGTCATGTTATTAGGAGAAGATGCTCCCCGCATATCTAACTAGGACACCAAGGTGTTGGACAAGAAGGGGGCGCTTGAAGCAATGGATGATTACAGTGTGATAAGAATTTTTGGCTCCATGGAAAAAACTACACTCCTTCCATGTCATATTACAGATATAATGTTTGTTACAAAAATAGCAAGGCAATCAACTACTAGTTGCATCTATTCCATGAGAAGAGAAAAAAATAGTTTATTCCTTTGCCTTGGATGACATCGTTGTAAGGTACGTCAACAAAAATGATGAATTCGCAACACATTTCAATAACATGAACCTGAGATATGCTGAAAAGATAAGAGGGTTCGACCATAAGAATTTTTTTTTAGAGCATTTACTTACAGTTGGCCTTGACAATTATTTTTTCCAGAAACACCTGGGTGAAAATAGAAACACTTGCGACAACACTCTTTCTTCTGATGTCGACGACCTAGACACATTGAAAAGCACCACTGAATTGTACAAGCAACAAAGTAAAGGCCCCGGTGAGCAGAGTGTTCAATCACCGCAAAGCACGACATCCCGGAGCAACGCTCCAAAGGCCTACCATAGTAACAAAGAAACCCAAAGTTATTCAAACGGAGGAGGATATAAAAACCCTCCTCATCCTAAAATTGATAGTTCTCACAAGCTTCCCATGGAGAAGAAGAGAAAAAAAAATTGTAGGGCAGGAGGAAGAGCTCGAAATTGAGAGTGAAAACATGGAACTTGACACTGATCTGGATAGCATATTCCGCAGCCTTGATCAGCCGAGAGACGTGATCCAATATATTCTCCCAATGGACATAGTTGATACCAAATTTTTTTACGAAGTTGAATCCTTCGTATTCCAGAGCGTTTTTTTTGACAAGTCTAAAAAATTAATTATTGAAAAGAGAGATGTAAAAAAAAAACCAAAGGAAAATCTCGTTCAGAGGTTGACCTTGCGAACATGTGACCGTCCCAAATCTCTCAACTTCACAGAAAAATTGAAGATTCTCTTGATGATTCCATTGGATTCATTGAGGCCGAGAATTCCAAACTAAAGGGTCGGGTCAAGGAATTGGAGCAAGCTTTGATTCCTATTCCATTTCTTTCCAGTCCTTTAGTAATAGCCATGCTCGCCACCCATGCAGTCAAGTTAAAAGGATCCTCTAGCCTCCTCAGATCGTGTAGAGGATATGTGGAGAATAATATCAGGACAAGAATGGAACTAATTACTAAGGCCTGGGAAACATCACAAACTATGGCTTCCCTTGGAACGAGGGAACATAATTTTCTCGAACATTTGCAGACGGATTTAAAAAATGAAAAAAGCTTCTATTTGGACACGGTCATCCCTTTTGGCCTCCATGTAAACAACATGACAGACACGAGAAGAAGAGAACATGATATCCCCTCCAAAATCTAGATCACTCAATTAAAAGCATGCTAGAAAGAGAAGGTGAAGAAATTGCATCTCATTGTCCAATCATGTGAGAAATCCATATCAAAGAAAGAAACATTATTCACAAAGATGAACAAAATAGACTTAGCCAGAAGGACCAATGAGTTCCAAGACCCCACGTTAATCATCAACTCATTGACCTTAACTAAGCAAGCCTTCGATAAACAAGTTGATATTTTTAAGGCATTTTCTTTAGAAAATTTTTACAGCATCCTTGAATATGGTGAAGATGACGTGGGAAACCAGCTAGTCGAATATTCGGTATAGAATGAAGACATTGATCAGGCTCTGCATAATCTTTCTATTGATCTAAGGGAATTAGAAAATGAACTTTTCAACATAAAAATCTGGAATGATATCAACGTCCCCCTTGGAGAAGCTACATTGAAGAATTCATCGAAACAGAGTTGAAGTGGGTCGCCGACGAAAGGCAACAGAAAAAGGCATCAACAAGCAAATAACAAAAAGGCTGATATGTACTATCGTTGTAAGTCTATACTAATCACATCCTGCTTTGTTTATCAATCTAGTTATTCCACCTTTACTGAATAGAAATCTCTAGCCAAAGATTGATACCTTCCAATTTCTTCTTTTCAGGGATTACACTCTACCATCGCCCACTTCTTATTTCCACAATCCTATTTCTTGTACATATTTCTCTTATGGGCCGCAAGAGCCCCAATCCCAGTCTATATGAAAAACGCATTTAAATTTCCAGGAATATGTAACAAGCTATTATTTTTTGATATATTCCAAATAAAACTATTTTTTATCTCCTTTTATATTTATGTGCTCCTAAATTGTTATCTCCAACTATGCTGGATGTCAAGAAATTGTGTTTATTTAATTTGAATTATCTTTTTCTCATGCATATATTTTTCTCTTATTATGCATATAACTTTTTTTTTCCTGGCACATATAGACACAGGTCTATGGAATTGTACTTAACTCTAACCAGTTCAAAATATACATTGAACGGATAAAACATTGAAGAGATAAAAATGCAAAGTAGGAACCAAAATCTCAAGCATAGCAACTCACACCACTAGAAAGAACAAAAATTTCAAACATAGCAAGATGGATTATATAGTTTCAAAAAATAAATGGGACTCTAGAGACCACGTGCCATTTCTTGCATGGATACCACCTATGCTTCATGTTGCTTGCCACATCTGCACTGCAATTTCCATCTTCCCCGGGTAATTTTCCCCCATCCCTCTGCATTTATTCCCAAATCAACCCGACAGGGACTGCACTTCCATGCAACACTTGTTTGGATAACAATCGATAATTTTTTAAAAAAGTGGAATCCACATTAAGTTTAAATATCCTTGTTTTATAATTATGGTGGAATTTTTTTAAATACAACTAAGCATTGATATCCTCCGAGATATAAAGTGAATATTTTTATTGGAAAATTATAAAGTTAAAAGAAGTCTTAAGTTGCAAAAAGTATGTTAAGCTCAATAAAATCAAAGAAGTCATAAAGTTTAAAAAATACATGAAGTGAAGATATAATTTACCCCTCACTAAGGTCGAAGTAACTATAGTGGGGTCCTCAATCTGATCTTGCATCAATAATTATTAAAAAAGGGTTCCAAAATTCGATAAAAAGGATCACATTTAAAGATTAATGAAGTCCAAGTAGGCTATTATTATAGTCTAAGGTCCTTGGGTAAATAAAACATTTATCAGTGGTTTAATATATAATTTAAAAAATAATTGACATTATTCAAAGATATAAAAGGAAGTTCTCAAAGTTAAAAGTTATAAGGAATTGAGTTCAAAAGTTACCAGGAAAACTAAAAGTAATTGATATTATCAAGAAGGTTACTCAAGGTATCAATTAACGTAAATTATCAATGAAATCAAATGGGGTCCAATAATGAGGAAACATGAAGATTCCCTAAAACTTTAGGGAACTTTGCTTCAGTGCTACTTAAGGTCAAAGGGACACTTGGAGGGAAGGATATCACTATTTCTATTGTTCCCACCAGATGTAATAATTATGTTAGTACTAAATTCGTTAACCAGTTAGCAATTTCTGAGTAAAATCTAATTTAAAAAATAGACTTCTGGAATGAGAAACAATATGACATAATATGTTTTAAACTGAATATTGGGGATTATACCTTTGTATCACAATTCACTATTGGATCTTTATGGAGCAATGAGGATGACTTAAATCTAGGTTCACCCTGGATGGAAACACTAGGGTCTTTCATCTTAAACATGGAGAATTTTTTTTTGACATTTTCCTATAAGAAGAAGATGATGACATTTCAAGACATTACAATGAAGTCAAATTCGATAGTAACTTCATCAAAATACCTTCAAAATACTTCAAAGCTGATCCTTCGGGAAAATCAAGGATCAATATCAAAGATACAAAAATAATTTGACAAAGTTATTGCAAATAAAAACCAGGAAATTTCTCGTTTAAAAGACCACAATCAAAAGTTACTTAATCAGATCAAGAATTAAAAGGATACAAAACAATGTGTTTAGAGGTTGGGAAAAGAGAATCAACATCTTGAGAAGAAATTATCAAAAAAAGAAGAAGAAAGTTTGTGCTTAACGATCATTAATCAAATATTGTTAGAGCATATCAAAGGACTAAAAGACAGTAGAGAATCGAGACACGAAAAAAGTTGAAATTTCCAAAAATGAAGAGATTGCACACTTAAAGAATCATAATCAAAACCTACTTACGCAAATTAAGAAGCTAAAAAATGATAAGAATTCATTGGAGAACAAGCTAGAACAAATCCAAGAGGAAACATCAAAATCCTCAAGTGTAAAAATCCAAGTTGTGGAACAAGGAACAAAAATAGATCCAATCCACATCAAAGCTCAAGATGATGCCAATCCAATTGAAGAAAAAACATATAGAGATGTTGGAGTACAAACAATGGAGGTTATAGGTGTACTTACTACTATCCCCCATTCCTAGGGTTAACTAAGGAGATGATGTCTATGCCCTCGGGTTGTATACATGGACTAACGAGAGATGGATTGACCTATAGTGTCCACTTACAGAGACGAAGCCCTGCCTCACCACCATACTTCTCCATTCTTCATTATGGAATTCACCACACCATATTTCTTCCAGAAGATGGTGGATCTTTCTCCATGAGGTAACCAGTCAGGTATCGTGGTAAGTGTCACTTTAATACTTGGGGCATTTGAATATGTTTCATTGAAACTTCTCTTGATTATGGAACATTTTGCTTGGAAATTATGCTTTTTTCCTTATTTCACCTTGGTGAGTGTCATGATTTCCTAGTAAGTGGACACCCTTGGGGAAATGGTTGTAACTAGAGGTTTTCCTTGAAGGGTTGTTGTACCATCCCCACTCATACTTACCATTTTCCATTACTCCTTCTCTTCTGTGTCCCCATCTTTTAGGTCATTGGGATTATTGACCCAAGAAGGGCATGTACCTCATTTCATGGGAAGAAGGGGTTGAAGGACCAAAGGCTTGTAGCTGGAAAAAGATAAAATACAATCATAAAAACTTCCATATGCTCGCCCAGGGATCCAAAGAACAATGAAATGTTTCTAAAAAAAATTGAGGGACTCACAAAATAAATAACTAATTAAACATGCCAACAAAGGTAGATCATGTGTGGGTAATGCTTTTCAGGATTCAGTAGAAGTCCCACATATTGTATTCAACTTGGGGAAGCATGGTCAAGTATGACCAAGGTAGAGTTAATGTGGCCAATGTTTTCCATGCTTAGGTAGTGTTATCGCACAATCTATACTTGCCCAAAGCCTAAAGGCAAGTAGGCCTAGATTGATGTAACAATGAGGTAGTCCTATCACTGTCACCCCAATATGATACCTATTTATGTTTAGTAGGAGAAGAAACTCAATCCAAAGGAGACGTCCCAAGACCTAGTTGGTTGACGAAGGGTAAAAAGGCCATATAAAACCCACCACTCTCTCTAGGTCACTCGAGGAAAGAAATCACTTGGTAAAGTTTAAAGGGGAAAAGGAAAATGAAATGAGTGGTACTTTCCCTTTACCAATGAAAAAAAAATGTTAGCAGTAAGTGATGATATCAATGTTTCAAATCAGTGACTTCAAGATATAAATATGCTACTGAAACAAGTAAATTTTACCACTTTGCTACAAATTTAATTTTTTGTCATCATAGCTTGCAATTTCTGGACACATGAAACAAGTAAATTTTACCACAAACATCCATAGCATGAATAAAAATGCATATTTTACACTTACTTCACCAATAATAATCAAGTCAAACCCTAGTTGAAGACCATTCCACCATGAAAAATGCCAAAATACACCACCACAAAGCTCTCCCAAGAGATGTGCACTAGTTATTTCATCCAACAACCCTTAAAGAGGGTGAAAATTTCAGACCACCACTTGTGTGTGATGATTTATGATGGAAATGAATGTCACTTTATGTCGATTTATACCAAAATTATGACCTTTAATTATTTTAGGTCAAAATATCAAGGTCGACCTGGCCAGTTTACTCAAAAATTACTTTTTTACCAAAATAAATTCAATTTGCATCTAATTAGGCCTCCAAAGGTGACGCCATTCCCTCCTAGGGTGACATTGGGCCTCAATTGTAGGACGATGGGAAAAGGAGATGAAACGTTGGGCCTCCAAAGGCTTAAAATTTTCCCACATGTGCCAATGGCCTCATGAATGCCTCCAAGGTAACAACCCTAGTGGAAAAGTGACATTGAGGGATGTAGAGGTGACGTCCAAGGCCTCCCAAGGCCAACGTTCAGGTGGGAGGAGAATGAGACCTCAGGTCTAGGTCTTCCATAGTGTCTCCAAAGGCAATGTCCTTCCTTCATTTGGTGCAAGCCTTCAGTCTCTTCTTACCCCTGGCTGGGGTTTCAACATCCATCTATGGGCTTCGATCCCCCATGAAGGTCTGAGCTACTCATTCCCTCATGTGTACTTATCCACCAGGAAAGGTCCTGTAGAAACAACAAGTACGCCCTCCAAGGTTTCATAAGTCAAAATGATCATAGCACGTACATCACATCCAATAATTAAATTACCCAAACATGTGCATCAAACCCCCCTTAACCCCAAACAAATGCTCAAAGACATTATGCAATTTGATAAGTTAGGTTTGGAGAGGGTCTCAGAGTGTCCTATTGGGCTAACCTCTCTTAAGTTTGGGGTGTTTCTGAGGTGTAGCCTAGTCTAAGTCATGTAATTGCATGAGGTGGCATGGGGTAAATATTTAGGCACATGGTGCATGTGATAATAGGGAAATGTAGAGTCTTACCTATGGGTGCCTTTGTGGAGGGCGAGTTACACCTTGTCATGGATGAAATTATTTCCTATCCCATTCATTGCCATTTATTCTTAGCTTTATTTATTTTGATATTTTGCTCTTGTGCTACAAGGAAATAGTTGAGGGCCATTGTCCTGGCTTGATGACCAGAGGTGGACCGTGACGGCGTTATCCACAAACATTTCATGGAAATGAGAAGGTTGGCTTGTGATGAGACCCCCTTTCTCTTGGCTATGCCACCAAGAGACACTACCTTGGTTTGGTGACTAGATAAGTGGTAATGTCATACCGCTACATGCTCATGGTCATAATAGGTCGGCTCGTGATGAGACCTCCTATCCATCAACTAGTACCTTGAGTGTTTATGTTATCTTGTGGGTCCCATTTTTTTACTAAGAATATTTTCACTGCTTTCTCAGGGATCCATGGGTGAATCATCTATAAGGTTTAAAAATTGAATTTTAAATATTTCCAGCTACTTTTACCCTCTGGGCATTTATCCCCTTCTTCCCACGAGGTAAGGTACAACCCTTCCTAGTGTATCCAATCCCAATTCCCAAACAAGGATAGGGGATATGCAAGGAATAAAGATGGAAAGTGTTAAGTATGGAGGGAATGAATGATGAATTTTCACAGATCCACCCAGTAGCAACCCATCCTAAAGGGAAATCAACTTACTAGGGCACTGTGTCGCCCTTCCAGGTATGAACGAAGCAAAGATCATAATTTCCAAGAAAACGTCATGAAATGAAGAAGGATTCAATACAACATGTTCAAGTTCTTCAAAAGTCAAAGTGATACATACCATGATACCCAGACTCATTACCTCATGGAGAAAGAGTCACTACTACTTTAGGACCATGTTGGTGTGATGGATATTGTTGATGGTGATACGTGGACTGCGTTGAAGAAAAGAAGGGCCCTCTAGGACCATGCTTAAGTCGTCTGGCTCTCGGTACTCCATGTCTAGGACCTATGGGCCTCGAGACATGATCTCCTTAGTTATCCCTAGGCTAGGGGATACCATATGGCTCCAATTTGGGGACATGTGCTCACTGTAGAGAACATGAGAACCTCAACATCTATGGTATGACCCGTGCCTGTTAAATCTGAACAAAAGACATTAGTAATCCCTAGGGTGGTGATATCACCCCTCATCCATATATGATAAAATAAACAAATAAAATCATCTCTAGTCTAACATATGTTTATGTGCATACATATATAAAAAATGAATCAAGACAACATGAAAAATGCAACTACAACTATGCTAACATGACATGAAATGGTATTTACAATGGATGCAAATGCCTACCTATCCTAACTTACATGTGCTTACATGTGAAGTCAAGTCTCTGCCCCATGATAGGGTTTGAGGAGGCATCCACTAGTTGGTAACAAACGTTTCCTCCCTTCAAGCATAAATAAATAGTAGGCATCATTGACTGACTTCATTCTGATTCTGAAGGGTCCAAGCCAAAATTTTGTGCATCCCTTAATTTTCTTAGGCTCCCCCATATTTTTATCCCACTCAAACCAAATATCCTTGCTTGTAGTCACCTCCTTCAGAATCAACTACTTCTTGTATTCCAATGTATTGTGTTGAGGGAGGGGGTTGGGGTTTTGTAGTAAGTACATCTTCTTGATTTGGCTCAGTCAAAAAATGTTCATCATCCCCCTTCCATTTGATGAAGCCAACTCCTTTCCTAATAAACCTTATCAAATTGACAATTCCATCCTCTTGTGTAGAAGAATAGTCATCCCAGTCCTCAGATAGGTTAGAGGCATCGTTAGGATAATCACCCCAACTTGTATCTCTCTCCTCCTCCATAACGATGGGGCAAGATTCTACCAAATCACTATCCCTTATGTATGTTTCGTGCAAATGTAACGTCTCCTCGTTACCTTGTGAATTATAAGAGGATTTTGGTCACCCTTTCCCTTGGTCCATGTTATCTCATCAATATTGTCTTCTTATACAAAGGGAAGAGTGGACCAGTCTTGAAATAAGTAGGGATCTACAAAGTTGTAGTTACTATGTCCATGATTAGACCTTTCAATGTGTTCCATCCTATTTTTATTGTTATGCAAAGCGATAAAATCTTGGGTCCCGATAGGGATATTTGTATAGGACAAGTCCATCTGCAGACTTTCGCCTAAAGTAGCAGCCCATTCCCTAGATAATATCATTCCCCCAAGTGTTAGGTACATAAAAAACAATGACATCCATTATGACGGTGAAATAAAGGTAGTCAGCAAGGTGGACTTCAATAATTTCCATCAAGTTGTAGACCTTGATCCCCTTTGACTCAAATCCAAAAACGTTGGCATAAGGCCCTGTAACTTCCAACCCTAATTGGTTCATAACCTTCAAACTCATCATATTGAAAAATTACTCGGAGTCAAGCATGTAGTTGTGAAGACATAGGTCATATATTAGAAAGGAAGTGAGAAAGGGTGTTTGTTCATTTTGCTCAAAATGACCAGTTTGTAATAGTGTGGAAGTTTCTTCGAACAATTATTGGTCATATGGGGTTTGTTTTGTCAAAGAAGGGATTTCCAACATTCCACGAATCCTTTTGACCTTTTGTAAGATATAGGACATACTAATGCTTAGGTTGGTCCCACCATTGCTAGGTTTTTGTAAAGGTTGGGGTATATCCCTAGCATACACATGGGGCTCTCCAAGCTTCACCCTTGAGTCCTCACTTGTTTGTCTCAAGCACTCAATCCTAGGCTTCCTCATGTCTTCATTTTCTTAGAAACAAGGTAAATATGGAATCTGCACAATTGGGTTTCTCATGAGTAGTCTTCAGGTGATCACATTCAAAATGGGAGTATTTGTATGATAAGGACTTAGTATCATCTTCTTGCCTCGCAACATTTTGTAGATCCAAGGTGTTTGGACAAATTTGTTCATTTGGAGAATAAGGTTTTATTGTCTGACTAGTATTTTGAGGAAGTCTCATAGAAGGAGGCTTTTGGGCTTGTGATAGTACCCTTTCCAACTCAATAATTTCTTCAGAGGTACCTAGATCCTCAGAGGGTTGTTGGGCCCTTCGTTTTTGGGAAGGAATTGCGCAAGTTTTGACTAAGCACGAGTTGCACAAACTTCATCAGAGGCTGGGAGAAAGAGTAACATAAAATAGTTGCAGAAGTCAATGCAACGCCAGCTAAGTAACAAACAGTTGCAACAGAACAAGAAAGTGGGCAAGCCGAGAAGGAAGACACAACCCAACTATATATAGGGATGAATATAATTGTAAAAGGGGTGGTTTGGTGTTGTTGTTGTTGTTTGTTCAATTTTTCAGTTGGATTAGAGTTGGGTTGAGTCATGTCTATCAGAGTCGCCCAAGGTTTTGGGATTAGTTGTTGAAACTTGTTGTAAGTCGAGAAGAGATAAGACAAAGTCTGTATTGAACCTTTATATGTAACTCAGAGTATAATGAAGGAAAGATCCTGGAGCTAATATGAAGGAGAAACAAATTTTCAAAATATGATGTGTCTTTGTATGTTTACTTGTGCATTACATTGTTCCTTTATGGTTTATGAGTTATGTTTGATGGTTCTATGTTTAATCGTTGTTCATAACGTAAATAGGTTCAATTATTTTGGTTAGATGTTTTAGATATGATGTTGCCTCTTGCACAAGAACAAAATGAGTTCCAAATGATCTATGGATCCTCTTTAGTATTTTCCCTACCCTTCCCTATCTTTCTGTCTCAACAGCGCTTCGGGTGAGACTTCTTCTCCTCGAAGGAGATGAAAATGTTGGCGCTCTAGAATACACAGTACCTTTTGTTGGTAACCTGAGAAGGACCCTGGTGTGATCAAATTCACGCCAATAAGGGTTCATGTTGTTTTGAAAAAAATAAGGCATATTTCATATTTGAGAACCCATTCTTCCAAGTACCAGTCCCTTTAGGGGGAATGTATAACTTAATCTCATCGTTTTCCTCTAGTATCTCTAGGAAATCATATTCTTGTTCCTCAACATCTTCCTCATTGAACCATAGGACATCATCTTGGTCCTGAAGAAGATTGACCTTGGGAATGGGATCACACCATTTGAGATTTTATTCAATTCAACAAGCACCATCTTGTGCCTCCTTAAAGTTTGTTGTGAATTGGTTCCTGAGTGTTGGGTATATGTTATATTCTTTGCATCTGTGTGTATGTGGGTGCACTAAATTCGACAACTGCGTCTGACGATCCCTCTAGTAGTGTGTTGCCAATCATGTGCGTCGGGCGCTCCCTGGGGGGGTCCCAGGGGGCATGTATGGAAAGGGAATGAAGAAACCTTAGAAGCAAGGATTCGAGATAACCTTCCTGAGAAAATTACTCAGACAGTGCAACGAATAAAAGTAAGAACTGAAAATAAATTCCGACTGGTAGCCCAGTTAGATGAATTCGAAATTATGGACGTCATATTAGACCTAGGTTCAGATGTGAAAATTATACCCAAAAAGACCTAGGAAGCCCTAGGAAAACCAAGACTAACATATTCCCACATTCAGTTAAGAATGGCAAACCAATACTATATCTTTCCCATAGGAAGACTAGAGAACGTGGAAATCGATGTAGCAGGAGTAAAAAGAGTGGTTGACTTTGAAGTCATTGAGATCATGGGAGACAAGGACCCCTACCCTACGCTACTTGGCATCGATTGGGCCTACGAAAATTATGTAGTAATTGACTTAATGAAATATACCATGACTTTTGAAGCCGAGGGAATCAAGGTAGTTCAACCTTTGGACCCATATGTAGGACCCAGGTACACAGAACCAACATACAATAATATGGAAGGAGAAGACCTAGACCATTTGTACACTGTAACAGCTAGGACAAGAAATGATTATATAAACCCCACTGTGGATGGATCAGTAAGTTGGCGAAGTATACAGTCAGCAGACGAAGATTCAGAACTGGCTTTTGATAGTTGGCAACAAGGTTTTCATGAAAGATTCTCAAGAAGATGCACAATTATCAGAATGACTAGATGGGTTGGGACCGAAGTCAGAGAACACCCAGTATACGATGGCACCTCAGATCTAGACAACTTTTTGAAAAATATGGAAGAAACTATGGGAGAAGATCAAAGAATCTTGGTACTAGATATAGCTTTCCAGAACACCCCCACCAGATGATGGGCTACTCATAAATCCACACTCAGAACTTGGGACGAGGTGAAGCAAGCTTTCAAGTACAGGTTCTGGAATAGGGAGCAGTTAGAATAAAAAATGCAGACAGATCTCCACATTGTGCAACTGTTCAGTGGAGAATCGGACCCTAGGATACACATTCAACAGTGCATGGCACAGTGGTAGGCTGCGGAGATATGCTCTCACTTCTGGGTTTAGGTATTCCCCCATTCTCTAGGCCCAACCCCGAAATCTTGGTTTATACATGAGGAAACCAGATGATAGACCTGCGATTGGCAGATACTAGTAGCTCAATTTTGCAAAGACTTCTCATTCACAAGTAAGTACCCCGACCTTGAACTAGTCCTACAAAAGATTAAAGAACTTCTTTTTACAACTAATAGTGATAACAAATCAGACTTTGTAGTTTGTCCCATGCATACTCAATAACTTCAGAGTAAACTCCACTTACCCTTGATTGAAAATCCTATAGAATGTTATCAAATTAGCAAAGCTTCATAAATCCTAGACGAATTAGAAGAACTGAGAAAACTAGCCATCAAAGAGACCGAGGGGAACACAGAAATCCAAAACACCATACCTAGCCAGACCGATATTTCCTACAATTACCCTTTGAAATTGTAGAAACTTAACATAGGGACTGAAGAGAAACCCAAAATAGATTTGGTGGGAGATTGATGGGATGAGAAAACCAGTCAGGAAATACAGAGTTTTTTGTGGGAATACGAAGATTTGTTCCCAAAGAATTTTTTAGAATTGAAGGGAATCAAAGGAGTTATGGGAGAAATGAAGATTGAGTTAAAACTAGGATTCAAGCCTGTCAAACATAGGCCATACCGTCTTAACCCAAGATAAAAGAGAAAGTCAATAAGGAGATTGATAAGATGTTAGAAGCAGGTCTCATTTTTCTGGTAGAAGAAGAAGAATCGGTCAGCCCGATAGTAATTCAAAGAAATAAATACACTAAGGATATTAGAATCAGTGTGGACTACATAAGCCTCAACTCTACCTGTTTGCATGACCCTTTCCCAACACCCTTTACCGATGAGGTCCTAGAACAGGTTGCGGGGAGGGAAGCATACTCATTTACAGACGGATTTTTAGGATACCATCAAGTTAGGATTGTTGAAGAGGACAAGATAAAAACCACTTTCATTACCAAATGGGGATATTTTGCATACAATGTGATGCCATTTGGTTTAAAGAATGCCCCCGCATTTTTCTCTAGGATTGTGATAGCAGCCTTTAGAGAGTTCGTTCACAAGTTCATAGAAGTCTATATGGATATTTGGACAATATATAGTCTACTTAAGGACCATGTAGCACTACTAAGGCTAATGTTTGACAGATGTTGAGAGTTACAGATCTCATTAAACCTCGGGAAATGTATCTTCTGTGTGCCACATGGAAATCTGTTGGGCCACATAGTCTGTTGAGAAGGAGTATTGATAGACCTAGCTAAATTTGCGGTCAGTGTGAATATGATTCCACGTACGAGTGCTAAACAACTACGCTATACACATGGACACACATGTTACTATTGTAGGTTCATCCGAAGATATGAAAACATTACTACACCTCTGGAAAACCTCCTAAGAAAGGCTAAAACATTTTTATGGACTCCTAAATGTGGCAAAGCATTTGAGACACTTAAGGAGAAACTCATTACAGCATCGATTCTAATATTCCCAAACTGGGAGAAGGAATTTCACGTCCATGTGGATGCTTCAGGAATTTCCTTAGGGGCTATCTTAACGCAACCTGGAGATGGAGATATGGATCACCCTATCTACTTTGCGAGTCAAAAGTTGTCGCAAGCAGAGTGCAACTACACAACGACAGAGTGGGAAGGCTTAACCATGATCTATGCTTTACAGAAATTTAGACATTATCTGTTAGAGTCTCATTTCAAATTCTTTACTGATCATTCAACATTAAAATACCTAGTTAACAAACTTGTGTTGGAAGGGAGAATTTGCAAATGGCTGCTGTTATTTCAGGAATTTTTCTTTGAAGTCATCATCAAGCCAGGACAATGCAACGTCAGACCCGACCATCTATCCAAACTAGAGTCAGGAGAAAGTGGTGGAGCAGTGGATGACCAGCTCCCAGATGTAGATTTGTTCAAGATCGAGGTCATACCGGAATATATGGAGGACATAACAATCTTTCTCAGTACAGGGGCTTGTCCCGAAACATATTCCGCAACCCAGAAATTCCATATGGTTGTCAAAGCAACAAATTATCAGTCGATCGTCGAGAAATTTTATAAACTAGAACTAGAAAGCATCCTTAGATGATGTGTCCTAGATCATGAAAGGCAAGATATACTCTGGGAATGCCATAGTGGAATTGCAGGAGGAAAGGCAACAACATAGAAATTTCTACACACAGAACTGTGGTGGGAAACACTTTTCAAAGATGAAAAAGCATATGCCAAATCATGTGATGTTTTTCAAAGAGTGGGCAAGCCGTCACGCCGAGATGAACTTCCATTACAACCCATTAGAGCGCTACAAGCATTTGAGAAATGGGCAGTTGACTTCATTGGGCCAATCAACCCCACAGCTAAACATTCGAAGGCAAGGTACATCATTACCACAACCGAATACCTTACTCGTTGGGAAAAAGTAGCAGTGGTATAGGACTGTTCGACGGATACTGCTGCCAGGTTCATTTTTGAAAATATCATTACTCGCTTCGGATGTCCTAGGATCCTAACCAACAATCAGGGAACTCATTTCATTAGCATCACTATAGCAACACTTACAACAAAATTTATGATTCAACATCACAAGAGAAGTCCATACCACCCACAGGCCAACAGAACAGTCGAAGCCTTCAACAAAATCCTAGAAAAGGGACTAACAAAGGTCTGTTGCGCAAACTGAGAGGACTGGGATGATATAATTCCAGCGGTACTATGGGCCTACAGGAAAACCACGAAGAAAATCCACAGATACGCACCATTCTAGCTTGTTTATAGAAAATAGGCAGTGGTACCCATAGAGTTCATCACTCCAAGTTTGTATATTTCACAAGCCACATGTATGACATACGAAGAATCAGTGGCGCAGAGACTTGTGGAGCTATAAGAACTCAAAGAAACCAGATTTCTAGCAGACTTCCATCAGTCGGTTGAAAAGGCAAGACAAAAATATTGGCACGAACGACACATCAAAACCAAGGTATTTACACAAGGGGACAAGGTGTTACTCTACGACAGTCGATACCAAAATCATCCTGGCAAGTTGTGTATGCATTGGTTGGGACCCTTCCTAGTTGCGGAGATCCGACCATTAGGAGCAGTTTGACTCACGCAACTGGATGGTGTGCGATGACCAAGATGGGTGAATGGCGCTCACATGAAGCCTTACCTATCTCAAAATTGAGAAGAAGGACAATCTCTCTAGTCCGACAGAGCTTGTACAATAGCTAGATTTGAGTTTCATTTTCTTTCTGGAATTTTGTAAATTCAGTTAATAATGTCCATGTGAGCAGTGTTGCGCCATAACATATAGTTCATTTGTTTTGTTTAAGTGTTGATTGATACAAATCTGACAACTCAGCAATACAGAACCTAAAGCATGAGAAAGTCCATTAATGACAGTCATTAAAGATGATGGGGACAACCTTTGTCGTCGGAGGAACCATGAATCCCAATCCAATCTGAGTTAAAGGCAACGCAAACCCAATCTAATCACACTCTTTATTTCCATTCTGGTACCCTAACTGTCTCCCATTAAGCCATAAATCCATATTATTCCAATATTCCATCGAAGTTTGCACTGGGACACCCACCCGACAAACAAAAAGGTCTCAATTTGGCCACGTCCCTATTCCACTCAAATGAGTAAATACCAAGATCACCCAATAGGATTTACCTTGATCAAACCGTCCCATCCGAAAACTCACACCCTGTTGCGTCTATACGGTCATGATGAGGATAAGTTATTGCTAAAACTTACCCGTTAAACTAGACATAAGACTCTCAGAACTCAACCGAGAATGTATTGTTTCTAAAACGAGCATAGCCATTTCCAAACTCAGCCGTGAAAACTAGTTAGGACCACTGCCAAAGCTGTAAACGTATACCTAGTTTTTAACTGTCATAGAAGCACTAATGTCGAGAGCCATAGAAATCCAGAGAACCATGACTAAAGAAGCAGTACCAGATGATCTCTGCAACCCCCGAGTCGAGATCATAGGTGACCTCAAAGGGAAGGTAGATCATGTTAAGCTACTCGACCTTGACCTCACAGATTCAACCTTGTTCCCCAGATGCACCCAGACGTCTTTTGGGAGATAGCTCTGGATGGAACTAGAGATATGCAATTTATACCAAAAAAGGAGTTCATCAACCTATTTAACTCCACCATCATGAACCTGAGAGACTTACCAGTCTTTGGCACCACCGGCGAAATTGCACGCTGCACGAAATTTCTGATAAGAAAAGTGCACGACAGAAGTCTATGGTTGGATAAGCGGTATCCAATCCATGAAAAACATATCCAACAACTTACTGTACTATCCTTTGAAGGAGAGGATGTGTCGAAGGGATTTCAGGGCCCCGAAAATCATGGGAAGAAGAAAGGCGAGCTTAGCCTATATGAGAAGTTTAACACAAAGAGAGGATGATGCACAACAGTCATTGAACCAATACTTCCTGAAACAGTCCAGACTGGATGTTATGTCATAGCCAACAATTTTATGCGGTCTTATTATAAGGGAGAATGCACTTTAGATGCACTATCAGTTTCTGACTTCTGCACATAGGGAGCAATGTTCAATTGGTGTAGTTTCTTGTTGGAGGAACTACTAGTAGCTTGCGAGGAGGCACAGGAGAAGGGAGGCACCTTTACCTATAGATACCTATTTGTGGCATTCACAATTCTCAAATGGAAGTCACCTGTGGGAAGACAACTGACAATACCAAATAAAGGGCACCTGGCGAAGATGTTCGAGCCATGGCAGTCCAGACCAGACTCGAAGAACATAGCACTCAACAACGCAGCATTTTCTAAATCGTATAATGCTATGATAGATGCAACACAAAGGACGTGCATCCCATAGGAGATCCTCAATAATAAAACGAGGAATATCGCCTTCAGCATGAACCAGCATAACACATGTGTCTGGCCGAGACATGCCAGCCTGGAACATTTCCACACACGGCCGCTACCATTCTATTTGGAGGAGGAAGATTTCAATAAGGAGGTCATTTCATGGCTAGGAGTTAAATGAGGCCCACGTAAATTAGGAATGCATTACATTTTTCCTACCGAGCTGCTCAAGAAAAAAGACAAGGAAACAGGAGAGGGATCGAGCTCAAGCCCCAAGTCGAATAAACCAAATGCTCCGGTACATACTGACTCCGAGGAGGAAGAAGAGACACAATAGTTGGAGTAGAGGAAACGATCAGGTCATTGTCAGCTGCCAGATGATGTCATGCTATCAGGTGTGTAGGTTAACCAAATCTTGGGCATTGTGCTCGGTACTGAACCGTTGTTGAAGAAGCCCAAAACAAGGGTTTCCCCGAACAAACCCCTAAACCCACAACCCCTTGCATATGTCGCTCCCCGCACCCACGCCATGACCAAAATCACCACTTTCATTGATATTCGGGACGACCCAGAGCCTGAAACAATTCTGGATACACTCATCATTGAACAACCCCCACCACTCCAATTACCAAACCTCCTCACTGCCATTCCACATCAGACCACAACCTCAGAGCCGATGCATCTCGACCACCCAGAGATAGAGGAACAACAACCCCCACAGACAGCTAGAGAATCCCCCAAGCCTAGATCAGAATTTCCTGACCCCGACCCCAAAACTGTAGGGCAGAGCACGATGCAGGATGTTTCAAATATGAACACCCAGGAACAACAATTTGAGTCTTCAGCACAGGAGGAAGCCACCCGAAGCAGAGAAGAGATAGAACCTGATCGTAACTAGGAAATCACCTCACCACCTAAGGGTGAGAATGCCTAAGAAATCATGACGCATGATGTAGAAGTACCAGAAGATACAAAGATACTAGATGTGCACAATGAGCCAGACTCAACAACGGAGCCGGATACGAAAACCATGCGAGTGCAAATGGAGCAAGTCCTCCAGAACCCCAACAATGTGCAGAATTGATGAAGCGCTGCATAACTAGAACTGAGGTTACGATGCTTTTACCCGCAGACCTAAGGGTGAGGATCGCACTAGCGCTACCAACAGAGGAGGAGGTATAAATCTGTTCGGACCACTCAATGGCAAGCAGACTCCCTCTACAGAGATGAGCACCCACTGATGCATCTCTGTCATCTACAGACCTGGTATAGTGGCCATAGTCATAGTTGTTCGAACTAATCAGAGCCTCCACAGACCAACTGGAGCAAAGGCTCCAGGAGGCCGAGAGATCCACCGAGATCGCAAGAAAAGAACAAATCAGGGAGCACACATACAGAATGTAGGAAGCACATGACAGACTCCAAGTCCAGCACAAACTGGGAAAAATGTAGGAAAAACTTGCAGAAGCTTAGCTGGAGATTCAGAAGGTCACACCTGAACTATCTGAGGCCAATGACAAAAGCGAGCCAGAGGAATAGATCGAGTTGTTACAACAAGCATGGACACAACTCACTACCCGCAATGATAAGATACAAGCGAAGCTACAACAAGTCTAGCAAGAAGCCGAACAACAACCCCAACAACTCCAAGATAAAAAGCAGCAGATAATATTGCAGGGAAACAATGCTAGAGCAGCACTGCACAAACACACCGCGGACTACACTAAAATATTCAGATAAGTCAATGAATGGATGGGCATCATCGCTCGATGAAATCAGGTTTTAGAGGAGGTCAGAACAAAAATTTAGGTGATGAACGAGGAAGTTGCGATCACAATGGACCCTATGGAGAAACAACAGAAGTTCGACCAAATTCAACAGGCTAACAACAAACTTAGTACACTCTATGAGTCACAGTCCGTAGCAAGAAAGAGATGCACGAATTTCGACCGATTATCCAAACAATCTACATGAAAATGCATCAGGTCGATGCAACAACATATTCCGAGTGGAACTCGTTGATTGTGGCCAAACATAAACAGTACAGAAAAGATACAACACAACAATTTCTTGCAGAAGCATCACTCCTCGCCCGGAAGTGGAAGGACAAAGTCGAAATATTTCAAGGAGTAAAGCACTGAGCCCTAGAGTTGGTACCAGAATTGAGCCCTTCGTTTGAGGAGGAAAAGGAAGAAAAAGCACAAACAGAAGAGCCCAAAGAAGAAGAAAATTCGGATAAAGGAAAACAACAGTTTCTCCTGGAGGATGCGAAAGAACCAAGCACTTGACTTGAGGACGAGTCAAGGATTGTGGTCGGAGCCTGTTGGGCCCTTCGTTTTTGGGAAGGAACTGTGCAAGTTTTGACTAAGCACAAGTTGTGAAAACTTCATCAGAGGTTGGGAGAAAGAGTAACAGAAAATAGTTGTGGAAGTCAGCGCAACGCCAGCTAAGAAACAAACGGTTGCAACAGAACAAGAAAGCGGGCAAGACGAGAAGGAAGACACAGCCCAGCTATATATAGGGCTGAATATAATTGTAAAAGGGGGGGGTTGGTGTTGTTGTTGTTGTCCGTTTAGCTAATTGGTTGGATTATATTTGGGTTGATTCATGTCTATCAGAGTCACCCAAGGTTTTGGGATTAGTTGTTGAAACTTGTTGTAAGTCGAGAAGAGACAAGCCAGAGTCTGTACTGAACCTTTCTATGTAACTTTGAGTCTATAATGAAGGAAAGATCCTGGAGCTAATATGAAGGAGAACCAAATTTTCAAAATATGATGTGTCTTTGTATGTTTACTTATTCATTTCATTGTTCCTTTATGGTTTATGAGTTCTGTTTGATGGTTCTATGTTTAATCGTTGTTCATAATGTAAATAGGTTCAATTATTGCGGTTAGATGTTTCAGATCTGATGTTGCCTCTTGCGCAAGAATGGGAATGAGTTCCAAATGATCTATGGATCCTCTTTAGTATTTTCCCTACCCTTCCCTATCTTTCTGTCTCAGCAGCGCTTCGGGTGAGACTTCTTCTCTTCGGAGGAGATGAAAATGCCAGTGCTCTAGACTACATGGTACCTTTTGTTGGTAACCTGAGAAGGACCCTGGTCTGATCAAATTCGCGCCAACACGAGTTCATGTTGTTTTGAAAAAAATAAGGCATATTTCATATTTGAGAACCCATTCTTCCAAGTACCAGTCCCTTTAGGGGGAATGGATAACTTAATCTCATCGTTTTCCTCTAGTATCTCTAAGAAATCATGTTCTTCTTCCTCAACATATTCCTCATTGAACCATAAGAAATCATCTTGGTCCTAAAGAAGATTTACCTCAGGAATGGGATCACACCATTTGAGATTTTATTCAATTCAGCAAGCACCATCTTGTGCCTCCTTAAGATTTGTTGTGAATCGGTTCCCGAGTGTTGGGTATGTGTTATATTGTTTGCATGTGTGTGTGTGGGCATGTCAGATTCAACAACTGCATCTGACGATCCCTCTAGTAGTGCGTTGTCAGTCGTGTGTGTTAGGCGCTTCCTAGGGGGGTACCAGAGGGGGCAGGTATGGCCTCCACTGGTTACGTCCAGCACCCCGAAATTTGTTTTTGAGCGGTATTTGCTATTTTTAGCGGATTTTTCTATTTTTAGTAGTTTTATAAATTAATCCTGGATTAATGGATTAGGGTTTTGGTATCTACATAATACCTAAAAGAATTGTATATATATTGTATGGTGAATGGTGAAATTAATACAATAAAGAGTTGAAATTTTTTCTCCTGGTTAAGGGTTTTCGGTATAAATCTTTGTGTACTATGTGTATGAGCCATTAATTAATTTATGTTTATCTTAAGTATCTATATGAATTGCTTTACTTCATAAGTTTAAAACTCACATGTGGTATCAGAGATCGTTTTTGGCTTCAAAGGGATGCCTTTGTTTTTTAGGGTTTGGCTCGGTCTTGATAGATCAAGTTTATCTTGGGTCTGTGATAAACCTGGGTTTAGTGGGAGATTTTGCACTGGTGATTCGAGTGTAGAAAGAGGAATGGTGAGCTCTTATAGAATCGAGATAGAGAAGTTTATCGATAAAAACTTTGAGCTATGGAAGCTCAAGATGGAGGACCTTCTGGTAGACAAAGAACAATGGATCATTGTGGATCCTGGTACACAACCTACTGGCACAAAATCGAATGGGACACAACCTACTAGTACACCACCTACTGGTATGTCGAAGGAATATTGGGAGAAGTTGGATAGAAGATCAAGGAGTACTATTTGAATCTGCCTGGAAGATTCGATGTTGTTGAATGTCTCGGGAGAATCTGCAGCCAAGGAACTATGGGATAAGTTAGGGAATTTGTATCAATCAAAGTCCCTGGTAAACAAGTTGTTTCTTCGAAAGATGTTGTATCATATTAGGATGGAAGATGGAGATTTTGTGACAGAACATCTAAATACCTTTAATACTCTGGTAATTCAACTTGTCTATGTTAATATTACGATTGCAGAAGAAGATAAGTGTATTACTTTGTTATGTTCTTTGCCAGACTCTTGGGATAATCTGGTTGTAGCAATTGGTAGTACCACTCAATCTACATTGAAGTATGAGGATGTAGTTGCATCCTTGTTATTTGAAGAGATGAGGTGAAAAAGAATGGATGGTCATAGCACAGATGCTTTATTTGTAAGAGGTCGTACCCAATACAGGAATCCCGGTAAGTCTCTGGGGGGTGTGTGGGGGGGGAGACCTAAATCTACAGGTAGATCTAAGTCTCCAGGAAAATATTTGAGGAAATGTTGGAAGTGTGGTAATGTAATATCCCTAAGGCCGAACCCAATTAAAATGTAAATGCAAATGTACTTAAGCTGGTGAGTTGTTTGATATCACATTTTGTATGCACATTTCATGGATTAGTGTGCGCATGTACTGCACAGTAAAATGAGGAAGTTTTCACATTCCAGGATACCGCGCACAACAACATAAGTGCGCACGATTTTGAGGCTAGGGATCCTTTTGTGTATATGCTACGTTTTATAGGCTAGTGAGCTAATTATTATAAGCTAGGACGCTTATGTTTTGATTAGGCCGGAGGGCCTAGATGTTAAAGGCCAGTGCGCCTATTTTTTTATGTCTCATAATTAATATAAAATGCATCGCTGCGTGCAGACCGACCATGATAAAAGATATGGGGGACTAAACTCCATTGGTTAGGGAAAGGGAGGGGCCTAAAAGTTAAGGAAAAAGGGCTAAGCTAGGGAGCTTAAGCCAAAAAGGAATATTATATTAATATTTCTTAAATCATAAAGTATGGATAATTATTTTATCCTAAGTTCTAAAGTTGGGGACAAGTAGGCCAAAGTAGCTCCCAACATGACAAGTGTCAAGTTGGGGACATGCATACATATTGTTGGGACTTAGTTCATTTTCCCATCTTTCCATCATTCAGTCATCCAGTCAATCATCCATGAGCATGCACACACCCATTGAGCTATCCTTCGTATCTTCATGACTGTACCTGAACATGTATCCATAGCCATTTTGTGTTGGTATATATGGTTATCATGGGAGCTGGACTGAAAAAGTGGGTTGTCAGGCCCGTGGGATATTGAAGAGGTGGGTTGTCAGGCCCGTGAGCAATTCTCTGAGTGAGAGAATTGTTGGGAATTGATTTCCTAAAGGTGCTAAACTGCAACTACAATGATCTGAGACTTCCTGTTCGGCCTGTTGCTGAAGCCCAGAAAGGAAGTGGGGCAGTCGAAGGACTATTGAGCAGAGAAGGGGCACACTTCCTAGGTGGGACAATAATGTGGGGAATGAGGGACTGTAGGTTGCTAGTTTGAGTTGGCACCTGAGACGAAGTATTTCCTGTTGTCTATGAGCCTATACCCTAGTTAGGAATCCCTTTACCCGGGTGGAGTTTAGTCCCAATTCGAGGGTGACTCACTGTTGAGAGTGATGAACAATGTGGTCTAAGGATGGGAGGTTCGTGGAAGTTCTGCACGCAGTTGGTGACATTCTTACCAAGATAAGTGCCAATTGTGTGATAAATTTACATGTTGCATTATTATTTACGTGTTTATTATTATGGATTTATCCTGTGTATGATTTATAACTATGTTTATTTTTATGGGTATTTCCTGTATATGTTGCATGTATATGTTTACTGTTATTTCAATGTGAATCTGTGCATTTACAGAGGCATTTGGTTGTTTACGTTTTATATATATATTTCTGCAAGAGTTTTGTGTGTATATATTTTAATTTCATGCAGTTCAAAAAATTAGTGTGGCAAAGCTCAGTTGGATGTTGGGTATGTTACAGTATGTTCCGCAGAGAGAACATAAAGTGTTCTCTAGCATAGTGTGGCCTGACATGGATGACCGGGGATGTTACAATAAGGTATCAGAGCTTCAGTTTTCAACACTGAGCTTGGATGGGCCGAGAAGGGTGAGTTGAAGCGAAATGACATTTTGGATTGATTTCAAAGTGGCCAAATTTCGAGTTACAGAGTGTCCATGGTAAAAAGTAACAACAATTGTGGGGAATTGGGAAAAAGCCCCAATTTCTGTTGTTAAATTCAAGGGAAAATTGAGAAATTCGGCCGAGTGATGAGATATTCCCGATGTAATATCTTTTCTAGCAAATTCAGATCTAGAATGGGTCGAATTTGAAGCTGCAGTGAAGCCATGATAGATGGAGCGAGTTTAGTGGTTAAAATTCTCAATTCACGAATTGATTTTGTATAGATTCGTTCCAGAAATGTCAACCCACAACTATTGGTTGTTACAGAGGTTGAATTGGTGTTATCGGGGTGATATTTAATAAATTTCATAGTTGCAGAATGTCTATGGTAGAAATTGGGAAAAAATTAAGCAAAAACCCCAATTTCTGCAGTGGAATTCACGATGAATTGATGCGCATAAAAATGAATGTGCACAGGTGGGTGCATTAAAAATGCATGTTGCGCAGTAAAAAGCTTGTGATATGAAACAAATTGGGCTCTGCGCGAAAAAATGTTAGTGTGTTGGAGCACGCACTAAATTTTGGTGCCGCATGGAAAAATGTTGGTGTACAGGAGCATGCGCTAAATTTATCATTGCGCGGTGTGCACACACATAATAATGACGCGCATGGTGTGCACATTGTTGGCAGAGCGCATAGGAGTTTTGTTGGTGCGCGCGCAATGTGGGTATATGTTGTCGTGTGATAGTTTAGTTAATGGTGCACGGTGGGGTCGTACTAAACTTTGGCATGGTGCAGCGTGTCGAGTGAAATGCGCGCGGTACAAAAATTGTGCACGTTGGATATTGGCACGCGACATAAAAGTAGTGCGCGCAAGTTATTGGCGCGACAAAGAAGTGATACACAGTGGTTTTAAAGTGCGCGAAGCACAATTTACCTTGTGTTGTTGTTGTGCATAGTGAATATGGGTTTACAGGTTTAAATTTGTGTGCACAAAGTTGTTATAAGGGTGAACAACAACAAAAAAACAATGATTTTTTGCGACATTTTATATCATTTGAACGTCATCTTTTTGCAGCGCGTTTTTTAGGCCCTTAAGAGCATTTTTAGCTACTCAAAAACCACGAGAACAAAGTGTGCCAAGGCACATTGTGACTTTGCAGCTCAAATAAAAGAGCTCGGAGGGATCTTTCTAATGGTGTAAATCGTTCATCAAACGGAGCTTTTATGAGAAAGTTACAGCACAAACAATGAAGGGTAAATTTTAAGACCCAACTAACTTCAAAGAGCCATAACTTTTTGCTCCAGAATCAGATTGAGGTGAAGGAGCAGTCAATGGAAAGATATTGAGACATAGAAGACAATCCCAGTGCTCAATTAAATTTCTAGGCATGCTAAAAATGTTTAATATGGAAAATAAGGAACCTGTAGCATACCAGTTAGAATATGGTATTTTGGTCTAGAACTTCAACCAACTGTTACTAGCATCCCAAAACCCAGAAAAAGGTGAAACTTGGACAGAGTGTCAAAATTATGTATGTGAGGAAACCCAATTGAGATCCTACTAAAAATCCAACGGAGTAGGTGCACAAATTCATAATTACAATGCAGAGTAGCGCCAAGTTGAAAAATGAACAGAAAAACTAATGGGAAAATTTCAGATAGCCATAAATTTCTGCTCAAGACTCGGAATTAAGCATGGGAGTAGGCGTTGGAAAGGTATTGGACAATGGAATTTAAATATCCAACCAAAAAACTGATCTGGGCATTTAATTTCCAGGAAATTAGAAGAAATAATTCTGATATATATTATTGAACCAAAATGGTTCATATTTTCATGAAATTGTTGAAACAGTTAGCCTGACAAAGTTTTGTTGGTTGCACATTTTGCAGAGTTAAAAACAACTATATCAGATTAAGATCAACATAGATTCCAGAGGAATGGAAGAGGCACAGGGGAATTACAGTCAGGAGGATGATATTAGAGGGATGGATGTCCATTTGGGCATTGAAGGAACAAACTCCAATGGACATGGAGAAGGGATGAAAACATGAATATGGAAGAGACCATTAAAAATTTACAGAAGGATTCCCAAATCCATAGAGATGATAATGAAAGGCTTATTAAATCCAAGGAGTGGTAGGATGACTTCAACATGAAGTTAATGCAGACCTTGAACCGAATAGAAAAGAAGTTGGATAAGGAGAGTGGCTCAAGCAAATCTATAAGTCACAGGCTTCCTTATGAGAAAACAAGAAGAACAATAGGTGTTAGTAGACATCACCACCACTCCCCGAAGCATTCCAATAAGAGAGCACACAACAGCTCAAGTCCACCCCCTGTCAAAAAGCACAATATTTATGGGGTGGATGAACTGCGAGGAGAAATGAACAAAATCAAACCTCCTACATTTGATGGTGAGCACAAGAAGGATGAAGATGAAAAAACATGGTCGCTGGGCATGAGAAATTATTTTCAATTACATAATTATTCTTCTCATGCAGAAGGTACAATTGTTATCTATCAACTCAAGGTAAATGCATCCATGTGGTGGGATGAGCTTGTGCAGGTGCAACACATTAAAGAGAAAAGTGTTACTTGGAGGGAATTCAAGAAGTATTTTGAGAAGAAATACTTGACTAAGAGATACTATGACAAGAAAATGAAAGAGTTCTTTGAACTCAAGCTTGGGAGTATGACAATAGATGAATATGAAATAAGGTTTCTAGAATTGTTGAAGTATGTATCTTTCATCAAGGATGAGATAGTTAAGATTCAAAGGTATTTGAGTGGATTTCCATCATTCATCAATGACAAAATACAGTATGATGATCCCAAGACATTGGAGGAGACCATAAGGCAAGCTAAATGCCTTTATAATCAGCAAAAATCAAGGCCAACTTTCCAAAAATCTTGGGAAGACAAAAAGAAGTTCAATATGGATCAGAGGAAGAAGGGATCTAAGACACCATTCTTCAGAAATAATCCATAGGGACAACAAAATCCTAGAGAGCCCAAAGCGATTGAAACAGGGGGTCAAAGGCCAAGGAAGCCACCTATTCAATGTTGGGGTTGTAAAGGGGATCATATGTTCAGAGATTATCCTCACAGAGGTGAAAAAGGGAGAATTGTTCACAATGTATAGCAAGTTGAAATAATGAAGAACATGGGTAGAAATGTGCCAAGGATCTATGCAGCCATGGATAACAAGAAAGCAGAGTATCAGTCACATATGATTGAAGTGGAAGGTATGATCAACAACCAAACCATTGCTATTTTAATTGATTTAGGAGCTATTCATAGCTATATAGATCCTAAGATGGTGGAAATTTTGCATTTTCTAAGAACCAAGCATGGAAAATCTTGGTTGGTGCAGCTGGCTACCGGAGCCAAAAGAAAATTTAATGAGATGGTTAAGTCATGTCTTATAGAAATGAATGGATTGAACACCAAGGAAGATTTGAACATCTTGCCTTTAGGTTCCTATGACTTCCTAATTGGGATGGATTGGTTGGATCAACATCATGCTATCCTAGACTATCATAACAAGGAATTTACTTGCTTGGATGAGGAAGGGAGCCTAAGGAAAGTGCAGGGGATTCCCAGGGCAGTAACCATAAGAGAAATTTCAGCATTGCAGTTGAAGAAATGTTACAGAAAAGGGTGTCAAATATTTGCAGCTCATATGGAAGAGACGCCTAAATATAAGGTGCCAAATTTGGAAGATCATGCAGTCTTGGAAAATTTTGAAGATGTGTTCAAGGAGGTACCAAGACTACCCCCAAAGAGAGATATTGATTTCTCTATAAATTTAATGCCTGGAGCAGCTTCAGTATCAAAGACTCCTTATAGAATGAGTACACCAGAGCTGAATGATTTGCAAATGCAACTTGAAGAGATTCTGAAGAAGGCGTATATACACCCAAGTGTGTCACATTGGGGTGCCCCAGTCTTATTCGTGAAGAAGAAATATGGGACATTAATATTGTGCATTGATTTCAGACAGTTGAATAAAGTGATTGTTAAGAGAAAGTATCCTCTGCCAAGGATTGATGATATTTTTGATCAATTGAATGATGAAAGGATATTTTCAAAGATAGATCTCAGGTCAGGATATCATTAGGTAAGGATTAAAGAGGAAGATATCAGCAAGACCACCTTCAGGACAAGGTATGGTCATTATGAGTTCACAGTGGTGCAATTTGGGTTGTCAAATGCACCAGTTGTTTTCATGTGCTTAATGAATGGTGTTTTCCGAGAATATTTAGACAAGTTTGTCATTGTCTTTTTGGATGAAATTCTTATATATTATAAGTCATAAGAAGAGCATGAGCATCATTTGAGAATGGTGTTGCAATTATTAAGGGAACATCAGTTGTATTCCAAATTGAGCAAGTTCTCATTTTATCAAAAGAAAAATCATTATTTGGGGCATATCATTTCAAAGGATGGGATATCAGTGGACCCTAAGAAGATAGAATCCATTAGAGGATGGTCAGCGCCAAATAATGTGACATAGGTCTGATCATTCATGGGCCTTGCAGGCTACCACAGGAGATTTATTGAAGGATTCTCAAAGACTGCACACCCAATCACTTCCTTACAAAATAAGGGTGTGAAGTTTCAGTGGACATTGGATTGTGAAAGGAGTTTCCAACACTTGAAACAATTATTAACAAGTGCTCCAATACTAAGGATTGCAGACCCAAATGAAGACATCATTGTATGCATAGATGCATGTAAAGAGCGACTTGGTGGAGTCCTCGGTCAAAATGGGTTTGTTATATGTTATGAGTCAAGGAAGTTGAAGGAGAATGTAAGACATTATGCCACTCATGATTTGGAGTTGGAAACCATAGTGCATGCCTTGAGGAAATGGAGACACTACCTCATGGGGAAAAGGTTTAAGCTGAGAACAGACCATAATGGTCTGAAATATTTATTTGGTCAACCAACTCTAAATGCTAGGCAAAGCAGATGATTAGAATTTCTAAGTGAATATGAATTTGATATAAAGCATATCAAGGAAAAAGAAAACAAAGTGGTCGATGCACTCAGTAGAAGAGTGCATGAATTGCATGCTACAACCATTAGCATGTACCAATCAGATTTGAAAGACAGAATTACAGAGGCTGTCAAATCATATTTGCAATACAAGGAATTAGTGGCAAAACTACAACAAGGTATTTTGCAGCAGAAAATTGAGGAATATAAGCTAGATAATAATGAAATTTTCTTGTACAGGGGCATAATTTATGTACCAAATTCTCAGGAATTGAAAAATATGATATTGGGAGAAATGCATAATGTACCTTATGCTAGGCACCCAGGATATTAGAAAACTATTGCAGCTGTCAAAAGCCAATATTATTGGCAAGGCATTTGAAGAAAGAGGTTGTTGATTTTATTGCCAGATGTTTGGAATGTCAAAAGGTAAAGGCTGAGCATAGACACCCAGCTGGTTTGCTACATCCATTAAACATTCCTGAGTGGAAGTGGGAAGTTGTAACCATGGATTTCATTACCAAACTTCCCAGAACAAACAAGAATCATGATTCTATCACGGTAGTGGTGGATAAGCTTACTAAAGCTACCCATTTTATTCCAGTTAAGCTCACTCACAAGGCAGTGAACATTGTTGATGTTTATATGAAAGAAATTGCTAGATTACATGGCATACCCAAGACAATTGTGTCTGACAGAGATCCAAAATTTACCTCAAAATTTTGGAAAGGATTATTTAATGGATTTGGAACTAATTTGAATTTTAGTACAATTTATCATCCAGAATCAGATGGACAAACAGAGAGAGTGAATCAAGTGATTAAGGATATGTTAAGGATGTATGTGATGGAAAAACCATCGAAATGGGAAGACTACCTACACTTGGTAGAGTTTGCTTATAACAATGGGTACCAAGCATATCTAAAGATGAGCCCATTTGAGGCACTTTATGGTAGAAAGTGCAACACACCAGTAAGTTGGGATAACCTAGCAAACAGAGTAGTGGTTGGGCCAGATTTGCTCAGGGAAATGGAAGAGAAAATGATAAAAATAAAACAAAATTTAAAGGCTTCCCAAGACAGACATAAAATATATGTTGATAAGGGCAGAACTCACGAGGAATTTAAAGTGGGTGACCATGTATTCTTGAAAGTGAAGGCCAACAAAAGTTCCCTAAAATTGGGAAATTTTTCAAAGTTGGAAGCTCGCTATTGTGGACCATTTGAAATCCTAGAGAGGATTGGTCCAGTGGTTTATATGATTGCATTGCCTGCATCTATGTCTATTCATAATGTATTGCATGTATCATTACTCAAGAAACATATACTTGATGTTAATCATGTTATTGATTGGAATGTGATTCAGGATGAGCAAGAAGGCGTTTTCCAAGTGCATCTGGTGCACATTCTGGACCGGAAAATCAAACAACTCTGGAATCGAGCCATAGAGCTTGTAAAGTTCCAATGGACCTGGTACGATCCTGAGGATGCTACTTGGGATCATGAGGATGCAATGCGAGCAGAATACCCACATCTTTTTTAAGACTTTTGAAATTTTTTTGTATGTGTACATGATGCATTGAGGACAGTGCATAAATAAGGAGAGGGGATTGTAATATCCCTAAGGCTGAACCCAGTTGAAAATGTAAATGCAAATGTACTTAAGTTGGAGAGTTGTTTGATATCACATTTTGTATGCACATTTCATGGCTTAGTGTGTGCATGTACTGCGCAGTAAAATGATGAAGTTTGTGCATTCTAGGATATCGCACGTAGCAACATAAGTGCGCGCGATTTTGAGGCCAGTGAGCCTTTTGTGTATATACTACATTTTATGAGATGGTGAGCCAGTTATTATAAGCTAGGATGCTTATGTTTTGATTAGGCTGGAGGGCCTAGATGTTAAAGGCCAATGCGCCTATTTTTGTATATGTCTCATAATTAATATAAAATGCATCGTTGCGCGTAGACCGACCACAATAAAAGAGATGGGGGACTAAACTCCATTGGTCAGGGAAAGGGAGGGGCCTAAAAGTTAAGGAAAAAGGGCTAATCTAGGGAGCTTAAGCCAAAAAGGAATATTATATTAATATTTCTTAAATCATAAAGTATGAATAATTATTTTATCCTAAGTTCTAAAGTTGGAGACAAGTAGGCCAAAGTAGCTCCCAACATGACAAGTGTCAAGTTGGGGACATGCATACATATTATTGGGACTTAGTTCATTTTCCCATCTTTCCATCATTCTTCCCATCATTCATTCATCCAGTCAATCATCCATGAGCATGATCTATCCTTCGTATCTTCATGACTGTACCTGAACATGTATCCATAGCCATTTTGTGTTGGTATATCTGGTTATCTCGGGAGCTGGACTGAAGAAGTGGGTTGTCAGGCCTGTGGGATATTGAAGAGGCAGGTTTCCAAGCCCGTGAGCAATTATCTAAGTGAGAGAATTGTTGGGAATTGATTTCCTGAAGGTGCTAAACTGCAGCTACAGTGCCATGAGACTTCTTGTCCAGTGCTAAACTGCAGCTACAATGCTATGAGACTTCCTGTCCGACCTGTTGTTGAATCCCATAAAGGAAGTTGGGCAGCCGAAGGACTGTTGAGCAGAGAAGGGGCACACTTATTGGGTGGGACAAGCATGTGGGGAATGAGGGATTGTAGGTTGTCAGTTTGAGTTGGCACCTGAGACAAAGTCTTTCCTGTTGTCTTTGAGCCTATAGCCTGGTTAGGAATCCCTTTACCCAGGTGGAGTTTAGTCCCATCTTGGGGGTGACTCATTGTTGAGAGTGATGAACAGTGTGGTCTAAGGCTGGGAGGTTCGTAGAAGGTCTTCACACAGTTGGTGACATTCTTACCAAGATAAGTGTCAATTGTTTGATAAATTTACATGTTGCATTATTATTTATGTGTTTATTATTATGGATTTATCATGTGTATGATTTATAAGCGTGTTTATTTTTATGGGTATTTCCTGTATATGTTGCATGTATATGTTTATTGTTATTTCAGTGTGATTCTGTTCATTTACAGAGGTATTTGGTTGTTTATGTTATATATATATATATATATATATATATATATATATATATATATATATATATATATCCACAAGATTTTTGTGTGTATATATTTTAATTTCATGTAGTTCGAAAAATTAATGTGGCATAGCTCAGTTGGATGCTAGGTATGTTACAGTATGTCCCACAGAGAGAACAAAAAGTGTTCTCTGGCATAGCGTGTCACATCATTGATGGTCGGAGACGTTACAGGTAAAACAAGGCATTATAAGAAAGATTGCAAGTCTAAGAAGGTTGATAAACCAAAGGGATCTGATAGTACCTCTTCCACAGAGGCGAAAACCTCCACTGAAGAAGGAGGTGATGTTTACCTAGAATCTACAGGTAGACATGTAGACCGTGATGTAAGGTTGATCGACTCAGGTGTGTCATACCATATGACTCCTCACAAGGAGTGTTTCTCTGAATATGAAGAATACGATGCTGGTGATGTATTCCTAGGAGATGACTCAACAACCAAAATCATGGGACATGGAAGGGTTAAGTTTATGCTAAAAGATGGAAGGATTAGAACTCTCCCTAGGGTTCTGCACATTCCAAAACTAGCCAGGAGCCTAATATCTGTAAGTAAGTTGGATGATGCAGTAGTGGATACTGTATTTGGAAAGGGAACTTGCAAGATGGTATGAGGAGCAATGGTGTTGATTAGGGGAGTTTGGTGTGGAACTCTGTACAAGTTGTTGGGAAGCACAAGTATACTAATGGGTGTAATAGTTATGTTGTCCATGAGAAGAAAAATAAAGAAGACAAGACCAATATTGTCCCTGAAAAGAATACCATGATGTGGCATCAAAGACTGGGGCATATTGGAGAAAAGGGCCTTCAAACACTACACGGTAAAGGTATGTCTAAGTGAACTCTGGATTTTGATTTATGTGAAAATTGCATATATGGTAAACAAAATCGAGTAAGATTCCCATCTGGTGCTACAAGAGAAAAGGGGATCTTAGAGTTGATACACAGTGATATGTTTGGAAATGTGCCTATTCCATCACTAGGTAAGTCTGTGTATTATGTTTCATTCATAGACGATTTCTCAAGGAACACATGGATTTATTTTCTTAGAAACAAATCTGAGGTATTTGATAAATTGAAAGATTTTAAGGCTCTGGTAGAAAATCAGAAAGAGAAGAAAATAAAGGTGTTGAGAACAAATAATGGTGGAGAACTATGTAAGAAGTGTGGTATATCAAGGCAAAAGACTACTCCATACACTCCTCAACAGAATGGAGTTGCAAAAAGGATGAATAGGACAATGATGGAAAAAGAAAGGAGCATGCTCAGCGGTGCCAAGTTAGGACAATAATTTTGGGTAGAGGCAGTGGGTACATCATGTTACCTGGTCAATCGATCACCCTCATCAATGTTGGATGATAAAACTCCACACGAGGTATGGACTGGAAATAAACCCTCTCTTGACCATCTTAGAGTGTTTGGTTGTGATGCTTATGCACATGTTCCAAAGGAAAATAGGAGTAAGTTGGATAATAAATCTGAAAAGTGTATCTTTAATGGTTATAAAGATGGTGTGAAAGGTTATAAGCTTTGAAACCCAAAAACTAAGAAGACTGTTTACAATCGGGATGTTGTTTTTAGAGAGGTAAAATATGTTTCCAAACAAGAATTCCTACCAAGGAAAGAAGAAGAACCTGAGAAAATAGATCTTGAGTTGGATGATGCAAAATATGAATCAGCTGAAGAATATGAAGCAAAAGAAGAAGAAGAACCTCATAGCCCAGTATTGAGGAGACCAGTGAGAGAAAGAAGGAAACCATAAAGGTATAGTCCACCTGATTTCCATTCCAATATTGATTTATCTATTACTGATGATGATCCTAGAACTGTTAGGGAAGCATTGAATTCAGAGGATAGTAAACTATGGAAGAATGCCATGGTTGAAGAAATGGATTCCTTGGATAAGAATGAGGCATGGGATATAGTTGAGTTTCCATCTGGAAGAAAATATGTTGGTATCAAATGGTTGTTTAAGAAGAAGTTTAATGCAGAAGGTAAAGTGGAGAAATACAAACTTGGTTAGTAGCAAAAGGTTATTCCCAGGTAGAGGGAATTGACTTTGGTGATATTTTTTCTCTTGTTGCCAAGTTAACATCCATTATATTTCTTTTATCTATTGATGCTACTTTTGATCTTGAAGTGGAACAGATGGATGTGAAGACACCATTCCTACATGGGGATATGGAAGAATAAATCTACATGAAGCAGCCAGAAGGTTGTGTAGTGAAGGGAAAGAAATAACTAGTCTGTAAGCTAAAGACGTCACTATATGGTCTGAAGCAATCACCCAAGATGTGGTACTAAAAGTTTGACACATACATCCTTGGATTGGGATTTGTGAGAAGCAGGTTTGATCACTGTGTATATTCCAAGTAGGTTGGTAATCAATTCATTTATGTAGTGTTTTATGTTGATGACATGTTGTTGGTAGGAAATAACATGGATGCTATCAAGGAGGTGAAATCACAGCTATCCTCCAAATTTGACATGAACGATCTCGGTGCTGATAACTTCATTCTGGGAATGGAGATTAAAAGAGATTGTGAAAACAGGAAATTTTGGTTGAATCAGAGAAAATATGTTGAGACAATATTGCAGAGGTTTAATATGCATGGGAGTAAACCGGTCAAGGTTCATATTCCTATAGGTGTAAAGTTATATGCAGATCAATGTCCCAAGACACAGGAAGAAGAAGAGGACATGTCCCATGTTCTGTATGCCAGTGCAGTTGGAAGTTTGATGTATGCAATGGTTTGTACTAGACCAGATATTGCACATGCAGTGGGATTTTTGAGCAAGTATATGTCAAAACTAGGGAAGGAGCATTGGATAGCAGTAAATATGCTCTTCAGGTATTTGTGTGGCACTACCAATTATGGATTGTGCTACCAAGGAAGACCAGGATTGGACAGAGTGGTGGACATACATGGCTTTGTTGATGCAGACTGGGTTGGAGATCTATATCACAGAAGATCTACAAGTGGGTATGTGTTTAACCTATTTGGAAGAGCAATCAGTTGGATGAGTAAAAGACAGGTTGCAGTGGCACTCTCAACTACATAAGTTGAATACATGACAGTTACTCATGCAATAAAGGAAGCAGTATGGTTACACAGATTGTGTTTAGGTATTGTGTTGGTACAACAAGAAATGAGATTAGATTGTGACAGTCAGAGTGCAATGTTCCTGGCAAAGAACCCAGGTTATCATTCGAAGACAAAGCATATTGATTTTTAGTATCACTTTGTGAGAGACATGGTTGAAGAAAAGAAGGTGTTGATGGAAAAGGAGGACACTTTGAAGAATGTTGCAGATTCATTGACAAATTCTATGAGCACAGAAAATTTCTCCTGGTGTAGAGTAACAATGGGCATTGTTTCCCTGAATTGTTGACTATATAATCTTTTGGACCCATGGATGCAAAGAAAACAACAAGTGGGAGAATGTTGGGTATGTGTTATATTCTTTGCATGTGTGTGTGTGGGCGCATAAGATTTGCTAGTTGCGTCTGACGATCCCTATTGTAGTGTGTCGTGATTCGTGTGCGTCGTGCGCTTCCTAGAGGGGTCCTAGGGGAGGGTAGGTATGCCCCCCTGGTTACACACAGCATTCGGGGCAATGCCCCGAATATTTTTTTTGGGCGAATTTTTTTATTTTTAGCGGTTTTCTAAATTAATCCCGGATTAAGGGATTAGGGTTTTGGTATCTACGGAATAACTAAAAAAATTGTATATATATTGTATGGTGAATGGTGAAATTAATACAATGAAGAGTTGAAAGATTTTCTCCCGGCTAAGGTTTTCCGGTATAAATCTTTGTGTACTATGTGTATGAGCCATTGATTAATTTACGTTTTTCTTAAGAATATATATGCATTGCTTTACTTCACAGGTTTAAAACTCACACTGAGGAGGGATTGGAAGTTTCCTTCAAAATAATTAAGGTATTGTCCAAGAATAACACTCTTTGGTTGAAACTCATAATCAATTCGACCAAGCAAGGTATTAAACCTATCATTAAATTCCCTAAAATTCTCATCGTCTTGTTTGCAAATTTTGAGATATTGTGAGTAAAGGGAGGCCATATCTTCCATAACACCCCACCTTTGAGAGAAAACTTGTTCTAAATCTGCACAGGTTGTGAGGCTCTTGCTTGGGAGGTTAGTCCTCCATTTCCTAGCATCTCCAGTAAGTGAGGCAAGGAAAATTTTCATGAATATGTCAAGATTTTCTTTCCCAGACTGATGGAAGTTGTAGCTTTCACAAAATTTGGTCCAATGTGTGTTTCCAGAAGCCCCAACCTCTCCTGAAAAATTGGGTATCCATGAATCGACATCCTTAGGTAGATCATGTAAGCCCCCTTTGATATTATCCAAGTCCAAAGGGTCGAAGATTTCTTTAGGGGAACATTTAGGAGGGGCCATGGGAATAATAGGAACTACAAGATAATAAGGTGTGTACTAACGTCCGCTACGGGTCGTCATAAATGGATTCCCCAGACAATCTCCTTGACATTATCAAAGGGATGAGGGAATCACCCTTAGTGGAGTCACCAGGTAATCTTTGTGAAATGAAGGCTTTGGATAAAGGCTTACCGAAAAAGTGTCATTTGAGGAAAATTGGCTCGATGTTCCCCGACAATGCCGCCAAAAATGTTATCGCACAATCTATACTTGCCCAAATCCTAAAGGCAAGTAGGCCTAGATTGACGTAACACTGAGGTAGTCCTATCACTGTCAGCCCAATATGATACCTCTTTCTATTTAGGAGGAGAATAAATTCACTCCAATGGATATGTACCAAGACCTAGTTGGTTGATGAAGGGTAAAAAGACCAGATAAAACCCACCCCTCTCTCTAGGTCACTCAAGGAAAGAAATCACTTGGTAAAGTTTAAAGGGGTGAAGGAAAAGGAAATGAGTGGTACCTACCCTTTACCAATGAAACAACAAACATTAGCATTAAGAAATGATATCAATGTTTCAAATCAGTGACTTCAAGATACAAATATGCTACTGAAACACTAAAACATGAAATGTATAGCAACAACAAATATGTCCAGAAATTGCAAGCTATGATGACAAAAAATGATATAAAGACTTTGCAAGTTTGATAGTACTTTGTCACTCACAATTTCAATATTTAAAACAAGTCAATAAGTGACTTGAATAGGCTGTCAAAAAACTTGTAACAACAGTAAAATAATAATGATGACAACAACAAAACCACTTCAGAAAAAGTACTTAGTTTAGGCAATTAGACAAACACTTTAGTATATATTGATAGTAACTTTCCTAGTACAAATATTGGTTGTTTTATGGAAATTTTAAGGGTTGTTAAGGGGCTGCAATCATGGTTGTAACAGTATTTAAAACAACAACAACAACAACCTTAAACAACTTCATAATTTTCACTTAGAGCAATAGCAAAAGGAAGACTAGAGCCTTAGGATGATAGCACCTAGGCTAGTGAAAAATTTTGGGTTAGTTTTACGGGTTAGTATGTTGATTAAGGATGCTAAATAAAGGTTGTAACAACAATTATGGCAGAAAAAATATGGCTGTTAGTGTTAGTGAGAGTTTCAAGAAAATGGTTTGAAAGTTTGTTTGGTCTCATTCATCCACAAGATTGTAGAAATTAGTGCCTTTTAGGGGCTTATTGAGTCAATAATAGTAACAATATCACTTAGGAAATAAAATAATGATAATGATTAGCTAAGGTAAGAAGTAAATGAAAGAAGTGTTGGTACTTCAAGGCCTCAAGCATTTTCCCTTTTAAGGGAGGTTTTGCTAGAGAGTAGGAACTTCTAGGCCCTAGCGTACCTTCCTTCCTTAGCTTTTTTGAAAGACAATTTAATTGGTGATTATAATGAGATTAATAGAGAGCTAGAACTTTAGGGCTCTAATAATCACTCCCAGGAAAATGTATATTTGGCAAGATCAAGCTAGTAGAAGAGTTATAGGGAGAAAGAAGCATTTGTTGTTTCTCCCCTAGGGTTTAAACAAGCAATTTCATAATCTTAGACATGAAACAAGTAAATTTTACCACAAACATTCATAGCATGAATAAAAATGCAGATTTTCCACTTACTTCACGAAGAATAATCAAGTCAAACCCTACTTGAAGACCATTCCACCATGAAAAATGCCAAAACACACCCCCACAAAGCTCTCCCAAGAGATGTGCACTAGTTATTTCATCCAATAGCCCTTAAAGAGGGAGAAAATTTCACGCCACCACTTGTATGTGATGAGTTATGATGAAAATGAATGTCACTTTATGTCTATTTATACCAAAATTATGACCTTTAAATATTTTAGGTCAAAATATCAGGGATGACCTGGCCAGTTTACTCAAAAATTACATTTTTACCAAAATAAATTCAATTTGCATCTAATTACACCTCCAAAGGTGATGTCATGCCCTCCTAGGGTGATGTTGGGCCTCAAGTGTGGGATGTTTGGCAAAGGAGATGAAACATTGTTCCTCCAAAGGCTTAAAATTTTCCCACAAGTGCCCTCATGAATGCCTCCAAGGTAACAACCCCAGTTTACAAGTGACATCTACGGATGTAGAGGTGACTTCCAAGGCCTCCCAAGGCCAACATTTAGGTGGGAGGAGCATGAGACCTCAGGTCTAGGTCTTCCACAGTGCCTCCAAAGGAAACGTCCTTCCTTGATCTGGTGCAAGCCTTTAATCTCTTCTTACCCCTGACTAGTGTTGATTTTTCAATAAGCTAGGCTTAAGCATGAATTTCATTCCATTTTTAGAATTTTACTTAAGCCATAAACAATTTGTTGCAGCAACCAAGATCACAAGAAGAAACACCATGCACAAGTACACAAGAAGTATCATGGGAAACCCTTCTCAACAAGGGAAGAAAACCCAACCAATCCTT
>JZKD02S1605439.1:338593-354031 GCA_000966675.3 Picea glauca | reverse complement strand
TTGTTGTCACCTAATCCTCAACTCCTCCGTCTAGGCCAACTCCTAGCGAAGCCAAGGGGGGTAGTCCCTAAAAAATATACTAAGGATGTTTAAGATACGTTAACCAAAATAACTATTCTAGGATTTTATTGCAAATAAAACATGAAACATTCAAATTTGATCATTCATCAAATAAGATATTCATATAAATAAATTGTCCAATCATAAAGATACATGCATAAGGCAATTAGGATACGATTTCTACAAGATTGATAAATTTTTTAGACAATCACATTTGAGAATGAAAAAATACTGCTCATACACATAAAGATGTAACCATAGAACCAGTGCCTTCAAAGTGTTGTGGGCATTTTTTGATTGAGTGTTTTATTAGGGTTAATTTAAAGTAGATTAATGAGATATTTGTGGCCTCTTTAGAGGTTACCCCTTTGCTTGGAAAATTGTTGAGAACCTATCGAAGCCCCAGGGCCTCACCAGTAAGTTCACTAAGGGTGTTGGATGTCCAACACGGGGAGAACCTAGATCTCAAATTTCTCGTCTAACTTCACACACTCCCCTTAGGCATTTTCCCACGCATTAAGGTAACAACTATTAAGGTTTTCCCTAATTATACTACTCCGCACTAACAATTCTGGTTTTGATGAATCCCAGGATCGAGCTAGGATCGGAAGGGTTCAAAGAATACACTGGTAATTGAAAGGAAGGTTTATTTTAAACTTGAAAGGAAATAAACTTGAAAAAAAAAACTGATAATGAAACATTTGAAACATTTTTTATTACTCAGAGAAAAAATTGATATCTAAGCTAACATGCATGAAAAATTGGAATTTATTTTTTGTGTTTAAGTGCATGAAAAATGGAGTGCTTTGTGAGATTGATTTCATTATGCTTATGTGTTTTTGTAATATAATATGATTAAAACTTGCAAGGAAAAATGAAAAGACAAGTACACAACACCACCAATCCCCCTAAAGGGGATGAAGAAACTGGGCTCCAAGGGCCCGCTTTTATTAAGCTAATTACAACTGAGAAAATGAGTTATATTTTTTCTCTCTTTTTAGAACTTTTTGGGATCCTTATAAACTTTGGATCTATGAATTACAAGGTTTGAAAGCAACAGGTGTATTCCTTGAAGAAGTGGGAAGCTCTTGGATGCTCCAAAAGCTTCAATTCCACAAAAAATGGACATAATTTCCCCTTGGCTGTCCAATGTTCTGCAAAAAACAACAATACAAGTACCCCAAAATATGCCCAAAATGACTTTGGGACATCTTAGGGGGTATATCAAAACTTATAGAAAAATTACGAAATGAAAGCAAGCTAACTACTAAACTAGCAAACTAAAATTTTGGAATTTTGTAGACTTTAAAGACTACTTTAAAACAACAAAGGAAAGCACTTTTAATTTTCCAAATCTTAAAATGAAGAGCACAATAAATGACTACACTTTTATCTTTTAGAAATAGGAATTGAAACTAGCTAAAAATGCCTAGAAACCTGCCAAATCTACCTTTTTTGAGATATGAAATTCTAACCAATTAGTAGACTTAGAAAAATAATCATGCAAAGTAATAATGAAATTTAATATCAGATTTATTCTTTGCATGCAACTAACCAAGTAAACAAAAAACTTTTAGAGAAATTTTGGAGAGGAGAGGGAGAGAAACTTGCAGTGCTTGGAACCCTTGAGCAATGGAGTCACTTTGATGGCAAGGAAAAAATGAGAAGGATGTCCAACTCCTTGAAGAATGAAGGATGCAAGCAAGATCCTTCACTTATTCTAGATGAGGTGATCATGTCTAATTCACAAAACCCCTTGCAAAGAACTTGTTAGATAAAAGGTGTTACCTCCACAAAAGACTTAAAATGGCACATTAGTTTAGCATAAAACATCACATGCATATCAAATCTCTAATGTAAATACGCAATAGAATTGGAAACACAAGATATTAACAACTCTATCCAATTGAATAAAAATATTCCTATAGATTGGCCAATATTAACAAGAAACAAAGCAATGCATGAAAATATATCACCTCATATGGAACACATTCACCAATACAAGAGCCACACCACCATCGATTTTGACCTCCAAATTATTTTATTCCATAACATGAAAAATATATTACAATCATGTACAAGCAAGTCACCCAAGCTCCAAATGTCATAATGGAGAGGAGTCGACCTTCATTTATATTTTATTGGGTGAGAACTCCAATGAGGATGCGCAAGTGTGAGGGAGAGTGGCGCATGTGGGAAGAGGAGACATGCAAGGAGTGAAGGAGAGATGAGTAGAGATGAGGTGAGGTGGAGTGGAGGGAGGGAGGTGGAGTAGGATATGAAGTGGTAGTGAGTGGTAGTGAGGTGGAGTGGAAGTGGAGGAGTGGTGTGAATTCCCTCGTTGGGATTAACGCCACACTCTCTAAGTGTGCCAACTAGCAAGAGGGAGGTCGAGTTCTGCTTTGGGATCTCCTACCACATGCCAAGTAAGCTAAGGGATGTGCCCTCAATGGGATTAGTCACTTAAAACTAGAGTCTATACTCCAGACATGTCAAAAACATGTTTCCAACATGTTTTTTGACTTCCATATTTTTTAGGAAACTCAATTAAAACCTCTTTTTTGTATTTTTTTGAGAGAAATACATTTTTGAGTGATTAAAATCACTTTTTTGCCTAGACAGAAGGGGAAGAGGGGTCTAATGGGTTCTATGGATTATAAAACGATCACAAACATGGTATCTGACAATGACAGATGCCATACTTTTACAATTTATTGACTTTACATTAAAAAAAAATTGTTTTGCAGGAAATTTATTATTTTCCTAAAACATTTAAAAACAACTTATGGGGACCTAGCACAATTTCCATATGACTCAATAGACATGAACTAGGATGAACTTATATACATTTATACACTAGACATTGGTTATACTATGCCAAGGCCTAACCACCAGCACATTCTCCAGCTTCGGAGTCAGTTTTGAGTGAAAAAACTTAGAAATTATTAATCGCCCACAAAGGCAGGCAAAAAATATTAACAAGTAAAAAAAACACTCTAGAGTACATGCTCGTGCCCAGTTCTTAGGTGGCCAATAGTCTTTTACAATTTTCATGCTCAAGTCATTTATTACAATGCCCCGGAGGGATGGAAATGCGGAAGAAAAAGGTGGTCTAATAAACCTGTTGAATCTGTGAACAGTGAAATATGAGCATCTGACTTCTCAATCTTTGGCGGCTTATCTGTAAATACAACTAGTGCAACTTGGTGGATAACATAGGCTCCATATGGGGACATGTTCTTGATATTTTTGTAGAAAGGACAGCATGCAAGAATCCAGAATCCGTGACCTACATCACAAATGTCTTGCCAAAAACAACATAAGCAACACATATATATGAAAACCAACAATTTCAGATACAAGTCACACTAATAATAGAAGAAAATGAAAAATGTTGCATAAATAAAATATAAAGAGGAAAGGTTAGAGAGATATGTTACAAGGGATGCCCCAATGGGCATCAAATTTTATCATTGAGAAGCAATTTGAAAAGTTGTATGCTCACTGGTAGCTTTAAACTTTCCACTATCTAACTGGATTAAGTAGAAACTATATGAATCAGCCATGTCATGGATGAAACAAGACCTCAAATGTCTGAATAATTCATGTCTAGGATGACTCATTGAAGATCATTTTCCAATTTTTATCAACTTGGATTTTTTCCTCGGAATAGACCACCCAAGAAACATGTGTTTTTCTTTATTCAACCAAACTTTGAAGTTTGGTAAGCCTTGTAATTTTTTTATGAAGTTGTGCATTGGGCTATCATGGTGGAAGGATAACCACTGCTCATAATGATTTGGAGTTGGTAAACTGAAGATATCTCCAATTTCTCATTATCTGTCATTAATTCATCTTATGGTTGAGAGATTGGAACTGGAACTGGAATTGGAACTATCAAGGAATCTGCTTCATTGTTTATTTCAAGATCATCACAATTGTCGAATATTTTCTCTGAGGAGATGGATCCTTCAAGAGGAGGGTGGGGAGTTGAATTATCCATATTTTCAATAACTTCAAACTCAATTTCATGTATATAATTGATTAATGACTCATCTATAGGCTTTTCTGAAATTTCCAAATGAAATTCCTTTTCTTGTTCACTGTGAAGCTTTGGCTCTATAGGGTCTGAATACTCAATACAAGTTTATGCCTCTGCAAGGAAAGATTACATTGCCTTTAACTAATTTTCATAGATAATTTTTATGGCCTGAATGACTTCTTTCTTACTGGAATCTGGTGAATCATCTGAATTGACTGTCTTTATTACCGTAGGTTCCTTCTCCTTCCACTTTTCCATGAAAGCATTAATCAATTATTTGCAAGTTTTGACTTGGTTATTCTTGAGCTCCGTGAACCAATCAAGATCATCATAATCAAAGGACAAGATAAACAACTTCATTTTTATATCTTCATATAAGGAATTGCAACACCATTTATTGAAGCAATGTGAAACTTTCTTAACATGAGGTCTAGCATCAACAATATTATTACTTTGAAAACAGGGCAAATTTTGTAAAGCATTTTCTGGAATTACATGTGGATAACCACTTATTGCAAAGAAATCAATAGGTCTATAAAGATCATCCATTTCTAAGCTAGAATTATTAAGAAAGCAGAAAATTCTAACAGAAATGGACTACGGCCCAAAAAATAATAAGGATCTTGTTGAGAGGAAATCTTGGCTAGCCTCCTCCAGAAACCCTTCCCGGTTCAAGGATGAAGCTAAGAAAACCATGATTTCCTCCTTGCAGAATACTTTGTTAAATTATTTTAAAGTGGAATCGCCAGATGATAAATTTTATTCTAAACAAACAAGAAGCATCAAACAAAGCAAAAAGCAAAAAATGAAAACAAAAAGTCGTACTCCGGGAATAGAAAGATTTATCCCCGACAACGACGCCAAAAAATGTTGTCGCCTTATACACACTTGGGCTATCGTGGAAGAAATATTCAATCCACTTAGTGTGTCCTTGGGGGAAAGTCTCGACTCAAGGTGTTGTCACCTGATCCTTGACTCCTCTGTCTAGGCCAACTCCTAGCTAAGCCAAGGGGAGTAGTCCCTAACAAATATACTAAGGCTCTTTAAGCTACGTTAATAAAAAGAACTATGCTAGGAGTTTATTGCAAATAAAACATGAAACATTCAACTTTGATCATTCATCAAATAAGATGTTCATATAATGCATTCATCCAATCATAAAGATACATGAATAAAACAAGTAGGATATTATTTCTGCAAGATTGATAAATTTGTTAGACAATCACATTTGAGAATGAAAAAATAATGCTCATACACATTAAAATGTAACCATAGAACCAATGCCTTAAAAGTGTCGTGGGAAGTTGTTGATCGCTTTTTTTATTAGGTTTAATTGAAAGTATATTAATGAGAGATGTGTGGCCTCTTTAGAGGTTACCCCTTTGTTTAGAAACTTGTTGAGAACCTATCGAATCCCAGGGCCTCACTAGTACGTTCACTAAGGGTGTCGAATGTCCAAAACGGGGAGAACCTAGATCTCAAAGTTCCCGTATAAATTCACACACTCCCCTTAGGCATTTTCCCACGCATTAAGGTAACAACTATTAAGGTTTTCCCTAATTATACTACTATGCACTAACAATTTCGGTTCTGATGAATCCCAGGATTGAGCTAGGCTCGCAAGGGTTCAGAGCATACACGAGTAATTGTGGGGAAGGTTTATTTTAAACTTGAAAGGAAATAAACTTGAAAAAATAAATTGATAATGAAAGATTTGAAATATTTTTTATTACTAAGAGAAAAAATTGATATCTAAGCTAACATGCATGAAAAAATGAAATTTAATTTTTGTGCTTAAGTGCATGAAAAATTGAGTGCTTTCTAAGATTGATTTCCTTATGATTATGTGTGTTTGTAAGATAAGACGATTAAAACTTGCAAGGAAAAACGAAAATACAAGCACACAACACCACCAATCCCCCTAAAGGGGATGAAGAAACTGGGCTCCAAGGGCCCGCTTTTATTTAGCCTATTACAACTGAGAAACTGAGTTCTATTTTTTCTCTCTTTTTGGGATCCTTATAAACTTTGGATCTATGAATTACAAGGTTTGAAATCGAAAGGTTTATTCCTTGAAGAAGTAGGAAGCTCTCGGATGCTCCAAAAGATTCAATTCTTCCAAAAATGGACAGAATTCCCCCTTGGATGTCCAATCTTCTTCAAAAACCAGCAAGCAAAGTACCCCAAAAGATGCCGAAAATGACTTTGGGACAACTTATGGGGTATATCAAAACTTATAGAAAAATTACGAAATGAAAGCATGCTAACTACTAAACTAGCAAACTGATAGTTTGGATTTTTTTAGACTTTAAAGACTACTTTAAAACAACAAAGGAAAGAAATTTTAATTTGCCAAATCTTGAAATGAAGAGCACAGTAAATGACTACACTTTTAGCTTTTATAAATAGGAATTGAAACTAGCTAAAAATGCCTAGAAACCTTTGCCAAATCTACCTTTTTTGAGATATGAAATTCTAACCAATTAGTAGACTTAGAAAAATAATCATGCAGAGTAATAATGAACTTTAATATCAGATTTATTCTTTGCATGCAACTAACCAAGTAACCAGAAAACTTTTAGAGAAATTTTGGAGAGGAAAGCGAGAGAAACTTGCAGTGCTTGGAACCCTTGAGCAATGGTGTCACTTTGATGGAAAGGAAAAAATGAGAAGGTTGTCCAACTCCTTGAATAATGAAGGATGCAAGAAATATCCTTCACTTCTTCTAGATGAGGTGATCCTATCTAATTCACAAAACCCCTTGCAAAGAACTTGTTAGATAAAAGGTGTTACCTACACAAAAGACTTAAAATGACACGTTAGTTTAGCATAAAACGTCACATGCATATCAAATATTTAATGTCAATACTCAATAGAATTGAAAACACAAGATATTAACAACTCTATCCAATTGAATAACAATATTCCTATAGATTGGCCAATATTAACAAGAAACAAATAAATGCATGAAAATATATCACCTCGTATGGACCACATTCACAAATACAAGAGCCACACCACCATCGATTTTGACCTCCAAAGTATTTTATTCCATAGCATGAGAAAATATATTACAATCATGTAAAAGAAAGTTTCCCAAGCTCCAACTCTCATAATGGAGAGGGGTCGGCCTTCATTTATAGTTTATTGGGTGAGAACTCCAATGAGGATGCGCAAGTTTGACAGAGAGTGGCGCATGTGGGAAGAGGAGACGCGCAAGGAGTGAAGGGGAGATGAGTAGAGATGAGGTGAGGTGGAGTGGAGTGAGATAGTTGGAGTAGGAGATGAAGTGGGAGTGAGTGTTCGTTAAGTGGAGTGGAAGTGAAGGAGTGGTGTGAGTTCCCTCATTGAGATTGACGCCACACTCTCTAAGTGCACCAACTAGCAAGAGGGAGGTCGAGTTCTGCTTTGGGATATCCTACCACATGTCGAGTAAGCTAAGGGATGCGCCCACTGGGATTAGTCTCTTCCAACTAGAATCTAGACTCTAGACATGTCAAAAACATGTTTCCGACATGTTTTTTTACTTCCCTATGTTTTTAGGAAACTCAATTAAAACCCTTTTTTTGTCTTTTTTCGAGAGAAATACATTTTTGAGTGATTAAAAACATTTGTTTGCATATACAGGAGTGGAATAGGGGTCTAATGTGTGCTATTTCTTAGAAAACGAGCACAAACATGGCATCTGACAATGACCGATGCCATATTTTTACAATTTATTGACTTTACATTAAAAAAATTATGTTTTGCGGGAAATTTATTATTTGACTAAAACATTAAAAAAAACTTATGGGGACCTAGCGCAATTTCCATATGAATCAATAGACATGACCTACCATGAAATTATATATATTTAGACACTATACATTGGTTATACCATGCCAAGTCCTAACCACCAGCACATACTCCAACTTTGGAGTCAGTTTTGAATGAAAAAACTTAGAAATTATTAATCACCCACAAAGGAAGGCAAAAAAATATTAACAAGTAAAAAAAACACTCTAGAGTACATGCTCATGCCTAGGTCTTAGGTGGCCAATAGTATTTTACAACTTTCATTCTCAAGTCATTTATTACAATGCCCCGGAGGGATGGAAATGCGGAAGAAAAAGGTGGTCTAATAGACCTGTTGAATCTATGAATAGTGAAATATGAGCATCTGACTGCTCAATCTTTGGTGGCTTATCTGTAAATCTAGCTAGTGAAACTTGGTGGATAACATAGGCTCCATATGGGGATGTGTTCTTGATATTTATATAGAAATGAGAGCATGTGAGCATCCAGAATTTGTGACCTACATCACAAATTTCTCACCAAAAACAATATAAGCAACACATATATATAAAAACCAATAATTTCAGATTCAAGTTACACTAATAATAGAAGAAAATGAAAAATGTTGTAGAAATAAAATGTAAAGAGGAAAGGTTAGAGAGATATGTTACAAGGGATTCCCCCATGGGCATAAGATGTCATCATTGAGAAGCAATTTGAAAAAAATTTTGCTCACTGGTAGCTTTAACCTTTCCACTGTCTAACTGGTTGAAGTAGAAACTACATGAATCAGCCATGTCATGGATGAAACAAGACCTCATATTTATGAATAATCCTTGTTCGGGATGACTCATTGAACATCCTTTTCCAAGTTTTATCAACTTTGAGTTTTTCCTCAGAATAGACCACCCAATAAACATGTGTTTTTCTTTATTCAACTAAACTTTGAAGTTTGGTAAGCCTTGTAATTTTTTTATGAAGCTTTGCATTGGACTGTCATGGTGGAAGACTAACCACTTCTCATAATACTCTGGAGTTGGTAAATTGAAGCTATCTTCCAATTTCCCATTATCTTTCATTAAGTCATATGATGGTTGAGAGATTGGAACTGGAACTTGAACTGGAACTATCAAGGAATCCACTTCACTTTTATTTCAAGATCATCACAATTGTCGAATATTTTATCTGAGGAGATGGATCCTTCGGGAGGAGGGTGGGGAGTTGAATTATATGTATGTTAAATAAGTTCAACACAATTTCCTTTATTTCCTCCCGATCGACTACTGACTCATCTATAGGCTTTTCTGAAATTTCCAGATGAAATTCCTTTTCTTGTTCACTATGAAGATCTGGCTCTATAGGGTCTGAATACTCAATACAAGCTTATGCCTCTACAAGGAGATATTCCATGGCCTTTAACTAATTTGCATAGATAATTTGTATTGCATGAATGACTTCTTTCTTACTGGAATCTAGTGAAGCATCTGAACTGATTGTCTTTATTACCGGAGGTTCCTTCTCCTTCCACTTTTCCATGAAAGAATCAATCAATTCTTTGCAAGTTTTGACTTGGTTATCCTTGAGCTCCGTGAACCAATCAAGATCATCATCATTAAAGGACAATATAAACAACTTCATTTTTATATCTTCATATAAGGAATTGCAATACCATTTATTGAAGCAATGTGAAACTTTCTTAACATGACGTCTAGCATCAACAATATTATTACTTTGAAAACAAGGAAAATTTTGTAAAGAATTTTCTGGAATTACATGTGGATAACCACTTATTGCAAAGAAATCAATAGGTCTATAAAGATAATCCATTTCTAAGCTAGAATTATTAAGAAAGCATAAAATTCTAACAGAAATGGATTGGGACCCAAAAATTAATAAGGATCCTGTTGAGAGGAAAGCTTGGCTAGCCTCCTCCACAAACCCTTCTCGGTTCAAGGATGAAGCTAAGAAAACCATGAGTTCCTCCTTGCATAATAATTTGTTAAATTATTTTTAAGTGGAGTCGCCAGATGATAAAGTTTATTCTAAACAAACAAAGCAAAAGGGAAAAAAGGAAAACAAAAAGTCGTACTTCGGGAATAGAAAGATGTATCACCAGCAACGGAACCAAAAATGTTGTCACCTTATACACACTTGGGCTATAATGGAAGAAATATTCAATCCACTTAGTGTGTCCTTCGGGGAAATTCTCGAGTCAAGTTGTTGTCACATGATCATCGACTCCTCCATCTAGGACAACTCCTAGTGAAGCCAAGGGAGGTAGTCCCTAACAAATATACTAAGGCTCTTTAAGCTACGTTAAGCAAAAGAAATATTCTAGGAGTTTATTCCAAATAAAAAATGAAACATTCAACTTTGATCATTCATCAGATAATATATTCATATAAAGGATTTTTCCAATCATAAAGATACATGCATAAAACAAGTAGGATATGATTTCTTCAAGATTGATAAATTTGTTAGACAGTCACATTTGAGAATGAAAAAATAATGCTTATACACATAAAGATGTAACCATATAACCAGTTCCTTAAACGTTTCATGGGCAATTGTTGATCGTGTGTTTTATTATGGTTAATTGAAAGTAGATTAATGAGATATGTGTGGCCTCTTTAGAGGTTACCCCTTTGTTTGAAAACTTGTTGAGAACCTACTGAAGCCCCGGGGCCTCAGCAGTAAGTTCACTAAGGGTGTTGGATGTCCAACACAGGGAGAACCTAGATCTCAAATTTCTCACCTGACTTCACACACTCCCCTTAGGCATTTTTCCGCACATTAAGGTAACAACTATTAACGTTTTCCCTAATTATACTACTCTGCACTAACAATTTCAAATCTGATGAATCCCAGGATTAAGCTAGGCTTGCAAGGGTTCAAAGCATACATCGGTAACTGTGGGGAAGGCTTATTTTAGACTTGAAAGGAAATAAACTTGAAAAAAAAATCTGATAATGAAAGCTTTGAAATATTTTTTATTACTAAGAACAAAAATTGATATCTAAGCTAACATGCATGAAAAATTGAAATTTATTTTTTGTGCTTAACTGCATGAAAAATTGAGTGCTTTGTAAGATTGATTTCCTTATGCTTATGTGTGTTTGTAAGATAAGACGATTAAAACTTGAATGGGAAGATGAAAAGACAAGCACACAGCACTACCAATTCCCCTAAAGGGGATGAAGAAACTGGGCTCCAAGGGCCCTCTTTTATTAATCCTATTACAACTGAGAAACTGAGTTCTCTTTTTTTCTCTCTTTTTTGAACTTTTTGGGATCCTTATAAACTTTGTATCTATGAATTACAAGGTTTGGAAGTGAAATTTTTATTCCTTGAAGAAGTAGGAAGCTCCCGAATGCTCCAAAAGCTTCAATTCCGCCAAAAATGGACAAAATTTCCCCTTGGTTGTCCAATGTTCCTCAAAAAACAGCAAGCAAAGTACCCCAAAAGGTTTCCAAAATGACTTTGGGACAGCTTATGGGGTATATCAAAACTTATAGAAAAATTATGAAATGAAAGCAAGCTAACTACTAAACTAGCAAACTAATATTTTGGAATTTTTTAGACTTTAAAGACTACTTTAAAACAACAAAGGAAAGCACTTTTAATTTGCCAAATCTTGAAAAGAATAGCACAATAAATTACTACACTTTTAGCTTTTAGAAATAGGAATTGAAACTAGCTAAAAATGCCTAGAAACCTTTGCCAAATCTACCTTTTTTGAGATATGAAATTCTAACCAATTAGTAGACTTAGAAAAATAATCATGCAAAGAARTAATGAACTTKAATATCAGATTTMTTCTTTTCATGCAAGTAACCAAGTAACCAGAAAACCTTTAGAGAAATTTTGGAGAGGAGAGAGRGAGAAACTTGCAGTGCTTGGAACCCTTGAGCAATGGAGTCACTTTGATGGCAAGGAAAAAATGAGAAGGATGTCCAACTCCTTGAAGAATGAAGSATGCAAGAAAGCTCTTTCACTTTTTCTAGATGGGTTGATCYTKYCTAATTCACAAAACCCTTTGCAAAGAACTTGTTAGATAAAAGGTGTTACCTACACAAAAGACTTAAAATGGCACATTATAKCATAAAACGTCACATGCATATCAAATCTTTAATGTAAATACTCAATAGAATTGGAAACACAAGATATTAACAACTCTATCCAATTGAATAAYAATATTMCTATAGATTGGCCAATATTAACAAGAAACAAAGCAATGCATGAAAATATATCACCTCATATAGACCACATTCACCAATACAAGAGCCACACCACCATCGATTTTGACCTCCAAAGTATTTTATTCCATAGCATGAGAAAATATATTACAATCATGTACAATCAAGTCATCCAAGATCCAACTCTCATAATGGAGAGGGGTCGACCTTCATTTATAGTTTATTGGGTGAGAACTCCAATGAGGATGCGCAAATGTGAGGCAGAGTGGGGCATGTGGGAAGAGGACACACGCAAAGAGTGAAGGGGATATGAGTAGAGATGAGGTGAAGTGGAGTGGAGTGAGGGAGGTGGAGTAGGAGATGAAGTGGGAGTGAGTGGTAGTGTGGTGGAGTGGAAGTGGAGGAGTGGTGTGAGTTCCCTCATTGGGATTGATGCCACACTCTCTAAGTGCACCAACTAGCAAGAGGGAGGTTGAGTTATGCTTTGGGATCTCCTACCACATGCCAAGTAAGTTAAGGGATGCACCCTCACTGGTAGTAGTCACTGCCAACTAGACTCTAGACTTCAAACATGTCAAAAATATGTTTCCGAGTGTTTTTTGACTTCCCTATTTTTTAGTAAACTCAATTAAAACCGCTTTTTGTCTTTTTTCGAGAGAAATACATTTTTGAGTATTTAAAATCACTGTTTTACCTAGACAGAAGGTGAATAGGGGTCTAATGGGTGCTCTAGATTAGAAAACGATCACAAACATGGCATCTGAAAATGATTGATGCCATAGTTTTACAATTTATTGACTTTACATTAAAAAAAAAATGTTTTGCCGGAAATTTATTATTTGACTAAAACATTAAAAAAACCTATGGGGACCTAGCGCAATTTCCATATGACTCAATAGACATGACCTAGAATGAAATTATATACATTTAGACACTAGAACTTGGTTATACCATGTCAAGGCCTAGCCACCATCATATACTCCAATTTTGGAGTCAGTTTTGAGTGAAAAAACTTAGAAATTATTAATCGCCCACAAAGGCAGGAAAAAAAAAATTAACAAGTAAAAAAATAACTCTAGAGTACATTCTCGTGCCCAGGTCTTAGGTGGCCAATAGTATTTTACAACTTTCATGCTCAAGTCATTTATTACAATGCCTCGGAGGGATGAAAATGCGGAAGAAAAAGGTGGTCTAATAGACCTGTTGAATCTACGAATAGTGAAATATGAGCATCCGACTGCTCAATCATTGGCGGCTTATCTGTAAATCCATCTAGTGCAACTTGGTGTATAACATAGAATCCATTTGGGTATGTGTTCTTGATATTTTTATAGAAAGGAGAGCATGCGAGGATCCAGAATACGTGACCTACATTACAAATGTCTCGCCAAAAATAACATAACCAACACATATATATGAAAACCAACAATTTCATATACAAGTTACACTAATAATATAAGAAAATGAAAAATATTGCAGAAATAAAATATAAAGAGGAAAGGTTAGAGAGATATGTTACAAGGGATGCCCCCATGGGCATCATATGTCATCATTGAGAAGAAATTTGAAAAGTTGTATGCTCATTGGTAGCTTTAACATTTCCACTATCTAATTGGCTGAATTAGAAACTACATGAATCAGCCATGTCATGGATGAAGCAAGACCTCAGATGTCTAAATAATCCTTGTCCGGGACGACTCATTGAATATCCTTTTCCAAGTTTTATCAACTTGAATTTTTTCCTCAGAATAGACCACCCAAGAAACATGTGTTTTTCTTTATTCAACCAAACTTTGAAGTTTGGTAAGCCTTGTAATTTTTTTATGAATATCTGCATTGGACTGTCATGGTGGAAGGATAACCAATGCTCATAATGATCTGGAGTTGGTAAACTGAAGCTATCTTCCAATTTCTCATTATCTATCATTAAGTCATCTAATGGTTGAGATATTGGAACTAGAACTGGAACTGGAACTATCAAGGAATCTGCTTCACTTTTATTTCAAGATCATCACAATTGTCGAATATTTTCTCTGAGGAGATGGATCCTTCGAGAGGAGGGTGGGGAGTTGAATTATCTAGATTTTCAATAACTTCAAACTCAATTTCCTTTATTTCCTCTTGATCGATTACTGACTCATCTATAGGCTTTTCTGAAATTTCCAGATGAAATTCATTTTCTCGTTCACTATGAAGCTCTCACTCTATAGGGTCTGAATACTCAATACAATCTTATGCCTCTACAAGAAGAGATTCCATGGCCTTTAACTGATTTTCATAGATACGTTTTATGGCCTGAATAACTTCTTTCTGACTGGAATCTAGTGAAGCATATGAACTGACTCTCTTTATTACCGGAGGTTCCTTCTCCTTCCACTTTTCCATGAAAGCATCAATCAATTCTTTGCAATTTTTGACCTACTTATCCTTGAGCTCCATGAACCAATCAATATCATCATCGTCAAAGGACAAGATAAAAAAACTTCATTTTTATATCTTCATAGAAGGAATTGCAACACCATTTATTGAAGCAATGTGAAACTTTCTTAACATGACGTCTAGCATCAACAATATTATTACTTTAAAAATAGGGCAAATTTTGTAAAGCATTTTCTGGAATTACATGTGGATAACCACTTATTGCATAGAAATCAATAGGTCTATAAAGATCATCCATTTCTAAGATAGAATTATTAATAAAACAGAAAAGTCTAACAGAAATGGACTGGGACCCGAAAATTAATAAGGATCGTATTGAAAGGAAAGCATGGCTAGCCTCCTCCAAAAACCCTTCTCGGTTCAAGGATGAAGCTAAGAAAACCGTGAGTTCCTCCTTGCAAAATACTTTGTTAAATTATTTTGAAGTGGAGTCACCGGATGATAAAGTTTATTCTAAATAAACAAGAAGCATCAAACAAAGAAAAAAGGAAAACAAAATGCCATACTCCGGGAATAGAAATATTAATCCCCGGCAACAGCATCAAAAATGTTGTCGCCTTATACACACTTGGGCTATTGTGGAATAAATATTCATTCCACTTAGTGTGTCCTTGGGGGAAAGTCTCGAGTCAAGGTGCTTTCACCTGATCCTCAACTCCTCCGTTCAGGCCAACTCCTAGCGAAGCCAAGGGGGGTAGTCCCTAACAAATATACTAAGGCTATTTAAGCTACGTTAAGCAAAAGAACTATTCTAGGAGTTTATTGCAAATAAAACATTAAACATTAAACTTTGATCATTCATCAGATAAGATATTCATATAAAGCATTTGTCCAATCATAAAGATACATGCATAAAACAAGTAGGATATGATTTCTACAAGATTGATAAATTTGTTAGACAATCACATTTGAGAATGAAAAAATATT
>JZKD02S1605439.1:301439-338583 GCA_000966675.3 Picea glauca | reverse complement strand
AATTAACTCCTAGAACCTAACTCTAACACATCTAGTAACTAAGGTCTACCCCCTTTGGCTTCCTTAGGAGTAAGCCTAGATGGAAGAGGTTCCGGTCAAAGTGACAGCGTGGGCTGTGAACCTAGGCATTGTGCCTCCAAGGACACACTAAGTGAGCCGGACTTAGCTCACGTTTTCAAGTGTGTATAAGGATGGCAATAGTCTCAAGTCACAGATCTGAATCTTGTTCCAGGCACAAATCTAGATACAGATAAGCTTGTTTATGGTCGGGTGGAAGTAACAATGAAACGAGTAGCAGTTACAACCATTGCATTGTATCCTAAATATTTCCTATTCAAAATTTAGTGAATCCCGAAAGATGAAAAGGCAAATGCTTATGTTGTAACAATAAAGGAAGATTCAATTTACTCAGCATAAGCGATTGCTCCTCTATATACGTAATATCCTATAAAGGCCACTAGAGCAGGGGTTGATGTTTACCCATTTATTTTTATAACCAATTCTAGTTCCTTCTGTTGGAGAGTGCCAAGTTATAGTCCCATGTATGAAACACAACAAGAATTCCATGGGCATAAAGGGTTGAGGTTGCTATTCACACATACATATGCAGAGACAGTTCCAAATTCACCACCTCTACCTCGTCCAATTCTAGGGAAATTCATCATGGGAGATTTTGTCCAAGCATCATATCCACCCATAGCATAACAAGAAGTTCCATTACCAATTTAATATCTTCTAGTGATGGTGGTTCTAGATATCTAATTGGGATTAGAACTGAAATGGGATCTATTGGATATGGAACTGGGTGTCAACTAGTAGATCTCCAATCGCTGGATCCATCTGTCTAATCACCTGTTGTTCCTCCCTTTCCTGCTGCTGCCTTCATTGCTAAAACTCCTTATTCTAGTTTTCTAACCAGCTACATAACTTGAATAGGAACAAGGAGAGATGCTAACTGGCGAGATAGTGACTAAGGAGCTAGATATAAGGCTAGAGGATCTGATTCTTAAACTACTGAATATACTCTTACATATGGATCCACTGCTTTTTGGTAAACTATATAAGGATCTGCAATCCAATATGCACATGCCTATGTAGGGTAAAATAGGTATGTGTCTGGGCGAGGTAGTGGTTCTTAAACTACGAGTGTTGTATCCTCTTCTACTGCTTTTGACTCAACCTTGTTATTCTCAATTTCGATACGCTGATGATGCTACTGGTAGCTAAGCAATTGGCTCTACTGATGACTAAGTATCAACTGGCTTTGTTTACTTTGCAACCACAATTGGGTCTCGATCTTCCATTTATGCAGGTGAATCAATTGGATCAACTGTTCCTAGGATTGGATATCTATATGGAAATGGAACTACTGAATCAACAACATGATCAACTACTTATTTAATGGGTTTTGTTGCCATCCTTATACACACTTGCAAACATGGAAAAATTATCAATCCACTTAGTGTGTACTTGGAGGCACAATTCCTAAGTTCAAGCCCATTGTCACCTCGACTTGAATTTCTTCCGTTTAGGCTTACTCCTAGGGAAGCCAAGGGGGGTAGACCCTAGTTACTATGTGAATTATTAAATGAATTATAAGAGTTAATTTTAGTTTGTTAAAGGTAAGGGGGAGCTAGCCTATATGACAAACAACAATGCAAATGCAAATCTTTAATGAAAATCAAACCTTTCCCCAAGGTCAACTAAGACAATTGCCTAAGGGTTGGGCAAGGGGTCAATTAGATTACAACAAAGATCTAAGTAAAAAAAAGAATGTTGCTATGAGGTATCAATGAAATAAATTACTTTACGTTAGAGATAATTACAAATGAAATATGGCAATATAACTTACAAGGGAAATGACAAATTAGATATTTGCACAAAATACACAAAAGGAACTAAAGAATAGTTAGATAATGAAGAATTCAACTTACATCAATTTACAAATGAAATAATTGAAACATGTCATGAATAAAGCTTATAATGAAAAAGAACAACCACTTAGATGATTTTGCAATTATACAAAGGAGAACTTAGATCCTATACCAATGAACATGAGATATCCACAATGAAAGATATTGCTTGAAAGGTAAATTTACTTGAAAGTAACTTGATTGAAATGTCAAAGTAGTTGAAAAGTAAATTTCTTTAAAATATGATTGCAAAACTTGAAAGACAAATTTCTTTGAAAGTGAGATCGCAAATGTTGTGAATGTAGTGTATGGGCTGATTCTAATAAATTTTAGGCCTCTATTTGATTAGGGGGATTAGATGTGATAGATACAAGCCTAGACTATGTGATTACCCCAAACCGTTATCCTCTCAACCAAAAGAAAGTGCTGAGTACTCAATAAGCAAGGCAAACAAGGCCTTACCCTAGCTCCACAGGTCAAATCCAAAGAACTTCTGTACTCAACAAGGGGGGCACCTAGTGTCGTGAGATCAACCCTGACCTAGCACCCCAAGTATCTTCCTCAAGCCTCCTTTTTAGTGGCAAAAAAAATAACGATTGGATGCCTAATTACTAAACTCACAACCTTTGCCCTTTCTTGTCACCCAAGATCCACAAAGTAGCAAGGGGAGAGAATACAAAGCAAAAATGGAGCACAAAAATGATTACTTTAGCAATAATTGAAAAGTGTAGAAGCCTTCCGTTATTGCAAGGATGGCTTAGGCCAATCTCTTTGCAAGGTGGGGAAAAAGTAAATAATTTGAAATGCTTTGTAGTTTGCTTAGAAAATTAAATTTCAACTACACAACAATGGCACAAGTGGAGGACTTAGCCTACTGTTTTGGCTAAGGTGGGTGTAATTGAAAGAACTAAAAGACTTTAAAATAAATGAGAAACCCCACAACAATGGCACAAGTGGAGGACTTAGCCTATCGTTTTAGCCAAGGTGGGTGTAAAAGAAAATGAAAGAAAGTAAATCTAATACTAGCCTTCATGATTTTCCAAGGATGGCTTAGGTCAATCTCTTTGCAAGGTGTGGGCAATTAATTCTAACTATTACAATATCCGATTTTTGCGTTAACTTGAGAGAAGGAAAATCCAAGAGACTCTCAAGGGTTGCTTACAATGATTTATAAGAAGAAGAAGAAGGGGGATTTGATATCCCAACTTAAGGATGCCTTTTGAGGGCCTTTGGGGCTCAATACCAATAACACATCCTCCTTGTTGCTAAAATTTGCATAAAAATCAACATGGTATATTTGATAGGAAATGCAACAAAACCAATAAACTTGTTAACTTAGTATTATCCCAATGAAACACCAATTTAAATATAAATTTCTGAATATGAAAGTGAAACTTTATGTGTCTATTCTAAATCATAACAATGCTTAGAAATGAGAGAACGAAGGCAAAGAATATTAGATAAATATTGGAAACTTTGGATGATTGAAAAGAGTGAGTTTTCCACTCTAAAACCACTCCTTCAACCCTCTAGTTATATACAACAAGCTTGCCTTTTCTACACAAGGAGACAAGGATGTGAGAGTATACAAAAAGATTGCAAAATACTTTCCAAACTTAGAAGGAAACTTCCACAAAATCAATAGCAATACTACTACTAATAGCACCCAAGCAAAATACTTTGCTTGAGTCTCCAAGTGAAACTAGTGAAAGAAAAATGCAAGAAAATGAAATGTAGTTATATCGCCTCACAAGAACACCATGCACACCATAGATTCTCCAAAGCTTCATTTATTATTCACAAAATGTTGCTACAAATACTTGTAGCAAGATTTACAATGAGAGAGCATGAGAGAGAGAGGGAGAAGAGGGGAGAAATTTTGGTATAGTAGACTTGATATGAGAATAGATGAGGAAATGAGGAGGAGAGGGTATAATTTATAGGTGAAGGTGAGGAGAGACCCCACTTGGATGAGCTCCAAGTGGCATCCATCCAATGGAAGAGGGTCTCTTCAAGGGGGCGCACTTTTAGGTCAAGAGAGTGTTGTGAGGGTTGAGGGATGAGTGGGGAAGGGGGGAACCACCTTTCCCATTAATAAAAAGTGAAGTTAGGGTGAATGGGGGGTACTGCCAAACTATTGAGGGCCCTCATGGTGTATTTTTATTTTTTCATGAGTTATTGAGCAAGGGGGTGCCCCTCTTCTAGGGAGATGATCATTGTGGGTTGTTGTCTAAGAAAACGGGGTCTTTCTAAGTTCAAAATCATTTTCCCAACTTAGGAAATAAATTTGGGATACTTTTCCCACTCTCTCTCATGACTTTAGTGACTTTTACAAAATTTGTCTATTTTAATTAAGCCAATTACGTGCTGATTTTTGACCGACTTAGACTCCTCATGGACAATGGCCTAGAAAAACTTGTCCAAATGAGATGAGACTTGGTACAAGGGTGTATGGGTTCATGAAATTTTTTATTTGAGTACTCATACCCCTATAAAAAATCCCCAAGGACCACTTTTTTACATTTTACATTAAAAATAATTAAAAATCTTCAGTTTGCAGGAATTTTAATTATTTAAAAAATCCTATCAAAACTTAATGGAATTCTGCAAGGCTCTAGGAAATGTCTAGCATGGTCATTTACAACACTCCTAGACCTTAGTTACCCCTTGGGCTTGTTACGAGGAAAATCTCTCTATGGCTAGAGGCAAACCACAACAGACAAAAATGACTGCGTAAATCAACTCTATTCCCAAGTATGCTATATAAACAAATATGCTAGCAATACAAGATAAAAGGACTACCTCGTCCATACGTTCGATGAATTCCACCGTCGAGCACTTGACCCAAAGAAATATACCTGCAACTAGTCCTCAACAACCAAGTAAAGCAAACATATGGTGATAATATATGATGTTAGCACTTTCAATAGCATAATCCATTAACATACATAATAAATACACCCATGGAATAATAATTCAATTATTTGCAAGATATCAATTGGACGAGAAAAGAGTATTTCTATTAAGATATGATCGACATAAGTGAAAAAGTTACAGACTTCCGTGTCGACATGGTTCTGAACTGAGAAACCAAGTTCCTTCCAGATGGGCCTCCACCATTTCAATCCTCCACCAAAGGCAAGCTCATGTGAAAAAGACAATGGAGTTCTCACTCAATAAGGGAAGAGCTTGGGGGTTGAACACTGTGTTCAGACTTAAAGGATAAAGGGATGCAGATTCAATGTGAAGTAAATAATTCCTCCAGAATAACTTTGCTTTCAAAGTTGAATTCTTTCTCCTCTTTTCCATAGTTCGGAATTGACTCATTTATAGCCTTCAAGTGGAACCGAAGGCTCGATTCAGAACTTTTCCAGTATATGGAAGGCCAAGGATCATTGATCTCCTATCGTGACATGGAAACCTGACACCATTTTTCATTTCTGGGCACATTTCCCGATGTACGTAGGTTGTAGAGGTGCAACCTGTGTATACACATGTTGTATAGTAGGCAAGGTGTGTATAGGTGGAAGAAATGTGTTTTTAGCTCTGGGATTTTCAAAAAGGAATGAAAAGTCTACACAGGGAAATGAAAAAATGTCCTTTGTGCAAGATTGCATGGGTGAGGCAAATCTTGCTATAACAGGGCTCGATCATTAGAACACCTTTCACCACTTTGGAGAATTTTTGTGAGTGAAAAACTCAAGGATAATTAAAATTGCAGTTAAGCAAGGTTAATTACCCAAGGAAAAAAAACACTCGATGAAAGGACTTCCCTAATGATAAAGTCCTAGGTAACTAGACAACAATTGACTCATGCTAGCATTGTTACAATATTATCACACGTAGGGGAGCGAAAATTTTGGTTACATAGAAAAGCACGTCGGGGGAAAATTTTTCCATGTTGAGCAAAAAGTTGTCAAAATGGTTGTACCAATAGGTACACATCTTCATGGAACATGGAGTTGACCCCTGGCTGAAATAGGTGGTTAACATCTGGCTCCACATGGAGATGTGTGTTCGATCTTTTTGAAGGAGAGAATACGAGAACTTCACAATCTACAAAACAAAATGCTCACCAATATCCAACATAAGTACATGAATAAACATAATAATCAATAAATGAGATGATATTGACAATAATCACATAAATGGAATTATGATACAATGAATAATATAAGCAACATAGTTATACAATTAAATGAAATAATACAAAACTGAAAGAAAGGGAGAAGGGTTAGAAATATGTTACAAAAGGGTGTCCCTTGGACACCAAGTGGCCATGTTGAAAAATCGTTTCAAGGTGGATTCCTCTCACTAGCATGTCTAACTTTATGTCGTGCAATTGGTTGAGACGAATTGCTAGCAGAATGATACACGTTATCCTCTTTTCTATTGTTTTCATGTGAATCCATGTTTTTGACCTTAGTCCACTTGGGATAATCCTCCTTCAAAAATTTCCAATGATTTTGCATAGGTGTCAAGTGAAAAGGTTTTGAACTTAGTTTTTCCTTGAAAGTCTTGGAATACCTCTTCATAGGGATGATATATTTCACATTATCATTATTAACCTTATCATCCTTATGATCTTCTATCAAACTTGCATCACATATTCTTTCCTTGATTTTCCCAATTTCTAAAAAATAAGGAGGATGTGGCCCAAGAATTTCATTTGATTCTTTTTTACATCTAACTGATTCTTCTGATAACTAGTGAGTTGATGAAAAATTTCCAACTTAAAAATCCAACTCTGTTTCTAATTCCGAAGGATTTATATCATTATTCATTTTAGCTGAATCTCCTTCAAGAAAAATCCCATCAAAAGAATCCATGGTGTCCCAAACATTACAAACATTTGGGAGTTCATATTTAAGTTTCACCTTGGTAAATGATAGAGAATTGGACTCTATCTCATAACATCCCATTTCTACTTCACGATACACAAGCTCATCCATGAGATTCCTACGATATTCAACATGGTACTTCCTTTCTAACTCCCTGTTTGATCTAAACATGGAAGTATTTGGAGTAGGAATGGTGGCATAAGTTAAATCCATTTGTAAATTACCACCCAATTCTGCAACTATTTTCTTGATAACAACATACCCCAAGCATCACGTACATCAATCACAACTATGTCCATTTCTATCATGATGTCTGGGATTTCAGCCAAGTGTACTCGTAATCCCTTAATCAAACCATGCACTTTAATTGTTTTGTTGTCCATGGCACAAATGTTATGGTAAGGCCTTGAGATCCTTAGTTTTAATTGTTCCATTACTTTCTTAGTCATAAAATTTGAGCTAGCTCCTGAGTCAAGCATATAATTGTGAAGAATGAAATCATTCATGAGAAAATAAAGATAAAAGGGTCTATTCTTTTCATTTCCCCTATCCATATTCTGCAAAATAATAGGTGCACCCTGGTAAGCTACTGTTGGTGGCCTGCCCACAATGTTTTGAGAAGGATTTTCTATAGATTTGAGTAGTTTCTCCCTCTGAGATGGAATCTTCATAATTTATGACACAGGTACCAACATCTTTGCATTATTGAGTCATTCTCCTAAGTCAATATTTAATTCTGATCTTGCGTGAACCATTGTTTTAGGAGGGGGAGGATTCATTCCTAAAATACTTGCTTGAGGCCTATCTTGATTATTGTTTCCATTCCTTTGATAGGTAATGCCCCTATATCTAGCCATTTCTGACACTTGTTGGGGAGTAGGCTTAGGACCAAACTTTTCTGTTGCATTATCCACCACATTATTCATACAATTTACCCCCTTCACTATACTTGGTCATTTCCATCCATTCATCCATGCCAATATTAAATTTTTGACCACACATGTTAACTTGTTCATTTTCTGGTCTATAAGGTCTCATTTCACTACAAACTTGAAGAAATACTTGGCAAGTTGATTCTTCATGAAACTGTCCACAAGGTCTACAATAAGGAATAACTTGGTGATCAACCAAGTTAGTGGATTTGAATGGATTTGGTGGCCTTGGATCTTGAGGAGGAGGTCTCTTTGGCCATTTATCATTTGGCATATGTTGGGGTTTACTAGATTGAGCTCTTTCCATGGCTATCAATCTATTTTCCATGGCATTCATTTGATTAGCATGCTCTCTCATCTGATTGGCTTGGTTAATCTCCATTTTTTTAATTAATTGAGTGAGCTCTTTAATGCCATCATTAGGAGATTCTTGATTTTCAATTTTCTTCTTCTTCTCCTCAATAGGTTTGGAAGAAGTTCCCCTCGAGAAACTGAGAATGTTGGACTTCCTAGCATCTTGCATATTCTTAACTATTCTGATAGCATATTGTTGTGCATCCCTTAGAGTCTATGGATCCTTATCCCTCAATTGATACCCAATCTCTCCCTCAAAGGCTTCCATATAATGAATTAATATTGAGGCTGGAGGAGGCTTAATATCTTTAGGGAGGATTTTGACTAAGTAATTAAATTTCTTATTGAATTCTTCCATAGTTTTATTCTCTTTTTTCTGACTAGTGCTAAGGGCATCTAGCAAATGTCGATCCTCTTTCTAATCACCCCACCTTTCTCTAAAAGATTTCTGAATCTCGACCAAGGTGCTAAAATTATCTGGATCTTGTTCTGAAAACCACTTAGCTGCACCCCCCTCTAAACAATACACAAATAGGGTCATTTTTGCATCCTCTTCATCATGCCCANAATTAAATGAAATAATACAAAACTGAAAGAAAGGGAGAAGGGTTAGAAATATGTTACAAAAGGGTGTCCCTTGGACACCAAGTGGCCATGTTGAAAAATCGTTTCAAGGTGGATTCCTCTCACTAGCATGTCTAACTTTATGTCGTGCAATTGGTTGAGACGAATTGCTAGCAGAATGATACACGTTATCCTCTTTTCTATTGTTTTCATGTGAATCCATGTTTTTGACCTTAGTCCACTTGGGATAATCCTCCTTCAAAAATTTCCAATGATTTTGCATAGGTGTCAAGTGAAAAGGTTTTGAACTTAGTTTTTCCTTGAAAGTCTTGGAATACCTCTTCATAGGGATGATATATTTCACATTATCATTATTAACCTTATCATCCTTATGATCTTCTATCAAACTTGCATCACATATTCTTTCCTTGATTTTCCCAATTTCTAAAAAATAAGGAGGATGTGGCCCAAGAATTTCATTTGATTCTTTTTTACATCTAACTGATTCTTCTGATAACTAGTGAGTTGATGAAAAATTTCCAACTTAAAAATCCAACTCTGTTTCTAATTCCGAAGGATTTATATCATTATTCATTTTAGCTGAATCTCCTTCAAGAAAAATCCCATCAAAAGAATCCATGGTGTCCCAAACATTACAAACATTTGGGAGTTCATATTTAAGTTTCACCTTGGTAAATGATAGAGAATTGGACTCTATCTCATAACATCCCATTTCTACTTCACGATACACAAGCTCATCCATGAGATTCCTACGATATTCAACATGGTACTTCCTTTCTAACTCCCTGTTTGATCTAAACATGGAAGTATTTGGAGTAGGAATGGTGGCATAAGTTAAATCCATTTGTAAATTACCACCCAATTCTGCAACTATTTTCTTGATAACAACATACCCCAAGCATCACGTACATCAATCACAACTATGTCCATTTCTATCATGATGTCTGGGATTTCAGCCAAGTGTACTCGTAATCCCTTAATCAAACCATGCACTTTAATTGTTTTGTTGTCCATGGCACAAATGTTATGGTAAGGCCTTGAGATCCTTAGTTTTAATTGTTCCATTACTTTCTTAGTCATAAAATTTGAGCTAGCTCCTGAGTCAAGCATATAATTGTGAAGAATGAAATCATTCATGAGAAAATAAAGATAAAAGGGTCTATTCTTTTCATTTCCCCTATCCATATTCTGCAAAATAATAGGTGCACCCTGGTAAGCTACTGTTGGTGGCCTGCCCACAATGTTTTGAGAAGGATTTTCTATAGATTTGAGTAGTTTCTCCCTCTGAGATGGAATCTTCATAATTTATGACACAGGTACCAACATCTTTGCATTATTGAGTCATTCTCCTAAGTCAATATTTAATTCTGATCTTGTGTGAACCATTGTTTTAGGAGGGGGAGGATTCATTCCTAAAATACTTTCTTGAGGCCTATCTTGATTATTGTTTCCATTCCTTTGATAGGTAATGCCCCTATATCTAGCCATTTCTAACACTTGTTGGGGAGTAGGCTTAGGACCAAACTTTTCTGTTGCATTATCCACCACATTATTCATAAAATTTACCCCCTCACTATACTCGGTCATTTCCATCCATTCATCCATGCCAATATTATATTTTCGACCACACATGTTAACTTGTTCATTTTTTGGTCTATAAGGTCTCATTTCACTACAAACTTGAAGAAAGACTTGGCAAGTTGATTCTTCATGAAACTGTCCACAAGGTCTACAATAAGGAATATCTTGGTGATCAACCAAGTTAGTGGATTCGAATGGATTTGGTGGCCTTGGATATTGAGGAGGAGGTATCTTTGGCCATTTATCATTTGGCCTATGTTGGGGTTTACTAGATTGAGCTCTTTCCATGGCTATCAATCTATTTTCCATGGCATTCATTTGATTAGCATGCTCTCTCATCTGATTGGCTTGGTTAATCTCCATTTTTTTAATTAATTGAGTGAGCTCTTTAATGCCATCATTAGGAGATTCTTGATTTTCAATTTTCTTCTTCTTCTCCTCAATAGGTTTGGAAGAAGTTCCCCTCGAGAAACTGAGAATGTTGGACTTCCTAGCATCTTGCATATTCTTAACTATTCTGATAGCATATTGTTGTGCATCCCTTAGAGTCTATGGATCCTTATCCCTCAATTGATACCCAATCTCTCCCTCAAAGGCTTCCATATAATGAATTAATATTGAGGCTGGAGGAGGCTTAATATCTTTAGGGAGGATTTTGACTAAGTAATTAAATTTCTTATTGAATTCTTCCATAGTTTTATTCTCTTTTTTCTGACTAGTGCTAAGGGCATCTAGCAAATGTCGATCCTCTTTCTAATCACCCCACCTTTCTCTAAAAGATTTCTGAATCTCGACCAAGGTGCTAAAATTATCTGGATCTTGTTCTGAAAACCACTTAGCTGCACCCCCCTCTAAACAATACACAAATAGGGTCATTTTTGCATCCTCTTCATCATGCCCATGACACCACTTCAATATACATAAGTCAAAATTCAGAAGGTGAGAATGGGCACTAATTTCATTGTTTCCCTGAAAAGAAGGAAACTAATCAATAGCTTTGTCAGGAATGCCGTGAGGAGCACCTTGAATATATGCAAAGTTCAAAGGTCTTAGTAGATCACCCATAATTGAATTAGGATTGGTTTTTGTAGTATTAATAGTTGTAGGATTATTATCTGGAAACAAGTGATGTATATAAGATATTGCTTCTTCTCCAAGACTTTCAAGTAGCCTACGAGGAGCTAGTCTGTTTAGTCTCCTCCTATACACCCTTTCAGGTTCAGGAAGGGAATAAACCAACCCTTGTAGGTTCCTCCTCGTAGGATACCTCAAAGAGTTATTCAATGGATTCGCCACTTGGAGATTAAGTAATATTGAATAACACACCTCGAGTTTAATAAATTAGGGAAAAAATTATTACTTAGTTCTTAAAGAATAAATTAAGTTAAAGTCGTTAAGACCAAGGATAAAAGACTTATCCCCGGCAACAACACCAAATATGTTTCCATCCTTATACACACTTGCAAACATGGAAAAAGTCTCAATCCACTTAGTGTGTCCTTGGAGGCACAATGCCTAAGTTCAATCCCATTGTTACCTCGACTTGAACTTCTTCCATCTAGGCTTACTGCTGGGGAAGCTAAGGGGGGTAGACCCTAGTTATTATGTGAATTATTAAATGAATTCTAGGAGTTAATTTTATTTTGTTAAAGGTAAGGGGGAGCTAGCCTATATGGCAAGCAACAATGCAAATGAAAATCTTTAATGAAAATCAAACCTTTCCCTAAGGTCAACTAAGACTAGTGCCTAAGGGTTGGGCAAGGGGTCAATTAGATTACAACAAAKATCTAAGTABAMAMATGAATGTTKCTATGAGGTATCAATAATAAATGAAATAMATTACTTTACRTTARGAGATAATTACAAATAAAATATGCTAAGGAAATATGKCAAGATAACTWACAASGRAAATGACAAATTAGATAATTGCACAAAATATWCAAAAAGGAACTAAAGAATAGTTAGATAATGAAGAATTCAACTTACAYCAATTTACAAATGAAATAATTGAAACATGTCATGAATAAAGCTTATAATGAAAAAGAASAACCACTTAGATGATTTTGCAATTATACAAAGGAGAAGTTAGATCCTATACCAATGAACATGAGATATCCACAATGAAAGATATTGCTTGAAAGGTAAATTTGCTTGAAAGTAACTTTCTTGAAATGTCAAAGTAGTTGAAAAGTAAATTGCTTTAAAATATGGTTGCAAAACTTGAAAGACAAATTGCTTTGAAAGTGAGATCGCAATAATAAATTTTAGGTCTCTCTTTGATTAGGGGGATTAGATGTGATAGATACAAGCCTAGACTATGTGACTACCCCAAACCGTTATCCACTCAACCAAAAGGAAGTGTTGGGTGCTCAATAAGCAAGGAAAACAAGGCCTTACCCTAGCTCCATAGGTCAAATCCAAAGAACTTTTGTACTCAACAAGGGGGACACCTAGTGCCATGAGATCATCCCTGACCTAACAACCCAAGTATCTTCCTCAAGCCTCCTTTTTGGTGGAAAAAACAATAACGATTGGATGCCTAATTACTAAACTCACAACCTTTTCCCTTTCTTGTCACCCAGGATCCACAAAGTGGCAAGGGGAGAGAATACGAGGCAAAAATGGAGCACAAAAATGATTACTTCAAGAATAATTGAAAAGTGTAGAAGCCTTCCATTATTGCAAGGATGGCTTAGGAAAATCTCTTTTCAAGGTGGGGGAAAAGTAAATAATTTTAAATGATTTGTAGTTTTCTTAGAAAATTAAATTGCAACCCCACAACAATGGTACAAGTGGAGGACTTAGCCTATCGTTTTGGCCAAGGTGGGTGTAATTGAAAGAATTAAAAGACTTGAAAATAAATTAGCAACCCCACAACAATGGCACAAGTGGATGACTTAGCCTACCGTTTTGGCCAAGGTGGGTGTAAAAGAAAATGAAAGAAAATAAATCTAATACTAGCCTTAAGGATTTTGCAAGGATGGCTTAGGCCAATCTCTTTGCAAGGTGTGGGCAATTAATTCTAACTATTACAATATCAGATTTTTGTGTTAACTTGAGAGAAGGAAAACCCAAGAGACTCTCAGGGGTTGCTTACAATGATTTAGAAGAAGAATACGAAGGAGGATGTGATATCCCAACTTAAGGATTCATTTCGAGGGCCTTTGGGGCTTAATACTAATAACACTTCCTCCTTGTTGCTAAAAATCTGTATAAAAATCAGCAAGGTATATTTTATAGGAAATGCTACAAAACCAAGAAACATGTTAACTTAGTATTAGCCCAATGAAACACCAATTTAAATGTAAATTTCTGAATATGAAAGTGAAACTTTATGTGTCTATTCTAGATCATAACAATGCTTAAAAAATAGAGAAAGGAGACAAAGAATATTAGATAAATATTGAAAATGTTGGATGATTCAAAATAGTGATTTTTCCACTCTAAAACCATTCCTTCAACCCTCTAGTGATCTACAACAAGCTTTCCTTTGATACAAAAGTAAAAAATGAGGTGAGAGTATCCAAAAATATTTCAAAATACTTTCCAAACTTAGAAGGAAACTACCACAAAAATCAATAGCAATACTACTACTACTAATAGCACCCAATAAAAATGCTTTGCTTGAGTCTCCAAGTGAAACTAGTGAATGAAAAATGCAAGAAAATGAAATGCAGTTATATCACCTCACAATAACACCATGCAAGGCATCAATACTACTCCCAATTCACACCATATATTATCCAAAGCTTCCTTTATTATCCACAAAATGTTGCTACAAATACTAGTACCAAGATTTACAATGAGAGAACATGAGAGAGAGAGGGAGAAGAGGGGAGACATTTTGGTATAGTAGAATTGATATGAAAATAGATGAGGAAATGAGGAGGAGATGGTCTAATTTATAGGTTAAGGTGAGGAGAGACCCCACTTGGATGAGCTCCAAGTGGCATCCATCCAATGGAAGAGGGTCTCTTCAAGGGGGGTGCACTTTTAGGTCAAGAGAGTGATGTGAGGGTTGAGGGATGAGTGGGGAAGGGGGAAAACACCTTTTCCATTAATAAAAAGTTAATTTACAGTGAATTATGGGTACTACCAAAGTATCGGGGGCCCTCATGGTGTATTTTTATTTTTTCATGAGTTATTGAGCAAGGGGGGCGCCCCTCTTCTAGGGACATGATCACTATGGGTTGTTGGCTAAGAAAAGGGGGTATTTCTAAGTTGAAAATCATTTAACCAACTTAGGAAATACATTGGGGATACTTTTTACACACTCTCTCATGACTTTAGTGACTTTTACAAAATTTGGCTATTTTAATTAAGCGAATTACATTCTGATTTTTGGCCGACTTGGACTCCTCATGGACAATGGACTAGCAAAACTTGTCCAAATGAGACGAGACTTGGTCCAAGGGTGTAGGGGTTCATGAAACATTTTATTTGAGTACTCATACCCCTATACAAAATCCTCAAGGACCACGTTTTTACATTTTACATAAAAAATAATTAAAAATCCTCAGTTTGCAGGAATTTTAATTATTTAAAAAATCCTATCAAAACTTAACATAATTTTGCAAGACTCTAGGAAATGTCTAGAATTGTCATTTAAAGCACTCCTAGACTTTAGTTACCCTTTGGGCTCTATCATTAGAACTCCTTTCACCACTTTGGAGAATTATTGTGAGTGAAAAACTCAAGGATATTTAAAATTGTAGTTAAGCAAGGTTAATTACCCAAGGAAAACAAAAACTTGATGAAAGGACTTCCCTAATGATAAATTCCTAGGTAACTAGACAAAAATTGACTCATTCTAGCATTGTTACAATATTATCACACACAGGGGAGTGAGAATTTCAGTTATATAGAAAAGTGTGTCGGGGGAAAAATTTGCCCTGTTGAGAAAAAAATTGTCAAAATGGTTGTACCAATAGGTACACATATTCATGGAACATGGAGTTGAACCCTAGATAAAATAGGTGGTCAACAGGTTCTTAATCCACCCTAGCTACTGGATCACCAACCCCGTCTACTTACTCTGTTACTAGGAATTCCAATACGAGATCTGCTACCGATAGCTTTGCTCCTATTGCCTTTGCTTTCACTTCTATTGCCATCTCTCTAGCTTTTGTTTAGATCTCTGCCTATGCCTTGATTCTTTATGTTGGAGATATGGCAAAAGTTAACCCATCAAAGCCAAAGGACACATAGACACGGGAAACACCACTTTTAGCTCAGGATCCATAGTAATTTTATTGGGATAAATCTCCATAATTGAAGGCTAAGGCAAAGGAAGTAGTTGATCACCTAGTTGACCCTGTTGAACGTGTGAAGGTATCACTTGTTTTTGAAGCAATTAAACCATAAGCATGTGCAATTGATCAATCAAGTTGTCTCAATTTTTTAAGGTAGTGAACTATAACATCGTCAAAGGGGGGTCCAGTGGTATTTTCAAGGGAAGGGGAACAAAGGAAAAAAAGGAAGGAACAATGGGAGAGAGGAAAAGGTGAAGTCCCACTCCTAAATGTGTTGTTTCGATCTTTTCTTGTGTTCCTACATGCAAGTGGTATTTCGTCATTCTATGATGTTTCTATAATGAGTGAGTGTCATTTGCACATGTTCCAAAAAGATAAGCATATGAGCCAGTTTAAGTTCCAGCCCCAATAATTGAAATAACTACATCCGAATCATCAACAGGAGAGGGGGCCATAGCACTGACAGGGGAAGTAACATAAAAATAAAGGTTGGTAGCACCGGTCGATTTCGAGCCAATTTACCTTGTTGACCGAAAAAAAAATGTAGTTCAAAAGTGAGATTGAGATCTAACATGTCCGGTGTACTGCAGGCACTAAAGGCAAAGGCAACCTTTTGCTAGGCTCATTTTGAGAGAAAGATTTAGTAATAGATGCAGAGTTTGTTCAAGATCCTGCAATGAGAGATGCATATAGAGAAAAGTCAACAGAGATAGAGTTAGCATAGAAAGTAAGGCTGGTAGCACCAAAGGTTGTAAAGCCTACTGCATCCCTTCCTTAAGGTCAATATTGATACCCTATGAGGGTGGAGACAGTTCGCTACCTGGTTCAAGTTATTGATCCCGTTCCATATCCAATTAGAGAGATCGAGATGAATTTCCTTCCCCTTTAGAAATGATTTTTCCTCAAATCATAGTGAGGGAAGGATTGGGTGTCTTTTTCTTTGGCTTGTAATGTCATCACATCATTGTTTATTCTGTCGTAGTTGATGATAGGAGACGATATGAACCTCTGAGTGTTGAGAAAAATTTTTGAACTGTAAAAGGATATGGCCATCTTAAATTGATCCTTTGTGGAAAGTTTCACTTATATGATTCCTAGAATAATAATTTTTCTCAATGGTACTGACATCAACATTTTTTGGACGATAGGTTAATTATTTATGTTATGAACGATGTTGATACTTTAACTAGTTAAAGTGTCTTCTTTGGTGATTGGGATGTCGACAAGGAGTTTTTGTAGCATGAATTTCCCTTATCGTAGTTGTAGCATTCTCCAGTTTTACTTTTGGTGTTTTATCTTCTTCATGCATTGGTTTGTTGATGGCCACAATTCTAGTAGTAAGTGTTATTGCACAAACTGTAGGTTGGGAAAAGCCCGAACCAAACCATAAGAGTGTGAAAACTATAGGAGTACCTACCCATTATCACCTTAGATAGACACTCCCCTCACTTTATTGATGATAAATCACCACAAGGGGGGAATCCCGATGACCCTAGGGGGATTGATATGGAAAGTGAGAAGATGATGGTGAAAACCCCAATCAGTTAAGTTTGGAGGTGAGGGAAAAGGCTTGGAGATGAATTCTTGTTGGTGAAGAATGGTTTCCAAGCATTGAGTACCTACACCAAAGTGTTATCCTTGATTGGAACAAGACACAAGATAGATATGCAAGCCTTGAATCAAAGGGGAACAAGAAACAAACCTTCCTGTCACAAAATTGCAGCACAGTATATATATATATATATATATATATATATATATCAACAATGTAAGATGTCAATAGCTGCAAAATTAAACATGCAGAACACTGAATAATTATTGGGAAATAAAGTACTAAACATGTAGGTAATATCCCAATACTTAGACACAAGTATTAATGGTGAAAGAGGGATGTAAAATGGTGTTATGAACAATATGTTAAGAAAACCTTGTGCCAGTAGAAAACTTTTTCTACAACAACAAGTTCTCGCCACTGAAATTCACAAGAAAAACACTTGAATGAAAGCCCTTGACAAGAAGAATAATTAGCACTATTTACTTCTAATTTTCAGCAGTAGAAAAAGTGACAAAGATGATTAAAGAGAGGTTTGCTACAGCCCTAATGGATATAGATTTAAATTATAACAACAATAAGAAGCACTTGGCTAATCTATACTCCCTAGTGTCCCAAACAAACTTATAACATGTAAAATTGATTCCAACTTGAACAAATGCAATATCTCCAAAATTCATGTTTACCAATGCAATGATTTTATTTCTCCAATGCAAATTAGAATAGTGCCTTTATCAATTGGGTTATGGAGTCTCTTGTTGTAAGAGCTAGTCGTGTTACCTCCCTAGAGGTGTAAGCCTTTTTACTCCCTAGGGCAAAGAAACTAGCAAAGCAAATCTAGGAGGGTGTAAGCCCTTTTATTCCCTCTAGCAACCTTGTTAAGTAGCTTTTCCAACCAAATAATGGACCTTGGTGGAGGGTGTATGCCTTTATACTCCTCCAAGGGTTTTGAACATTAACAACTATGAAACAAGAAGAAATACTAGTAATATGCATAAAAATCCTTACCAATTCCACTAGATAGCAAGACAAAACCCCTTTTTACCAAGTATCTTCCATCACAAAGCAAAGAGAAGCATAAAGAGAGATAGTGCACCACTTCTTCCACAAGATATAAGAAACTAACATCCAAAGAGAGCACAAGAGAGAGACATGATATTTTCCCAAGGAGGGTGAAAATTTCAGCCAAGAACTTATGTAATTCTCAAGTGTTATGTGTTCAAAATGAAAATGTCATGACCTTTATTTATAAAAGGTCTAAGAAAACCAATTTGTCCACATACTTTAGGTTAAACCACGAATTAGGGAGGTCAACCTCCTAATTTTCCCCTTTACAAAATATATTTTGAAATTACAAAATAAGTAAGCCCTAAAAAATGACATCATCCCTCCTAGGGATGATGTTTTGGCATAATGAGCAAATCGTTGAGCAAGTTGACGAAGTTGTTGGGTGTCCAAAGGCCTACTCTCCATGGTGCAAGGGTTTTGTTCAATCAACAATGCCAAATCATCATCAAGTCACCAACACCACCAAAACCCTGGCCTCCAAATGAGACATCATGCCCTAAAAGATGACGTTTTGAGCCTCCAAGGTCAAATGTTGGGAAAAAGGGGGCTAACTTTCCTTCTCTCGGATGTCCTCTCATGCCTCCAAAGGAAATGTTAATCAACTAGCTTGTCCAAAGGCGTGTGGTATGGAATCCACTCTATGGGATTTGTTATCCACCAAGTTTCACTAGTTGGATTTACAGATAAGCCGCCAAAGATTGAGCAGTCAGATGCTCATATTTCAATGTTCACAAATTCAATAGGTCTATTAGACCACCTTTTTCTTCCGCATTTCCATCCCTCATGGGCATTGTAATAAATGACTTGAGCATGAAAGTTGTAAAATACTATTGGCCACCTAAGACCTGGGCACAAGCATGTACTCTAGGGTGTTTTTTTACTTGTTAATTATTTTTTGCTTGCCTTTGTGGGCGATTAATAATTTCTAAGTTTTTTCACTCAAAACTAACTCCAAAGCTGGAGTATGTGCTAGTGGTTAGGCCTTGGCATGGTATAACCAATGTCAATTGTCTAAATTTATATAAGTTCATGCTAGTTCATGTCTATTGAGTCATATGGAAATTGCACTAGGTCCCCATAGTTTTTTTTTTAATGTTTTAGTCAAATAATAAATTTCCCGCAAAACATAATTTTTTTAATGTAAAGTCAATAAATTGTAAAAATATGGCATCAGTCATTGTCAGATGCCATGTTTGTGCTCGTTTTCTAAGCCAAAGCACCCATTAGACCCCTATTTCCATTCTATCTAGGCAAAAAAGTGATTTTAATCACTCAAAAATGTATTTCTCTCAAAATAAGACAAAAAAGGGGTTTTAATTGAGTTTCCTAAAAAATAGGGAAGTCAAAAAACATGTCGGAAACATGTTTTTGACATGTCTGGAGTCTAGAGTCTAGTTGGAAGTGACTACTCCCAGTGAGGGCGCATCCCTTAGCTTACTTGGCATGTGGTAGGAGATCCCAAAGAATAACTCAACCTCCCTTTTGCTAGTTGGCACACTTAGAGAGTGTGGCATCAATCCCAATGAGGGAACTCACACCACTCCTCCACTTCTACTCCACCTCACTACCACTCACTCCCACTTCATCTCCTACTCCACCTCCATCACTCCACTCCACCTCACCTAATCTCTACTCATCTCCCCTTCACTCCTTGCATGTCTCCTCTTCCCACATGTGCCACGCTCCCTCACATTTGTGCATCCTCATTGGAGTTCTCACCCAATAAACTATAATTGAAGGTCGACCCCTCTCCATTATGAGAGTTGGATCTTGGGCGACTTGCTTGTACATGATTGTAACATATTTTCTCATGCTATGGAATAAAAGGCTTTGGAGGTCAAAATTGATGGTGGTGTGGCTCTTGTATTGGTGAATGTGGTCCATATGAGGTGATATATTTTCATGCATTGCTTTGCTTCTTGTTAATACTGGGAAATCTATAGGAATATTGTTATTCAATTGTATAGAGTTGTTAATATATTGCGTTTCCAATTCTATTGAGTATTTACATTAAATATTTGATATGCATGTGACGTTTTATGCTAAACTAATGTGCCATTTTAAGTTGTTTGTGTAGGTAACGCCTTTTATCTAACAAGTTCTTTGCAAGGGGTTTTGTGAATTAGACATGATCACCTCATCTAGAAGAAGTGAAGGATCTTTCTTGCATCCTTCATTCTTCAAGGAGTTGGGCAACCTTCTCATTTTTTCCTTGCCATCAAAGTGACTCCATTGCTCAAGGGTTCCAAGCACTGCAAGTTTCTCTCTCTCTCCTCTCCATAATTCCTCTAAACATTTTCTGGTTACTTGGTTACTTGCATGGAAAGAAAAAAATCTGATATTAAAGTTCATTATTACTTTGCATGATTATTTTTCTAAGTCTACTAATTGGTTAGAATTTCATATCTCAAAAAAGGTAGATTTGGCAAAGGTTTCTAGGAATTTTTAGCTAGTTTCAATTCCTATTTCTAAAGGATAATAGTGTAGTCATTTATTGTACTCTTCATTTCAAGATTTGGAAAATTAAAAGTTCTTTCCTTCGTTGTTTTAAAGTAGTCTTTAAAGTCTAAAAAATTCCAAAATATAGTTTGCTAGTTTAATAGTTAGCTTGCTTTCATTTCGTAATTTTTCTATAAGTTTTCATATACTCCATAAGTTGTCCCAAAGTCATTTTGGGAATCTTTTGGGGTACTTTGCTTCTTGTTTTTTGTAGAGAATTGGACAACCAAGGGGAAATTCTGTCCATTTTTGGCGGAATTGAAGCTTTTGGAGCATACATGAGTTTCCTACTTCTTTAAGGAATAAACCTTTCGCTTCCAAACCTTGTAATTCATAGATCCAAAGTTTATAAGGATCCCAAAAAGTTATAAAAAGAGAGAAAAAAGAGAATTTAGTTTATCAGTTGTAATAGGCTTAATAAAAGAGGGCCCTTGGAGCCCAGTTTCTTCATCTTCTTTAGGGGGATTGGTGGTGTTGTGTGCATGTATTTTTGTTTTTCCTTGCAAATTTTAATCGTCTTATCTTACAAAAACACATAAGCATAAGGAAATCAATATTACAAAGAACTCAATTTTTCATGCACTTAAGCACAAAAAATAAATTTCAATTTTTCATGCATGTTAGCCAAGATATCAATTTTTGCTCTCAGTAATAAAAAATATTTCAAAGCTTTCATTATCAGTTTCTTTTTTCAAGTTTAAAATAAACCTTCCCCACAATTACCGGTGTATTATTTGAACCCTTGTGAGCCTAACTCGATCCTGGGATTCATCAGAATTGAAATTGTTAGTGCGGAGTAGTATAATTAGGGAAAACCTTAATAGTTTTTACCTTAATGCGTGAGAAAACGCCTAAGGGGAGTGTGTGAAGTCAGATGGGAACTTTGAGATCTAGGTCCTCCCCATGTTGGACATCCGACACCCTTAGTGAACTTATTGGTGAGGCCCTAAGGCTTCAATAGGTTCTCTACAAGTTTTCAAACAAAGGGGTAACCTCTAAAGAGGCCACACATGTCTCATTTATCTACTTTAAATTAACCATAGTAAAACACGCGATCAACAAATGCCCACGATACTTTTAAGGAATTGGTTCTATGGTTACATATTTATGTGTATGAGAAATATTTTTTCATTCTCAAATGTGATTGTCTAACAAATTTATCAATCTTGTAGAAATCATATCCTACTTGTTTTATGCATGTATCTTTATGATTGGACAAATGCTTTATATGAATATCTTATCTGATGAATGATCAAAGTTTAATGTTTAATGTTTTATTTGCAATAAACTCCTAGAATAGTTCTTTTGCTTAACGTAGCTTAAATAGCCTTAGTATATTTGTTAGGGACTACCCCCCTTGGCTTCGCTAGGAGTTGGCCTGAACGGAGGAGTTGAGGATCAGGTGAAAGCACCTTGACTCGAGACTTTCCCCCAAGGACACACTAAGTGGAATGAATATTTATTCCACAATAGCCCAAGTGTGTATAAGGCGACAACATTTTTGATGCTGTTGCCGGGGATTAATATTTCTATTCCCGGAGTATGGCATTTTGTTTTCCTTTTTTCTTTGTTTGATGCTTCTTGTTTATTTAGAATAAACTTTATCATCCGGTGACTCCACTTCAAAATAATTTAACAAAGTATTTTGCAAGGAGGAACTCACGGTTTTCTTAGCTTCATCCTTGAACCGAGAAGGGTTTTTGGAGGAGGCTAGCCATGCTTTCCTTTCAATACGATCCTTATTAATTTTCGGGTCCCAGTCCATTTCTGTTAGACTTTTCTGTTTTATTAATAATTCTATCTTAGAAATGGATGATCTTTATAGACCTATTGATTTCTATGCAATAAGTGGTTATCCACATGTAATTCCAGAAAATGCTTTACAAAATTTGCCCTATTTTTAAAGTAATAATATTGTTGATGCTAGACGTCATGTTAAGAAAGTTTCACATTGCTTCAATAAATGGTGTTGCAATTCCTTCTATGAAGATATAAAAATGAAGTTTTTTTATCTTGTCCTTTGACGATGATGATATTGATTGGTTCATGGAGCTCAAGGATAAGTAGGTCAAAAATTGCAAAGAATTGATTGATGCTTTCATGGAAAAGTGGAAGGAGAAGGAACCTCCGGTAATAAAGAGAGTCAGTTCATATGCTTCACTAGATTCCAGTCAGAAAGAAGTTATTCAGGCCATAAAACGTATCTATGAAAATCAGTTAAAGGCCATGGAATCTCTTCTTGTAGAGGCATAAGATTGTATTGAGTATTCAGACCCTATAGAGTGAGAGCTTCATAGTGAACGAGAAAATGAATTTCATCTGGAAATTTCAGAAAAGCCTATAGATGAGTCAGTAATCGATCAAGAGGAAATAAAGGAAATTGAGTTTGAAGTTATTGAAAATCTAGATAATTCAACTCCCCACCCTCCTCTCGAAGGATCCATCTCCTCAGAGAAAATATTCGACAATTGTGATGATCTTGAAATAAAAGTGAAGCAGATTCCTTGATAGTTCCAGTTCCAGTTCTAGTTCCAATATCTCAACCATTAGATGACTTAATGATAGATAATGAGAAATTGGAAGATAGCTTCAGTTTACCAACTCCAGATCATTATGAGCATTGGTTATCCTTCCACCATGACAGTCCAATGCAGATATTCATAAAAAAATTACAAGGCTTACCAAACTTCAAAGTTTGGTTGAATAAAGAAAAACACATGTTTCTTGGGTGGTCTATTCTGAGGAAAAAATTCAAGTTGATAAAACTTGGAAAAGGATATTCAATGAGTCGTCCCGGACAAGGATTATTTAGACATCTGAGGTCTTGCTTCATCCATGACATGGCTGATTCATGTAGTTTCTAATTCAGCCAATTAGATAGTGGAAATGTTAAAGCTACCAATGAGCATACAACTTTTCAAATTTCTTCTCAATGATGACATATGATGCCCATGGGGGCATCCCTTGTAACATATCTCTCTAACCTTTCCTCTTTATATTTTATTTCTGCAATATTTTTCATTTTCTTATATTATTAGTGTAACTTGTATATGAAATTGTTGGTTTTCATATATATGTGTTGGTTATGTTATTTTTGGCGAGACATTTGTAATGTAGGTCACGTATTCTGGATCCTTGCATAGTCTCCTTTCTATAAAAATATCAAGCACACATACCCAAATGGATCCTATGTTATACACCAAGTTGCACTAGCTGGATTTACAGATAAGCCGCCAACGTTTGAGTAGTCAGATGCTCATATTTCACTGTTCACAGATTCAATAGGTCTATTAGACCACCTTTTTCTTCCGCATTTCCATCCCTCCGAGGCATTGTAATAAATGACTTGAGCATGAAAGTTGTAAAATACTATTGGCCACCTAAGACCTGGGCATGAGAATGTACTCTAGAGTTATTTTTTTACTTGTTAAATTTTTTTTTCCTGCCTTTGTGGGCGATTAATAATTTCTAAGTTTTTTCACTCAAAACTGACTCCAAAGTTGGAGTATATGTTGGTGGCTAGGCCTTGGCATGGTATAACCAAGTTCTAGTGTCTAAATGTATATAATTTCATTGTAGGTCATGTCTATGAGTCATATGGAAATTGTTCTAGGTCCCCATAGGTTTTTTTAATGTTTTAGTCAAATAATAAATTTCCGGCAAAATAATTTTTTTTTAATGTAAAGTCAATAAATTGTAAAACTATGGCATCAACCATTTTCAGATGCCATGTTTGTGATTGTTTTCTAATCTAGAGAACCCATTAGACCCCTATTCACCTTCTGTCTAGCTAAAAAAGTGATTTTAAATACTCAAAATTATATTTCTCTCGAAAAAAGACAAAAAAGCGGTTCTAATTGAGTTTACTAAAAAATAGGGAAGTCAAAAAACACTCGGAAACATATTTTTGACATGTTTGAAGTCTAGAGTCTAGTTGGCAGTGACTACTACCAGTGAGGGTGCATCCCTTAACTTACTTGGCATGTGGTAGGAGATCCCAAAGCATAACTCAACCTCCCTCTTGCTAGTTGGTGCACTTAGAGAGTGTGGCATCAATCCCAATGAGGGAACTCACACCACTCCTCCACTTCCACTCCACCACACTACCACTCACTCCCACTTCATCTCCTACTCCACCTCCCTCACTCCACTCCACTTCACCTCATCTCTACTCATATCCCCTTCACTCTTTGCGTGTGTCCTCTTCCCACATGCCCCACTCTGCCTCACATTTGCGCATCCTCATTGGAGTTCTCACCCAATAAACTATAAATGAAGGTCGACCCCTCTCCATTATGAGAGTTGGATCTTGGATGACTTGATTGTACATGATTGTAATATATTTTCTCATGCTATGGAATAAAATACTTTGGAGGTCAAAATCGATGGTGGTGTGGCTCTTGTATTGGTGAATGTGGTCTATATGAGGTGATATATTTTCATGCATTGCTTTGTTTCTTGTTAATATTGGCCAATCTATAGKAATATTRTTATTCAATTGGATAGAGTTGTTAATATCTTGTGTTTCCAATTCTATTGAGTATTTACATTAAAGATTTGATATGCATGTGACGTTTTATGMTATAATGTGCCATTTTAAGTCTTTTGTGTAGGTAACACCTTTTATCTAACAAGTTCTTTGCAAAGGGTTTTGTGAATTAGRMARGATCAACCCATCTAGAAAAAGTGAAAGAGCTTTCTTGCATSCTTCATTCTTCAAGGAGTTGGACATCCTTCTCATTTTTTCCTTGCCATCAAAGTGACTCCATTGCTCAAGGGTTCCAAGCACTGCAAGTTTCTCYCTCTCTCCTCTCCAAAATTTCTCTAAAGGTTTTCTGGTTACTTGGTTACTTGCATGAAAAGAAKAAATCTGATATTMAAGTTCATTAYTTCTTTGCATGATTATTTTTCTAAGTCTACTAATTGGTTAGAATTTCATATCTCAAAAAAGGTAGATTTGGCAAAGGTTTCTAGGCATTTTTAGCTAGTTTCAATTCCTATTTCTAAAAGCTAAAAGTGTAGTAATTTATTGTGCTATTCTTTTCAAGATTTGGCAAATTAAAAGTGCTTTCCTTTGTTGTTTTAAAGTAGTCTTTAAAGTCTAAAAAATTCCAAAATATTAGTTTGCTAGTTTAGTAGTTAGCTTGCTTTCATTTCATAATTTTTCTATAAGTTTTGATATACCCCATAAGCTGTCCCAAAGTCATTTTGGAAACCTTTTGGGGTACTTTGCTTGCTGTTTTTTGAGGAACATTGGACAACCAAGGGGAAATTTTGTCCATTTTTGGCGGAATTGAAGCTTTTGGAGCATTCGGGAGCTTCCTACTTCTTCAAGGAATAAAAATTTCACTTCCAAACCTTGTAATTCATAGATACAAAGTTTATAAGGATCCCAAAAAGTTCAAAAAAGAGAGAAAAAAAGAGAACTCAGTTTCTCAGTTGTAATAGGATTAATAAAAGAGGGCCCTTGGAGCCCAGTTTCTTCATCCCCTTTAGGGGAATTGGTAGTGCTGTGTGCTTGTCTTTTCATCTTCCCATTCAAGTTTTAATCGTCTTATCTTACAAACACACATAAGCATAAGGAAATCAATCTTACAAAGCACTCAATTTTTCATGCAGTTAAGCACAAAAAATAAATTTCAATTTTTCATGCATGTTAGCTTAGATATCAATTTTTGTTCTTAGTAATAAAAAATATTTCAAAGCTTTCATTATCAGATTTTTTTTTCAAGTTTATTTCCTTTCAAGTCTAAAATAAGCCTTCCCCACAGTTACCGATGTATGCTTTGAACCCTTGCAAGCCTAGCTTAATCCTGGGATTCATCAGATTTGAAATTGTTAGTGCAGAGTAGTATAATTAGGGAAAACGTTAATAGTTGTTACCTTAATGTGCGGAAAAATGCCTAAGGGGAGTGTGTGAAGTCAGGTGAGAAATTTGAGATCTAGGTTCTCCCTGTGTTGGACATCCAACACCCTTAGTGAACTTACTGCTGAGGCCCCGGGGCTTCAGTAGGTTCTCAACAAGTTTTCAAACAAAGGGGTAACCTCTAAAGAGGCCACACATATCTCATTAATCTACTTTCAATTAACCATAATAAAACACACGATCAACAATTGCCCATGAAACGTTTAAGGAACTGGTTATATGGTTACATCTTTATGTGTATAAGCATTATTTTTTCATTCTCAAATGTGACTGTCTAACAAATTTATCAATCTTGAAGAAATCATATCCTACTTGTTTTATGCATGTATCTTTATGATTGGAAAAATCCTTTATATGAATATATTATCTGATGAATGATCAAAGTTGAATGTTTCATTTTTTATTTGGAATAAACTCCTAGAATATTTCTTTTGCTTAACGTAGCTTAAAGAGCCTTAGTATATTTGTTAGGGACTACCTCCCTTGGCTTCACTAGGAGTTGTCCTAGATGGAGGAGTCGATGATCATGTGACAACAACTTGACTCGAGAATTTCCCCGAAGGACACACTAAGTGGATTGAATATTTCTTCCATTATAGCCCAAGTGTGTATAAGGTGACAACATTTTTGGTTCCGTTGCTGGTGATACATCTTTCTATTCCCGAAGTACGACTTTTTGTTTTCCTTTTTTCCCTTTTGCTTTGTTTGTTTAGAATAAACTTTATCATCTGGCGACTCCACTTAAAAATAATTTAACAAATTATTATGCAAGGAGGAACTCATGGTTTTCTTAGCTTCATCCTTGAACCGAGAAGGGTTTGTGGAGGAGGCTAGCCAAGCTTTCCTCTCAACAGGATCCTTATTAATTTTTGGGTCCCAATCCATTTCTGTTAGAATTTTATGCTTTCTTAATAATTCTAGCTTAGAAATGGATTATCTTTATAGACCTATTGATTTCTTTGCAATAAGTGGTTATCCACATGTAATTCCAGAAAATTCTTTACAAAATTTTCCTTGTTTTCAAAGTAATAATATTGTTGATGCTAGACGTCATGTTAAGAAAGTTTCACATTGCTTCAATAAATGGTATTGCAATTCCTTATATGAAGATATAAAAATGAAGTTGTTTATATTGTCCTTTAATGATGATGATCTTGATTGGTTCACGGAGCTCAAGGATAACCAAGTCAAAACTTGCAAAGAATTGATTGATTCTTTCATGGAAAAGTGGAAGGAGAAGGAACCTCCGGTAATAAAGACAATCAGTTCAGATGCTTCACTAGATTCCAGTAAGAAAGAAGTCATTCATGCAATACAAATTATCTATGCAAATTAGTTAAAGGCCATGGAATATCTCCTTGTAGAGGCATAAGCTTGTATTGAGTATTCAGACCCTATAGAGCCAGATCTTCATAGTGAACAAGAAAAGGAATTTCATCTGGAAATTTCAGAAAAGCCTATAGATGAGTCAGTAGTCGATCGGGAGGAAATAAAGGAAATTGTGTTGAACTTATTTAACATACATATAATTCAACTCCCCACCCTCCTCCCGAAGGATCCATCTCCTCAGATAAAATATTCGACAATTGTGATGATCTTGAAATAAAAGTGAAGTGGATTCCTTGATAGTTCCAGTTCAAGTTCCAGTTCCAATCTCTCAACCATCATATGACTTAATGAAAGATAATGGGAAATTGGAAGATAGCTTCAATTTACCAACTCCAGAGTATTATGAGAAGTGGTTAGTCTTCCACCATGACAGTCCAATGCAAAGCTTCATAAAAAAATTACAAGGCTTACCAAACTTCAAAGTTTAGTTGAATAAAGAAAAACACATGTTTATTGGGTGGTCTATTCTGAGGAAAAACTCAAAGTTGATAAAACTTGGAAAAGGATGTTCAATGAGTCATCCCGAACAAGGATTATTCATAAATATGAGGTCTTGTTTCATCCATGACATGGCTGATTCATGTAGTTTCTACTTCAACCAGTTAGACAGTGGAAAGGTTAAAGCTACCAGTGAGCAAAATTTTTTTCAAATTGCTTCTCAATGATGACATCTTATGCCCATGGGGGAATCCCTTGTAACATATCTCTCTAACCTTTCCTCTTTACATTTTATTTCTACAACATTTTTCATTTTCTTCTATTATTAGTGTAACTTGAATCTGAAATTATTGGTTTTTATATATATGTGTTGCTTATATTGTTTTTGGTGAGAAATTTGTGATGTAGGTCACAAATTCTGGATGCTCACATGCTCTCATTTCTATATAAATATCAAGAACACATCCCCATATGGAGCCTATGTTATCCACCAAGTTTCACTAGCTAGATTTACAGATAAGCCACCAAAGATTGAGCAGTCAGATGCTCATATTTCACTATTCATAGATTCAACAGGTCTATTAGACCACCTTTTTCTTCCGCATTTCCATCCCTCCGGGGCATTGTAATAAATGACTTGAGAATGAAAGTTGTAAAATACTATTGGCCACCTAAGACCTAGGCATGAGCATGTACTCTAGAGTGTTTTTTTTACTTGTTAATATTTTTTTGCCTTCCTTTGTGGGTGATTAATAATTTCTAAGTTTTTTCATTCAAAACTGACTCCAAAGTTGGAGTATGTGCTGGTGGTTAGGACTTGGCATGGTATAACCAATGTATAGTGTCTAAATATATATAATTTCATGGTAGGTCATGTCTATTGATTCATATGGAAATTGCGCTAGGTCCCCATAAGTTTTTTTTAATGTTTTAGTCAAATAATAAATTTCCCGCAAAACATAATTTTTTTAATGTAAAGTCAATAAATTGTAAAAATATGGCATCGGTCATTGTCAGATGCCATGTTTGTGCTCGTTTTCTAAGAAATAGCACACATTAGACCCCTATTCCACTCCTGTATATGCAAACAAATGTTTTTAATCACTCAAAAATGTATTTCTCTCGAAAAAAGACAAAAAAAGGGTTTTAATTGAGTTTCCTAAAAACATAGGGAAGTAAAAAAACATGTCGGAAACATGTTTTTGACATGTCTAGAGTCTAGATTCTAGTTGGAAGAGACTAATCCCAGTGGGCGCATCCCTTAGCTTACTCGACATGTGGTAGGATATCCCAAAGCAGAACTCGACCTCCCTCTTGCTAGTTGGTGCACTTAGAGAGTGTGGCGTCAATCTCAATGAGGGAACTCACACCACTCCTTCACTTCCACTCCACTTAACGAACACTCACTCCCACTTCATCTCCTACTCCAACTATCTCACTCCACTCCACCTCACCTCATCTCTACTCATCTCCCCTTCACTCCTTGCGCGTCTCCTCTTCCCACATGCGCCACTCTCTGTCAAACTTGCGCATCCTCATTGGAGTTCTCACCCAATAAACTATAAATGAAGGCCGACCCCTCTCCATTATGAGAGTTGGAGCTTGGGAAACTTTCTTTTACATGATTGTAATATATTTTCTCATGCTATGGAATAAAATACTTTGGAGGTCAAAATCGATGGTGGTGTGGCTCTTGTATTTGTGAATGTGGTCCATACGAGGTGATATATTTTCATGCATTTATTTGTTTCTTGTTAATATTGGCCAATCTATAGGAATATTGTTATTCAATTGGATAGAGTTGTTAATATCTTGTGTTTTCAATTCTATTGAGTATTGACATTAAATATTTGATATGCATGTGACGTTTTATGCTAAACTAACGTGTCATTTTAAGTCTTTTGTGTAGGTAACACCTTTTATCTAACAAGTTCTTTGCAAGGGGTTTTGTGAATTAGATAGGATCACCTCATCTAGAAGAAGTGAAGGATATTTCTTGCATCCTTCATTATTCAAGGAGTTGGACAACCTTCTCATTTTTTCCTTTCCATCAAAGTGACACCATTGCTCAAGGGTTCCAAGCACTGCAAGTTTCTCTCGCTTTCCTCTCCAAAATTTCTCTAAAAGTTTTCTGGTTACTTGGTTAGTTGCATGCAAAGAATAAATCTGATATTAAAGTTCATTATTACTCTGCATGATTATTTTTCTAAGTCTACTAATTGGTTAGAATTTCATATCTCAAAAAAGGTAGATTTGGCAAAGGTTTCTAGGCATTTTTAGCTAGTTTCAATTCCTATTTATAAAAGCTAAAAGTGTAGTCATTTACTGTGCTCTTCATTTCAAGATTTGGCAAATTAAAATTTCTTTCCTTTGTTGTTTTAAAGTAGTCTTTAAAGTCTAAAAAAATCCAAACTATCAGTTTGCTAGTTTAGTAGTTAGCATGCTTTCATTTCGTAATTTTTCTATAAGTTTTGATATACCCCATAAGTTGTCCCAAAGTCATTTTCGGCATCTTTTGGGGTACTTTGCTTGCTGGTTTTTGAAGAAGATTGGACATCCAAGGGGGAATTCTGTCCATTTTTGGAAGAATTGAATCTTTTGGAGCATCCGAGAGCTTCCTACTTCTTCAAGGAATAAACCTTTCGATTTCAAACCTTGTAATTCATAGATCCAAAGTTTATAAGGATCCCAAAAAGAGAGAAAAAATAGAACTCAGTTTCTCAGTTGTAATAGGCTTAATAAAAGCGGGCCCTTGGAGCCTAGTTTCTTCATCCCCTTTAGGGGGATTGGTGGTGTTGTGTGCTTGTATTTTCGTTTTTCCTTGCAAGTTTTAATCATCTTATCTTACAAACACACATAATCATAAGGAAATCAATCTTAGAAAGCACTCAATTTTTCATGCACTTAAGCACAAAAAATAAATTTCATATTTTCATGAATGTTAGCTTAGATATCAATTTTTTCTCTTAGTAATAAAAAATATTTCAAATCTTTCATTATCAGTTTCTTTTTTCAAGTTTATTTCCTTTCAAGTTTAAAATAGACCTTCCCCACAATTACTCATGTATGCTCTGAACCCTTGCGAGCCTAGCTCGATCCTGAGATTCATCATAACCGAAATTGTTAGTGCAGAGTAGTATAATTAGGGAAAACCTTAATAGTTGTTATCTTAATGCTCGAGAAAATGCCTGAGGGGAGTGTGTGAATTCAGACGGGAACTTTGAGATCTAGGTTCTCCCCGTTTTGGACATCCGACACCCTTAGTGAACGTACTAGTGAGGCCCTGGGATTCGGTAGGTTCTCAACAAGTTTCTAAACAAAGGGGTAACCTCTAAAGAGGCCACACATCTCTCATTAATATACTTTCAATTAAACCTAATAAAAAAAGAGATCAACAACTGCCCATGACACTTTTAAGGCACTGGTTCTATGGCTACATTTTTAATGTGTATGAGCATTATTTTTTCATTCTCAAATGTGATTGTCTAACAAATTTATCAATCTTGTAGAAATCATATCCTACTTGTTTTATTCATGTATCTTTATGATTGGACGAATGCATTATATGAATATCTTATTTGATGAATGATCAAAGTTGAATGTTTCATGTTTTACTTGCAATAAACTCCTAGCATAATTCTTTTTATTAACGTAGCTTAAAGAGCCTTAGTATATTTGTTAGGGACTACTCCCCTTGGCTTAGCTAGGAGTTGGCCTAGATGGAGGAGTTGAGGATCAGGTGACAACACCTTGAGTCGAGACTTTCCCCCAAGGACACACTAAGTGGATTGAATATTTCTTCCACGATAGCCCAAGTGTGTATAAAGAAACAACATTTTTTGGCGCCGTTGTCGGGAATAAATCTTTCTATTCCCGGAGTACGACTTTTTGTTTTCATTTTTGCTTTTTGCTTTGTTTGATGCTTCTTGTTTGTTTAGAATAAAATTTATCATTTGGCGATTCCACTTTAAAATAATTTAACAAAGTATTCTGCAAGGAGGAAATCATGGTTTTCTTAGCTTCATCCTTGAACCGTGAAGGGTTTCTGGAGGAGGCTAGCCAAGATTTCCGATCAACAAGATCCTTATTATTTTTTGGGTCGTAGTCCATTTCTGTTAGAATTTTCTGCTTTCTTAATAATTCTAGCTTAGAAATGGATGATCTTTATAGGCCTATTGATTTCTTTGCAATAAGTGGTTATCCACATGTAATTCCAGAAAATGCTTTACAAAATTTGCCCTATTTTCAAAGTAATAATATTGTTGATGCTAAACCTCATGTTAAGAAAGTTTCACATTGCTTCAATAAATGGTGTTGCAATTCCTTATATGAAGATATAAAAATGAAGTTGTTTATCTTGTCCTTTGATGATGATGATCTTGATTGGTTTACAGAGCTCAAGAATAACCAAGTCAAAACTTGCAAATAATTGATTAATGCTTTCATGGAAAAGTGGAAGGAGAAGGAACCTATGGTAATAAAGACAGTCAATTCAGATGATTCACCAGATTCCAGTAAGAAAGAAGTCATTCAGGCCATAAAACTTATCTATGAAAATTAGTTAAAGGCGATGTAATATTTCCTTGCAGAGGCATAAGCTTGTATTGAGTATTCAGACCCTATAGAGCTAGAGCTTCATAGTGAACAAGAAAAGGAATTTCATTTGGAAATTTCAGAAAAGCCTATAGATGAGTCATTAATCAATTAGGAGGATATACATGAAATTGAGTTTGAAGTTATTGAAAATATGGATAATTCGACTCCGCACCCTCCTCCTAAAGGATCCATCTCCTCATAGAAAATATTCGACAATTTTGATGATCTTGAAATATACAGTGAAGCGGATTCCTTGATAGTTCCAATTCCAGTTCCAGTTCCAATCTCTCAACCATAAGATGAATTAATGACAAATAATGGGAAATTGGAAGATAGCTTCAGTTTACCAACTCCAAATCATTATGAGCAGTGGTTATCCTTCCACCATGATAGCCCAATGCACAACTTCATAAAAAAATTACAAGGCTTACCAAACTTCAAAGTTTGGTTGAATAAAGAAAAACACATGTTTCTTGGGTGGTCTATTCCGAGGAAAAAATCCAAGTTGATAAAAATTGGAAAATGATCTTCAATGAGTCATCCCAGACAAGAATTATTTAGACATCTGAGGTCTTGTTTCATCCATGACATGGCTGATTCATGTAGTTTCTACTTAAGCCAGTTAGACAGTGGAAAGTTTAAAGCTACGAGTGAGCATACAACTTTTCAAATTGCTTCTCAATGATGAAATTTGATGCCCATTGGGGCATCCCTTGTAACATATCTCTCTAACCTTTCCTCTTTATATTTTATTTATGCAACATTTTTCATTTTCTTCTATTATTAGTGTAACTTGTATCTGAAATTGTTGGTTTTCATATATGTGTGTTGCTTATGTTGTTTTTGGCAAGACATTTGTGATGTAGGTCATGGATTCTGGATTCCTGCATGGTCTCCTTTCTACAAAAATATCAAGAACATGTCCCCATATGGAGCCTATGTTATCCACCAAGTTGCACTAGTTGTATTTACAGATAAGCCGCCAAAGATTGAGAAGTTAGATGCTCATATTTCACTGTTCACAGATTCAACAGGTCTATTAGACCACCTTTTTCTTCCGCATTTCCATCCCTCTGGGGCATTGTAATAAATGAATTGAGCATGAAAATTGTAAAATACTATTGGCCACCTAAGACCTGGGCACGAGCATGTACTCTAGAGTGTTTTTTTTACTTGTTAATTTTTTTTGCCTGCCTTTGTGGGGGATTAATAATTTCTAAGTTTTTTCACTCAAAACTGACTCCGAAGCTAGAGGATGTGCTGGTGGTTAGGCCTTGGCATAGTATAACCAATGTCTAGTGTATAAATGTATATAATTTCATCCTAGTTCATGTCTATTGAGTCATATGAAAATTGCACTAAGTCCCCATAAGTTGTTTTTAAATGTTTTAGTAAAATAATAAATTTCCCGCAAAACAATTTTTTTTTTAATGTAAAGTCAATAAATTGTAAAAATATGGCATCTGTCATTGTCAGATACCATGTTTGTGATCATTTTATAATCCATAGCACCCATTATATCCCTATTCCCCTTCTGTCTAGGCAAAAAAGTGATTTTAATCACTCAAAAATGTATTTCTCTCAAAAAAATACAAAAAAGAGGTTTTAATTGAGTTTCCTAAAAAAATGGAAGTCAAAAAACATGTTGGAAACATGTTTTTGACATGTCTGGAGTATAGAGTCTAGTTTGAAGTGACTACTCCCATTGAGGGCACATCCCTTAGCTTACTTGGCATGTGGTAGGAGATCCCAAAGCAGAACTCGACCTCCCTCTTGCTAGTTGGCGCACTTAGAGAGTGTGGCATTAATCCCAATGAGGGAATTCACACCACTCCTCCACTTCCACTCCACCTCACTACCACTCACTACCACTTCATCTCCTACTCCACCTCCCTCCCTCCACTCCACCTCACCTCATCTCTACTCATCTCTCCTTCACTCCTTGCACGTCTCCTCTTCTCACATGCGCCACTCTCCCTCACACTTGCGCATCCTCATTGGAGTTCTCACCCAATAAACTATAAATGAAGGTCGGCCCCTCTCCATTATGACATTTGGAGATTGGGTGACTTTCTTGTACATGATTGTAATATATTTTGTCATGTTATGGAATAAAATAATTTGGAGGTCAAAATCGATGGTGGTGTGGCTCTTGTATTGGTGAATGTGGTCCATATGAGGTGATATATTTTCATGCATTGCTTTTTTTCTTGTTAATATTGGCCAATCTATATGAATATTTTTATTCAATTGGATAGAGTTCTTAATCTCTTGTGTTTCCAATTCTATTGCATATTTACATTAGAGATTTGATATGCAAGTGATGTTTTATGCTAAACTAATGTGCCATTTTAAGTCTTTTGTGGAGGTAACACCTTTTATCTAACAATTTCTTTGAAAGGGGTTTTGTGAATTAGACATGATCACCTCATCTAGAATAAGTGAAGGAGCTTGCTTGCATTCTTCATTCTTCAAGGAGTTGGACATCCTTCTCATTTTTTCCTTGCCATCAAAGTGACTCCATTGCTCAAGGGTTCCAAGCACTGGAAGTTTCTCTCCCTCTCCTCTCCAAAATTTCTCTAAAAGTTTTTTGTTTACTTGGTTAGTTGCATGAAAAGAATAAATCTGATATTAGATTTCATTATTACTTTGCATGATTATTTTTCTAAGTCTACTAATTGGTTAGAATTTCATATCTCAAAAAAAGTAGACTTGGAAAATGTTTCTAGGCATTTTTAGCTAGTTTCAATTCCTATTTCTAAAAGATAAAAGTGTAGTCATTTATTGTGCTCGTCATTTTAAGATTTGGAACATTAAAAGTGCTTTACTTTGTTGTTTTAAAGTAGTCTTTAAAGTCTACAAAATTCCAAAATTTTAGTTTGCTAGTTTAGTAGTTAGCTTGCTTTCATTTCGTAATTTTTCTATAAGTTTTGATATACCCCCTAAGATGTCCCAAAGTCATTTTGGGCATATTTTGGGGTACTTGTATTGTTGTTTTTTGCAGAACATTGGACAGCCAAGGGGAAATTATGTCCATTTTTTGTGGAATTGAAGCTTTTGGAGCATCCAAGAGCTTCCCACTTCTTCAAGGAATACACCTGTTGCTTTCAAACCTTGTAATTCATAGATCCAAAGTTTATAAGGATCCCAAAAAGTTCTAAAAAGAGAGAAAAAATATAACTCATTTTCTCAGTTGTAATTAGCTTAATAAAAGCGGGCCCTTGGAGCCCAGTTTCTTCATCCCCTTTAGGGGGATTGGTGGTGTTGTGTACTTGTCTTTTCATTTTTCCTTGCAAGTTTTAATCATATTATATTACAAAAACACATAAGCATAATGAAATCAATCTCACAAAGCACTCCATTTTTCATGCACTTAAACACAAAAAATAAATTCCAATTTTTCATGCATGTTAGCTTAGATATCAATTTTTTCTCTGAGTAATAAAAAATGTTTCAAATGTTTCATTATCAGTTTTTTTTTTCAAGTTTATTTCCTTTCAAGTTTAAAATAAACCTTCCTTTCAATTACCAGTGTATTCTTTGAACCCTTCCGATCCTAGCTCGATCCTGGGATTCATCAAAACCAGAATTGTTAGTGCGGAGTAGTATAATTAGGGAAAACCTTAATAGTTGTTACCTTAATGCGTGGGAAAATGCCTAAGGGGAGTGTGTGAAGTTAGACGAGAAATTTGAGATCTAGGTTCTCCCCGTGTTGGACATCCAACACCCTTAGTGAACTTACTGGTGAGGCCCTGGGGCTTCGATAGGTTCTCAACAATTTTCCAAGCAAAGGGGTAACCTCTAAAGAGGCCACAAATATCTCATTAATCTACTTTAAATTAACCCTAATAAAACACTCAATCAAAAAATGCCCACAACACTTTGAAGGCACTGGTTCTATGGTTACATCTTTATGTGTATGAGCAGTATTTTTTCATTCTCAAATGTGATTGTCTAAAAAATTTATCAATCTTGTAGAAATCGTATCCTAATTGCCTTATGCATGTATCTTTATGATTGGACAATTTATTTATATGAATATCTTATTTGATGAATGATCAAATTTGAATGTTTCATGTTTTATTTGCAATAAAATCCTAGAATAGTTATTTTGGTTAACGTATCTTAAACATCCTTAGTATATTTTTTAGGGACTACCCCCCTTGGCTTCGCTAGGAGTTGGCCTAGACGGAGGAGTTGAGGATTAGGTGACAACAA
>JZKD02S1605439.1:263709-289543 GCA_000966675.3 Picea glauca | reverse complement strand
TATGCTACCACCGCTGACATTGATCCAGACCCACCTCAAAAGGATGAAGATAAGAGAGATGAGAATTACTTCCTCTAAAACAAATATAGAATTGAGCATGACTGCAGACCCAGGTAAATTGTTTGATCATTAAAATTATAGTTGATTGCATTCTTAATAAGTGAAGGGTATTATCTTTAGTGTGGGAGCCCTCATAACTTGGACCATTATCTCTGGTACGGGAGTCCAAACCTTATTGATTGATTAATATGCTAGTCAATAGAGCACGTGAAGAAATAAATGATCTAGAAAACAAGTAAAAGAATACATCCATCCTTCAGACTTCAGAGGGAGTTACTTGACTCAAAGGGAGTCAAACAAAATGAGAAAAAGGAAGAGATATTACCTTCTCCCTTTCAGTAGTTCAAAGTAAAACAATTATTGATCGAGTTTCTCTATTTGATATTCCTAGGGACTTTGCAATGGGCCATAAAAGGCCTACCTAGGCTCGAAAAAATTTGCAAGAGGCAGAGGAACATACAAGCCCCTCAAGGAACATCCCAAGAGAACAAAAGAGATTTTCACGCTAGCCTTTAGCCATGAGCCACTTCATTGATTCTGAGCCTTCTTGTCATGGAGAAGCAACATGTGAACCGGTATGGAAATATGCCAGGATAGAAGAATACCAATATATCTTAAAGAATGATGTATGAGATATTGTTACGAGACTAGAAGGGAAGTCCGTGGTGGCTTCCAAGAGGATCTATAAGATCAAGCATGTAGTTGATGGAAGTGTCAAGAAATAGAAAGCGATATCTGTAGCTAAAGGATTCCCACAAACATAGGGAGTTGTCTATAATGAGACACTTGATCCAGTAAGCCTGATACACTTCCATCTGTACTACCATCCATGAGTTGGAAAATACATCATATGGATGGATTCTTGATGAGTTTGGGTTTTAGAAAGAGTGTTGCTGATCCAAACCTATATTATTACATTGTTGGTGATGAGAGCTTGATTTTGATGAATTATTCAGAAAGCCGTGTTGTTGGATACAAGCAAGATTTGACTTATGATTTCGAGATGAAGGATCTGGGAATGATGCACTACTTCTTGGGATAAGAAGTATGCCAGAGGAATGATGAGATTTTTCCTGAGTCAAGGAAAATATACAGTGGGGATATTAAAGAAGTTCAGTATGACTAAATGAAAATCCATACCTACACTGATGGTGATGGATTTGAAGAAAATGAATGTTGATGATTCAGACAATATTGATCCACAACTGATTAGATCATTTCCGTATCTAGTTAACACCAGACATGATATAATCTATGTGTTTACGATTAAAAATCACAACGAAGTTTTTTCCCGCAAAGTATTGCTAAAGCCTATTATTATAAGCTAACAAGATAAATAATACTAGTAGGTGGGACCCCCTTGTAGATTGGGAGATATTATCTAGCTCTTATTTGATGTTTGTGCCACTGTTTGACATTGCTGACATGGTTGATGAGATCTTATTGGCGATGGATTGGGCTTATTATGTGTTGGTTCTATGTGCGACAAGTGGATGTTGGGTAAGGCATGTTATGCTTTGTTCTGAGATCTAATCACATGTTACGATTGCCTATGTTATCCATTGCTACTATTTCTATTTGTTCCTGGACTCGTTACTTTGACACCTACACAACAAACATGTTAGTAACAATACTAAAGAGAAGTTGGAAAAAGGAAAAAACAATATAAACAAATGCAAAGGGAAGGAATTAAAACCATGCTATATATTACTCTACATGCATTGAAATTTAAATGGTTGTTGTTAACCCTAACAATAAGCTAATAGTTATGTGATTTGATTGAGTTATATGAAGTGGTGATTTATATTATGGCATAAGTTTTGATATGGGTCGCGCTATTGGTTTTAGTGGGTGATGGTTTCGATACATGGTTTAATTAATTGAGTTAATGGGAAGCTTGCTGTCGTGTACTAAGGAATTAATGGACTGGGGATGGAGGCGACGTGCATTTACTGCACGTCACCCTTACTCCTTCCATTGGCTACCACCCTAATCAGGCTATTGTTCAACTATGTTTTTTGTGGTTATGCTCCGACTTTCAAGCAGAGGGAGAATCGCTTAGCCAATTCATGTTTAAGGTGCTTTTGATTACAGGTATGTTTTTTTTTTGCAATCCATGAGTATGCTCTGGTTATGAAATAGATATTAGATCATATGCATCGGTTTTGCTTTCCTTAAGTATGGAAACTGTGTAAAATTGTGATTTTTCTGGAATGAATCGTTGGTGTCTTTCTCTGCGATAATGTCTGAAGTTACAGAGTATTGGGTCATTCTAAGTGTTAGCATCCATAAAGGATCTCTATCATCCTTGCCGATTTAGTGGAGGGTTTCATTTGGTTTAGATTGGATGACTTCCTTCACCCATTGTATCACCATGCCCAGTCTTGGATTTTATGGGGTTTAATGGGTTTAAAACACCATGTGTCACTGCACATTATTCACTTAGGTATTGGGTTATTTTATGCTACCAATGGTCGTGCAGTGGGTCATATTACTTCTTCTCGGATCCGGTTCACCTCAGCGTTGTTAGTTGGTTGACTGGGAGAGCCATGAGGGTTATACCCTGCATGTGCTAAGTATCGTTACAAGGCCAAATGGAGCCTTTCTCCTCTGTTCATAGCCTCCTCTATCACGGAGATTGTCACCCTGTCTACGAAGCCATTTTTGGTATAGCCTGTGCGTGCACCATTGGTCTCGGAGATTCTCACTTGATGTTGGGGGGCGCATCCATGCCTCCCTATGTTGGCCCACATGGCCAATCCTTGATTACTCCAAGCTCAGTTTTGATAAGGAAACCCATTATGTCATGCTGAAAATATGGTCGATGGTTATGAATTGGTGACGCAGCGTCGATAATGTCCTATTGTTAACTCGTCTCTGTTGATTATCCTTACAATGTTTTACTTATTAGTACTTAGTCACTGCAATTGGTTATTATGACAGTCTAATTGATAAACTCGACATTGAAATTGGTTGATTGAAGAATGAGGTTGATACATAGTTACTGTCTTTTGCATTGAAGTTATCGAAATATTAACTCAACATTAGTTTACAATTGATTAATAATGTTTCATGCGTAATGCATTGGTATGTGTGGCGTTCCTACACCATGAGTCAATGATTACTGTGACTATGTGTTTTTAATGGCCAAATGGTTATTGAAACCTGGATGACTATGGCATTTCCATCCACTATATATGTTATGGTTATCGATTGCGTCATCAAGGATAAGCACACATTTTTACATAGTATGGTTTTGTTGAAGTTTGATTAATTTGAGCAATACTGTTGCTACCTCCTTGTATTGGATTGATAGCTCAACATGATAGGTTGAGTTAATGATACTGTGACTGTGCGTTTTAAAATTGTCAAATGGAAATGTTGCATTGTGGTAATTATGGCATGGTTATCCAGTGTACTTGTTATCGATATTATTTGATTGCGCCATTAGATAAGGTCACGAGTTTTTAAACATGGCTTTGTTGCAATTTGATCGACTTGGGTTATGAGATCGGGCATGTTGTTTCTCCCTCTTTGTATTGGATTGATAGACCAACATTGTGGATGTCTGGATTAAGAGTGATTGAACCTGTATAGTCATGGAAATACTCTTGCGTTTTGTCGGATGTCTGTGTATTTCACAACATAGTATGTGTTGAATGGTAATGGTTGTCTGTGAGTTTAAATGGAAAGTCAAGATCTTACATTTAAAATATTGATGGTTGTATGTGGTTGTCCGTTGATAAATATTATGTTTCATAGCAGAAACAGACACAAGGTCTTTGACAATATAACCTCATTGCAATTCCATTATTAAATGAATTAAAACACAGAATCGAGCACGACCTTTTAGTTTGTATTTGATGATTGAAATAATTCTTGGTTAGTGGTTGATTTTGACGCTAAACATAATGGTTTATTGTTATTCATGTGGGAAGTGTTTTAAAATATTAAATGGATAAGTGAGATGAACATATCTCCCCTACAAGTTGTTGTGGACTGTATATTGTCTTGTTGATGACATTGTGTTTGATATTTGATTTCAAGTAGGGAGCAAGTTAATGCACAAGATTGCTTGAACTATGCACAGTAATTGTTTTGGGTCTCAGTGGCCATTTTGTTGGTGTGTTCCTTTTAGAGAATGGTGTTATGGATCACTTAATTAATTTTATGAACAATAATCACTCTCTTTCCCTACCATTTTTTTTCTCTTTCCGCTAATTACAACCCCCTCGCCTTCCCACATTCATTTTTCACTCCATGTTCTAAAATTTAATTACAGTCAAGAATAATTCTGTATTGAAGCAATTTAGAGTCAAATTTCTTGGTTATATTACAATGATGTTTTCTTTATTTTGCATTACAGTTGATTGTTGTGGTCTTTGAGTAGTAACCATGTTTCTTTTCCCCCTCATTTTATCATTTTTCGCTAAATACAAGCCCCTCGCATATCCCAAAACCTTTTGTTCACCCCTTGCTCATTGACAACAGTTAAACAATTTATGTGGATTGGATTGCATGAGCCTGATATGTTGCTGAGCCAAAATCTATTTCATATTTTTAAAGAGTTATCATGTATGGTTGTTAAAATGACTATTTGCTAATCAATCAGGCATGCATGAATGATATTTGCAGCCAAGGTAGCCATGGCAAAGGAAACTGAGGGAGAGGTAATTGGAACAGAGACCCAAGACGACCAAGGTTATCCATACACTTTGATGCTGACTCGCAAGAGTTAGGCCAGTTATTTCAGGCTGGATTTTTCAATTGGATTGGGTAAGGAGTGGTCCAACCTAAGCCCGAAAGGCCTCCTTTCCAAGCTCCACAATCCCCTGGTATTCCCGTGCCCCCTCATGTCTCATTGCAATCCGAGGTTCTCGAAAATGACAGATGGAAAGAGACTGTCCACCCGACAGTCTCCCAACATCGTGGCTGGCCCAATTTGTCCTTACCTGCTCCCCTGCCTATTAACCCAATTGTCCAAGATGCACCTTTTCTCTCACCAACTTAGTCCTCTCATGCTAGCAGAAGGTTGAAAAATGAGGCCCACCATGCCCTTGACAAAGGAAAATCCATTGATGTCGCTTCCTCGCCCTCCAATGGATCTGAAAAATCCATGTCTTCCCGGATGCATTTGAGGGACGATTGTTCTCACATGATCAACGAGATTAGGCCTAAAGGCTCAGCGCAACCAAAGGAAAATTCAGGAAAATTGAAGAGTGACAAAAACAATCAAGGAAAAATTGAATCTCCGAGTGGGAAATATGGATTTTGAGTTTTTATTTTATATATTGTTGATGACAGTTGACTTTAGAAGTTCAGAAGTGGGAAATCTATGGCAAGTTGATCCAACTTTTAGAGTTCAGTTTTGATTTTCTGTCAGAGGTCCTTTTGTATGTTCCATCGGGGATGTCTAAGTTTGACTTTGGTCTGAAATTTATGTATGAGGTTTTGTAAAGAAAATGACTCTTTGGTGACTTGGAATAAAATAAAGGATTTCTTTATGTCTCATCTGTCTTGATTATCATCTTGGTGTTTTACTTCTATCTCTACACTTGTTTTCAAAAACTATTATATTCAGAAAATCATATTAAAATGAATTTTCTAGCAAGCTTTTATTTGTGAAAAGACTATCCTAAGCACTTGTAATTAATACTTGTGAGTTAGGATTTTATTTTTGATGGCTATAAACCTAGGGTGACATTCTTGTCTATTTTTCTTTAGCTAAGAAGAATCTGAGAATGCTTGAGTAAGATCACTTCATATCTTTTCCTCAACATTTATTTGGAGACCATATTGGGGAGATCTTCGATATCTCTCTGGTTAATTTTTATACTCGATTTTCATTGATACATCTATTTTTCTGATATTGATTCTTTGATTGTTTTATTTTTTTAATGACTGTACCTGTTGCAAGGCAGCCCAATATTGAGCTCCATCTCCAAGACCAAACCAACATTGCTTTGAATCTATTTAACAACATTTTGGACACTGCCAATACCCATGCTAAGCTTAACCATTCTCGGGCAGTAATTGAACACTGCCAATACCCATGCTGATCAAAATGATTGGAAGCTATACATAGACAACCTATAAATCAACAATAAATTTCATGTTTCTTCAGTCTTGGCCTTTATTTCATGTCCTTAGACTCTCGTGCTTCTAGAAGAAGAAGAGGCTTATCACTGAAAATCAATCCTATTGTTGAAATAGGAAGAAGGAACATTGTGTTATCTACCCAACAAAGTGCTTTAAGGAGAACTCTGTCTGATCCATCCAGTTCATCTTTCTTTCCCTCACCTAGCATCCACAAGATGACATCTAGTGGTGCCTCTCGTGGCACTAGAATTTCTTCATCCTCTCAGTATTCATCTTCATTAGTGATTGGTAACTTATATAGCCACCATATCCCTGTCCAATCTACCAAAAATCCCACCAAAGTCATTAAAAAGTATGGGATTTTTTAGTTTTAATAAGATGCCACAACCACACCGTGGCATGTGTCCTCTCCTCTTAACCTAGAACCTACTACTCGTCCACTTCCTAAATTTAAAGAGCATCTTCCTAGGTTTTCAGGAAATAACACTGTCACTACAAACAAACACCTGGTGGCATTTTCTAATGCTTGTCATAACATAGGAGCTAATGACAATGATACTTGCATGCGCTTATTCATAAATTCCTTGGAAGGAAAGGCTGCAACCAAATTATTTGACCTTCCTCCTAAGATTTTGTCTACTTGGGAGGAGTTAATATATTGGTTCAGATCCACTTATGGGAAATCTAAAAGCCTAGCCAAGAAATTACGAGAGTATAATAACGTTACCTATAAGGATGGTGAGACCATCAAATCCTTCAACTTGCATTTCACCAAGCTATACAATCAAATCCCAGAACTTATTTGGCCTCAGAACCAAGCCGCTTTCATGCATTACTACAATGCATTACCTTCCCCCTACTGTTATGGGCTCAAGGAAAAATCCATTGATAATATCAGTTTCTGTTTTCATGCTTTTTCAGAGTATGAAGTACAACTTGAGAGAACTGGTCTTCCCCAGGGAGAATCAGTTAGATAGACATACATGTCCACCCTTTAATAGTTAGTACAAGACATGAACAATCGTATGATAGAATATGAGTGAAAAGGAACTGTCTCCCCTCTCACCCCTGGAGCTTCATCCTCTTTTGTCCCCCACTTTAGAAATCCGGTTGAAAATAATTTTCATCCTAAAGCTATCTTACCTTGAAGTTGGTGTAACTTCTGTGAGGAACACCGTGAGGAAACCACATGTGAGGTAAAGAATAGTGCCAGAGATAAGATCTTTGGTAAGAGACTGGAAACTACTATCGTTGTCCTAGATTTTCCAGAGCCAGAAGACGTCATGGTCATCAACACTAGGAACAAAGCCTATGCTCCCAAGGGAAAATTTGAGCCTCCCGACAGTTCTTCTATCTCGAGCTCATCCTCACCCGCTCCTACTGTTCAAGTTCCTAAATTTCATGAGAGTCAAGGAATTACTCCCCCTCTCCCCTCTTACAAATACAATATATTGAATCAGTTGGCCAACATCAAAGCAGATGCAACCCTTCTAGACATGGTTTTCGTCCCTGAACAACAGATGCATCTGAAACAATTCATGGAAGGAAAAGCTTATGTTGTAGCCAATATTTCCGAAGAGGTAAAAAAAGAGGATTCTTTTGTAAATAAAGTAGGTGTACATAACTTTAGATATCCTACAAAAAATCCCCCTTTTTATATTTCTGTAAAGATTATGGATAAGATTTCCCATTGTTGCCTCATTGATGGCGGTTCGGGCCCAAGTGTGATGTCGAAGATTATTATGGAAGAGTTAGGCTTGTCTTGTATAAATGAAAATGCCAGAAGCATTCTCTCCTATAATATTCTACAACAAACAACCATGGGTGAGAATAAGGATGTGACCTTGGTTTTATGCTCTCATCCTGAAATAAGGACAACCCTTAACATTTAGGTAATTGATATGCATGTAAGCAATTACTCAATTATCTTGGGAAGAGATTAGAAATCCTTAACAGGTGGGTACCTCTCACTCGATGAGACACATTTATCCATGCCTCAGAATGGTAAGAACATTATAGTCCTTAGAGAGGGAAGGATTTCACTCTACATAGAGAGTGTTCCCCAATCTAGTGTAAACTATATCGAAGAGGACCTAGGAGTGTATTCCATCTTTGCTGAGGAGGATAATATTCTTTTGGAACAAATCGATTTAGATGAAGATATGTGGCACATGCACTTTGACGGTTCACGCTCTAATGAAGGTAATGGGGCTGGAATTATCTTGGTTTCCCCTATAGGAAAAAATCATAATTTGTGTTACAGGTTAGATTTTGCTTATACAAACAATGTCACGGAATTCAAAGATTTATTATTAGGCATTGAAAACACCCTTAATCTTGGTTGTGGTCACCTTTTAGTTTTTGGAGATTCTAAGCTTGTTGTGAACCTGATACATAAGATATGCTCTCCTAGAAACAAGATGATGGAATGATACACCCAAACTGTTTGGGCGCTTATCTCGAACATTTTATCTTTCAACATCACTCATGTTAAGAGGGAGTTGAATTCAATGGCTGATCGGTTAGCCATCTTTGCAACTTCTCCTAATCAACAACTTTTGACTCACATCCCTGATTGTTCTTTTCAATTCATATATTGTCCACATATCCTTGACAATGTAGAATCTTGGCAGGCCCTCCCTAGTGATGAGAGCATTTGTGCTTTCATTCAAGATGAACCACTTAAGCCCGAGGAAATGATATCCATAGAAAACAATAAGATTCTTGAGGGCTTGACTCCTCTTAAGGGTTCATTTTCATTGAGTGTTGTAGGCAATAAATAAAATAAAAAATAAGATGAGTTACGAAGGAAGGTGGGTGAAACCATCTCCTAGAATATTGGGGCACTCAAATCCTCAAAGAATGTTAAAATAAATACCCAATTTTATGATAAAGAAGAAAGGAGGTTTTCTAATCTACTTGGTGGATTTCAAAAGGTTTTTGCTTGGTCTTATAAGGATCTTCGTGGTTTTGATTCTGGTCTTACACGGCATGTTATCCCCATCAATGAAGGCATGAAACCAGCTAGGAAAAAACAAAGACCTATTAACTCTTCATTCAAAGCAACTTTTCAAAGGGAGTTGGAAAATTTCTTAAGGTCTAGGATTATCTTTTCAGTCCATCTTGAATGGGTTTCCAATTGGGTACCTGTTTCGAAGACCACTGATCATACTAGAACCTGCATTAATTTACGCACTTTTAGTCAGGCTATTGTGGGAAATCCTTTTGCACCTCTCAATATGGAAATAATTCTGTAGCAGGTTGTAGAGTTACATTTGAGGCCCTTACTTGACAGTTTTTTGGGTTGCAGGAAAATCAAAGAAAAAGGGGCATATGATTACAAAACCACCCTTATCTCAGATTGGGTTACCATGACTTATAATTTTTTTTTTCTGTCTTACTCTATGCAAGTACCGCTTTTAAAAGACCTATACACACAACTTTCGATGAATTGGTTAGCATCCATATCTATCTTGATGATCTAATTGTGTGCGTCAAAGGGATGATAATTACCTCAGAGTTCCAAGTGTTGTTTATGGGTCCTTTCAAAATTGTTTTTGTCCTGGATACTAACTCTTACATTCTAAAGGATTTATAGGAGCAATCATTTTCCTACAGCACTAACGGTTCTTGTTTGAAACATTATGAGGGACCAACGTGAAAAGTTCTAATGTTGTCTGAATCTTCTGTACACTAGTAGCCTAGATCTGCTTTCATTTTTGTGCTTCTCTTTTCTGCTTTATAGAGTTTGACTTCTGCTTTCTGTGTTAAATATTTTCTTGCTACTTTTTCGTTTCTATCTTTTATTGCTGCTGTTTTAATTTTTTGCAATTTTACTTCTGTCATGATTTTGTTCCCTATCATCTTTTAGTTAATTTGGTCAAAATAGGATGTTGGATCAATTATCCCATAGTGACGCTCCTACAAAGCATTGTTAGTCAATAAAAAACAATCTTACATAGTTTTCGTGATGTTTCCTCTGAATACACCCTTGAAATTGTTATATATTTCCACTATTGTCTTATAAAGAATTAGTTATCTCCCACTTCTTCTGCCATTTCTTCATCCATTGAGATTTTTAAGATAAAGTCCAAAAAAATTCTCCTTGAAGATAAGAGCAAATTCCAGTTGAATGATTTTGCATATAGTGGTAAAACCCCTCATAGTTAACACTTTTCATGAGTTATTCCCAAATTCCCAGTCATTTTTCCATTAAATCCGCTCACTTCCCCCTGTTGCATAATATTCCCGGTTATATATCCTTGACTTGTTGTCCTTGGTCTACGAAATCATGATTTCTGAGTTCTAAATCTGTTGAAAACAAATTTCCCTGTGGAGTCGCCAGTTTGTTGACGATTAAAAATCACAATGAAGTTTTTGCCCGCAAAGTATTGCTAAAGCCTATTATTATAAGCTAACAGGATAAATAATAGTAGTAGGTGGGAACCCCTTGTAGATTGGGAGATAATATCTGGCTCTTATTTGATGCTTGTGCCACTATTCGACATTGCTTACATTGTTGATGAGATCTTATTGGTGATGTATTGGGATTATTATGTGTTGGTTCTATGTGCGACAAGTGGATGTTGGGTAAGGCATGCTATGATTTGTTATGATCTCTAATCGCATGTTACGATTGCCTATGTTATCCATTGCTACTATTTCTATCTGTTTCTGGACTCGTTACTTTGACACTTGCAAAACATACATGTTAGTAACAATACTAAAGAGAAGTTGGAAAAAGGAAAAAACAATATAAACAAATGCAAAGGGAGGGAATTAAAACCATGCTACATACTACTCTACATGCATTGAAATCTAAATGGTTGTTGTTAACCCTAACAATAAGCTAATAGTTATGTGATTTGATTGAGTTATATGAAGTGGTGATTTATGTTATGGCATAAGTTTTGATACGGGTCGCGCTATTGGTTTTAGTGGGTGATGGTTTCGATACATGGTTTAATTAATTGAGTTAATTGGAAGCTTGCTGGCATGTAATAAGGAATTAATGAATTGGGGATGGAGGCAACGTGCATTTACTGCACGTCACCCTTACTCCTTCCATTGGTCGCCACCCTAATCAGGCTATTTTTCAACTGTGTTTGTTGTGGTTATTCTCTGACTTTCAAGTAGAGGGGGAACCACTCAACTAATTCATGTTTAAGGTGCTTTTGATTACAGGTGTGCCCTTTTTTTTTCCATCCATGAGTCTGCTCTGGTTATGAAATAGATATTGGCTCAGATGTATGGGTTGTGCTTCCTTAAGTATGGAAACTTTGTAAAATTGTGATTTTTCTGGAATGAATCGTTGGTGGCTTTCTCTACGATAATGTATGAAGTTACAGAGTATTGGGTCGTTCTGAGTGTTAGCAGCCATAAAGGCTCTCTGTCATCCTTGATAGTTTAGTGGAGGGTTTCATTTGGTTTATATTGGATGACTTCCTTCACACATTGTATCACCATGCCCAGTCTTATCTTTTATGGGGTTTAATGGGTTTAAAATGCCATGTGTCACTGTGCATTATTCACTTGGGTATTGGGTTATTTCATGCTACCAGTGGTTGTGCAGTGGGTCATATTTCTTCTTCTCGGATTTGGTTCACCTCAGTGTTGTTAGTTGGTTGACTAGGAGAGACATGAGGGTTATACCTTGCCTGTGCTAAGTATTGTTACAAGACTAAATGGAGCCCTGCTCCTCTATTCATAGCCTCCTCTATCACATATATTGTCACCTTGTCTGCGAAGCCATTTGTGGTATAGTCTGTGCGTGCACCATTGGTCTCGGAGGTTCTCACCTAATTTTGAGGGGCATCTCCATGTCTCCCTGTGTTGGCCCACATGTCCAATCCATGATTACTCCAAGCTCGGTTTTGATAAGGAAACCCATTATGTCATGATGAAAATATGGTCGATGGTTATGAATTGGTGACACAATGTCAATAATGTCCTATTGTTAACTCGTCTCTGTTGATTATCCTTACAATGTTTTACTTATTAATACTTAGTCACTGCAATTGGTTATTATGATAGTCTAATTGATAAACTCGGCATTGAAATTGGTTGATTGAAGAATGAGGTTGATACATAGTCACTATCTTTTGCATTGAATTTTTTGAAATATTAACTCAGCATTAGTTTACAATTGATTAATAATGTTTCATGCGTAATGCATTGGTATGTGTGGCGTTCCTACACCATGAGTCAATGATTACTGTGACTATGTGTTTTTAATTTCCAAATGGTTATTGCAACTGGGATGACTATGGAATTTCCATCCACTGTATATGTTATGGTTATCGATTGCATCATCAAGGATAACCACAAGTTTTTACACAGTATGGTTTTGTTGCAGTTTGATTAATTTGAGCAATACCGTTGTTACCTCCTTGTATTGGATTGATAGCTTGGCACGATAGGTTGAGTTAATAATACTATGACAGTGTGTTTTAAAATTTTCAAATGGAAATGTTGCATCGTGGTAATTATGGCATGGTTGTCCACTGTACTTATTATCGATATTATTTGATTGCACCATTAGAGAAGGTCACAGGCTTTTAAACATGGTTGTGTTGCAATTTGATCGACTTGTGTTATGAGATCGAGCATGTTGTTGCTTCCTCGTCGTATTGGATTGATAGCCCAACATTGTGGATGTCTGGATTCAAAGTGATTGAACCTATACAATCATGGAAATACTCTTGTGTTTTGTCAGATGTTTGTGTATTTCACAACATAGTATGTGTTGAATGGTAATGGATGTCTGTGATTTTAAATGGCAAGTCAATATCTTGCATTTAAAATATTGATGGTTGTATGCGGTTGTCCATTGATAAATATCACGTTTCATAGCAGAAACAAACATAGGTTCTGTGACAATATAACCTCATTGCAATTAAATTATTAAATGAATTAAAACACAGAATTGAGCACGACCTTTGAGTTTGTATTTGATTATTGAAATAATTCGTGGGGCAGTGGTTGATTTTGATGCTAAACAAATGGTTTACTGTTATTCATGCGAGAAGTGTTTTAAAATATTAAATGGACAAGTGAGATGAACAGAGCTCCCCTACAGGTTGTTATGGACTACATATTGTCTTATTGATGACACTGTGTTTGATATTTGATTTCAAGAAGGGAGCAAGTTAATGCACAGGATTGCTTGAACTATGAACAATAATTGTTTTGGGTCTTAGTGGTCATTTGGTTGGTGTTTTCCTTTTATAGAATGGTGTTATGGATCACTTAATTAATTTTATGAACAATAATCGCTCTCTTTCCCTACCATTTTTTTTTTATTTTCGCTAATTACAACCCCCTCACCTTCCCACCTTCATTTTTCACTCTCCGTTCTAAAATTTAATTACAGTCAAGAAGAATTTTGTATTGAAGCAGTTTAGAGTCACGTTTTCTTGGTTGGATTACAATGATGTTTTCTTTGTTTTGCATTACAGTTGATTGTTGTGGTCCTTGAGCAGTAACCATGTTTTTTTTTCCCCTCATTTTATCATTTTTCTCTAAATACAAGCCCTTCGTTTATCCTAGAACCTTTTGTTCACCCCCTGCTCATTGACAACAGTTAAACAATTTATGTGGATTGGATTGCATGAGCTTGATATGTTGTTGAGCCAAAATATATTTCATATTTTTAAAGAGTTATCATGTATGGTTGTTAAAAGGACTATTTGCTAATCAATCATGCATGCAAGAATGAGATTTTTCAGCTGAGGTAGCCATGGTAGAGGAAACTGAGGGAGAGGTAATTGGAACAGAAGCCCGAGAAGGCCAAGGTTCTCCATACACTTTGATGCTGACTCGCAAGAGTTAGGCCAGTTGTTTCAGGCTGGATTTTTCAATTGCATTGGGCAAGGAGTGGTCCAACCTAGGCCTGAAAGGCCTCCTTTCCAATATCCACAAGCCCCTGGTATTATCGTTCCCCCTCATGTCTCATTGCAACCCAAGGTTCCCGAAAACAACGGATGGCAAGAGATTTTCCACCCGGAAGTCTCCCAACATCGTGTTTGGCCCAATTTGTCCTTACTTGCTCCCTCACCTATTAACTCGATTGTCCAAGCTACACCTATTCTCTCATCAATTCAGTCCTCTCATGCTAGGAAAAGGTTGAAAACTGAGGCCCACCATGCCCTTGACAAAGGAAAATCTATTGTTTCCCCTTCCTCTCCCTCCAATGGCTCTAACAAATCTGTGTCTTCCTGGATGCATTTGAGGGACGATTGTTCTCACATGATCAATGAGATTAGGCCTAAAGGCTCAATGCAGCCAAAGGAAAATTCAGGAAAATCGAAAGGTGATAGCAGCAATCAAGGAAAGATTACATCTCAGAGTGGGAAATATGGCTTTTGAGTTTTTATTTTATATATTGTTGATGACAGTTGACTTCAGAAGTTTTTGGACGACATGTTTTATTTTTGGATATATGAGTAATGCATTTTTGAAAACAATGTCAAATATAAATGAGATAAATTGTCAAATGTGCATGTGATGATGGAAGTCACAAGGAGAAATGTTCTTGTTTAATTAACTAGTTATGTTATAATTGTTAAGAGCTAAATGGGAGTCACAAGGGGTCCCACCTACTAGTTATTATTTATTTAAAACCCTTATTATGATTATTACTTTTCCCCCTAACTAAAAAGTTGGTTGAGTCTTTAGTTAACTTAACTAATGAGGTGGTTCAACTACCTCAACCAATTATGATTTTCTTAAAGGAAAAAAGAAAGGGAGGAACAAGAGGAGGATAGAAGGAGAAACATACTAAGGTTTGTTCTTTGAGTTTATGTTGAGATAGTTAAGTTTTCATTCATTCCTTAATTTATCACAAGCCTAATTCTCTTTTATGATAGCAAGGTCTTATTGTAGAAAACAACATTCAACGCTGAATTACATCATTCAGACACTTGTTTTTAAGAGGTGTTGATCTATCTTTGATAGTCTAGGTAGACTTGTCTGTTTGTGAAATATTTTTCATGACTGACAAAGTATATTGTGCAGAGCCGAGTGGGCAACAATCTGTGGCAAGATGATCCAGCTTTTAGAGTTCAGTTTTGATTTTCTGTCAGAGGTCCTTTTGTATGTTCCATCAAGGATGTCTAAGTTTGACTTTGGTCTGAAATTTCTGTATGAGATTTTGTAAAGAAAATTACTCTTTGGTGAATTGGAATGAAATAAAGGATTGCTTTATGTCTCATCTGTCTTGATTATCATCTTGGTGTTTTACTTATGTCTCTACACTTGTTTTCAACAACTATTATATTCAAAAAGTCATATTAAAATGAATTTTCTAGCAAGCTTTTATTTGTGAAAAGACTAGCCTGAGCACTTGTAATTAATACTTGTGAGTTAGGATTTTATTTTTGATGGCTATAAACCTAGGGTGACATTCTCGTCTATTTTTCTTTATCTAAGCAAAATCTGAAAATTCTTGAGTAAGATCACTTCATATCTTTTCCTCAACACTATGCAACAAATGTGCTTAGTCAATCCATAAGTCACTCGAGACAAACTCACTGGATAGCAGTAAAGCATATATTGGGATATATATGAGAGACACAGTTAGATATGGCCTGAGATATGCCTCTAGTATGAATTTGAGTTTGCAGGAATATGCCAATACAGGTTGTGCAGAGAGTAAAGTGGACCAGAAGAGAACATTCGATTGTTGTTATACCTTGGAGTTTTCCATGGTTTCTTGGTGCAGTAGTAAACAAATCTCTATGGCCTTGAGTACAACAGACACAAAGTATATAGCATTGAGTGTGCGAAGTATTGTGGATTCACAAGATTCTAACATATTTACTTGATCATGAGATGAATTATATGATTATAACTAGATCTGTGTGAAGCTATTTGAGAACCTTGTGTTTCATGATAGATCGAAAAACGTTGAGATAAAATATCATTATATCAGAGACATGGTGTAGAGGAAAGAAATACACGTGCATTATCTTCCTACACATGAGAAGATTGCAGATATCTTCACCAAACCGCTTGCCAAAATGAAGTTTGAGTACTTCAGTGAGAGACCTGTCCTGGTGAAGATTACCCCCCCAAGCTAAGAGGGAGTGTTGATGATTACAACCAAGATGAAGTTCGAGTACTTCCGTGAGAGGCTTGTCCTGGTAGAGAATGCTTCCCTAGATGAGAGGGAGTGTTGATGATTACAACTACATGAGACATCCTCCAGGACACAGACTGAGTGAGTCGGCCTGAGAGAGAGACCATGAGTTGGGTGTGCCCATGAGATGGGTGTGTTGTTCCTCTATGAGATGGAGAAGGAACATTGTGCCCCTGTGTGAGGTGGTGAAGCCCATGAGCTGGGTGTGTGGTTCCTCTCTGAGATGGAGATGGAATGTTGTGTGCCCCTATGTAGGGAAGCCCATGAGTTGGGTGTGTGGTTCCTCTATGATACAGAGATTAAATGTTGTGTGCCCTTGTGTGGGGAATCCCATGAGTTGGGTGTATTGTTATGAGACATAGATGAAACGATGTATTGGCCTTCTCTGTGAAAAGATTTGAGATGATTTGATACTCCAAGTGATTCTCATGTGTAACACAGTGAGAAAGAGATCTGTTGAGTTGGATGTGTCTGTGGCTAAGCACAAGTGAATGTAATCCTAGTGGATGAACACTCGTGAGTGTGGTTCTCCTGTGAGACACAGTGAGATAGAGATGTGGATATCCCTGTGGCTGAGCATAGATGGATGTGCCCCTAGTGTCTGAGCACTAGTGGGTGTATGCGATCCCTTGCTATATTGTACAAGAGTCAGACTTACCTGTAACCCTATTTGTGATGTAAAGGGTACAGGTCGACCCCACCATAAAGTGAAAGATAATTAATGTAAAAGATAATTAATATGGTAATTATTAATTATATTATAATTTATTGAGGTCGGGCATGTTGTGCCAATAGACACTACTATTGACAAGTTCAGTCTAATATAAATAAATGTAAATTCCCCATTGAGGAATCATATCACAAGTGTGAGTTTGGAAATTTCAGAAAACACTTGTTCTTGGGAAAAGTGCGCATCTCTCTTGGGTGCTAGTCTTCTAGGGTTTGTGAGAACCATTTTTTGTGCTAGGTTTATGGTGTGGGAGGTCTTTCTCTTGAATAATATAGCAAAGGATTGGTTGGGTTTTCTTCCCTTGTTGAGAAGGGTTTCCCAGGATACTTCTTGTGTACTTGTGCATGGTGTTTCTTCTTGTGATCTTGGTTGCTGCAAAAAATTGTTTATGGCTTAAGTAAAATTCTAAAAATGGAATGAACTTCATGCTTAAGCCTAGCTTATTGAAAAATCAACACTAGTCAGGGGTAAGAAGAGATTGAAGGCTTGCACCAGATCATGGAAGGACGTTTCCTTTGGAGGCACTGTGGAAGACCTAGACCTGAGGTCTCATGCTCCTCCCACCTAAACATTGGCCTTGGGAGGCCTTGGAAGTCACCTCTACATCCCTAGACATCACTTGTAAACTGGGGTTGTTACCTTGGAGACATTCATGAGGGCGCTTGTGGGAAAATTTTAAGCCTTTGGAGGCCCAATGCTTCATCTCCTTTACCCAACATCCCACACTTGAGGCCCAACATCACCCTAGGAGGGCATGCCATCACCTTTGGAGGCATAATTATATGCAAATTGAATTTATTTTGGTAAAAATGTAATTTTTGAGTAAATTGGCGAGGTCAACCCTGATATTTTGACCTAAAATATTTAAAGGTCATAATTTTGGTATAAATAGACATAAAGTGACATTCCTTTTCATCAGAACTCATCACACACAAGTGGTGGCCTGAAATTTTCTCCCTCTTTAAGGGCTATTGGATGAAATAACTAGTGCACATCTCTTGGGAGAGCTTTGTGGTGGTGTGTTTTGGCAATTTTTCATGGTGGAATGGTCTTCAATTAGGGTTTGACTTGATTATTCTTCATGAAGTAAGTGGAAAATCTGCATTTTTATTCATGCTATGAATGTTTGTGGTAAAATTTACTTGTTTCATGTCTAAGATTATGAAATTGCTTGTTTAAACCCTAGGGGAGAAACAACAAATGCTTCTTTCTCCCTATAACTCTTCTACTAGCTTGATCTTGCCAAATATACATTTTCCTGGGAGTGATTATTAGAGCCCTAAAGTTCTAGCTCTCTATTAATCTCATTATAATCACCAATTAAATTGTCTTTCAAAAAAGCTAAGGAAGGAAGGTACGCTAGGGCCTAGAAGTTCCTACTCTCTAGCAAAACCTCCCTTAAAAGGGAAAATGCTTGAGGCTCTGAAATACCAACACTTCTTGCATTTAATTCTTCCCTTATCTAATCATTATCATTATTTTATTTCCCAAGTGATATTGTTACTATTATTGATTCAATAAGCCCCTAAAAGGCACTAATTTCTACAATCTTGTGGATGAATGAGACCAAACAAACTTTCAAACCATTTTATTGAAACTCTCACTAACACTAACAACCATATTTTTTCTGCCATAATTGTTGTTACAACCTTTATTTAGCAGCCTTAATCAACATACTAACCCATAAAACTAACCCAAAAATTTGCACTAGCCTAGGTGCTATCATCCTAAGGCTCTAGTCTTCCTTTTGCTATTGCTCTAAGTGAAAATTATGAAGTTGTTTAAGGTTGTTGTTGTTGTTTTAAATACTGTTACAACCATGATTTCATCCCCTTAACAACCCTTAAAATTTCCATAAAACCACCAATATTTGTACTAGGAAAGTTACTATCAATATATACTAAAGTGTTTGTCTAATTGCCTAAACTAAGTACTTTTTCTAAAGTGGTTTTGTTGTTGTCATCATTATTATTTTACTGTTGTTACAAGTGTTTTGACAGCCTATTCAAGTCACTTATTGATTTGTTTTAAATATTTAAATTGTGAGTGACAAAGTACTATCAAACTTGCAAAGTCTTTATATCATTTTTTGTCATCATAGCTTGCAATTTCTGGACATATTTGTTGTTGCTATACATTTCATCTTTTAGTGTTTCAGTATAATATTTGTATCTTGAAGTCATTGATTTGAAACATTGATATCGTTTCTTACTGCTAACGTTTGTTGTTTCATTGGTAAAGGGTAGGTACCACTCATTTCCTTTTCCTTCGCCCCTTTAAACTTTACCAAGTGATTTCTTTCCTTGAGTGACCTAGAGAGAGGGGTGGGTTTTATCTGGTCTTTTTACCCTTCGTCAACCAACTAGGTATTGGTACGTATCCCTTGGAGTGAGTTTATTATCCTCCTAAATAGAAAGAGGTATCATATTGGGCTGACAGTGATAGGACTACCTCAGTGTTAAGTCAATCTAGGCCTACTTGCCTTTAGGATTTGGGCAAGTATAGATTGTGCGATAACATTTTTGGCACCGTTGTCGGGGAACATCGAGCCAATTTTCCTCAAACAACACTTTTTCGGTAAGCCTTTATCCAAAGCCTTCATTTCACAAAGCTTACCTGGTGACTCCATTGAGGGTGATTCCCTCATCCCTTTGATAATCTCAAGGAGATTGTCTGGGGAATCCATTTATGACGACCCGTAGTGGACGTTAGTACACACCTTATTATTCTGTAGTTCCTATTATTCCCATGGCCCCTCCTAAATGTTCCCCTAAAGAAATCTTCGACCCTTTGGACTTGGATAATATCAAAGGGGGCTTACATGATCTACCTAAGGATGTGGATTCATGTATACCCAATTTTTCAGGACAGGTTGGGGCTTTTGGAAACACACATTGGACCAAATTTTGTGAAAGCTACAACTTCCATCAGTCTAGGAAAGAAAATCTTGACATATTCATGAAACTTTTCCTTGCCTCACTTACTAGAGATGCTAGGAAATGGAGGACTAACCTCCCAAGCAAGAGCCTCACAACCTGTGCAGATTTAGAACAAGTTTTCTTTCAAAGGTGGGGTGTTATGGAAGATATGGCCTCCCTTTACTCACAATATCTCAAAATTTGCAAACAAGATGATGAGACTTTTAGGGAATTTAATGATAGGTTTAATACCTTGCTTGGTCGAATTGATTTTGAGTTTCAACCAAAGAGCGTTATTCTTGGACAATACCTCAATTATTTTGAAGGAAACTTCCAATCCCTCCTTAGTGTGAGTTTTAAACCTGTGAAGTAAAGCAATGCATATAGATTCTTAAGCAAAACATAAATTAATCAATGGCTCATACACATAGTACACAGATATTTATACCGGAAAACCTTAGCCAGGAGAAAACCTTTCAAATCTTCATTGTATTAATTTCACCATTCACCATACAATATATATACAATTTTTTTAGGTATTTCGTAGATACCAAAACCCTAATCCCTTAATCCAGGATTAATTTAGAAAACCGCTAAAAATAACAAAATCCGCCCAAAAAAAAAATTCGGGGCATTGCCCCGAATGCTGTGAGTAACCAGGGGGGCATACCTACCCTCCCCTAGGACCCCTCTAGGAAGCGCAAGACACACACGAATCATGACACACTACTATAGGGATCGTCAGACGCAACTATCAAATCTTATGCGCCCACACACACACATGCAAAGAATATAACACATACCCAACATTCTCCCACTTGTTGTTTTCTTTGCATCCATGGGTCCAAAATATTATATAGTCAACAATTCAGGGCAACAATGCCCATTGTTACTCTACACCAGGAGAAATTTTCTGTGCTCACAGACTTTGTCAATGAATCTGCAACATTCTTCAAAGTGTCAACCTTTTCCAGCAACACCTTCTTTTCTTCAACCATGTCTCTCACAAAGTGATACTAAAAATAAATATGCTTTGTCTTCGAATGATAACTTGGGTTCTTTTCTAGGAACATTGCACTCTGACTGTCACAATCTAATCTCATTTCTTGTTGTACCAACACAATACCTAAAGACAATCTGTGTAACCATACTGCTTCCTTTATTGCATGAGTAACTGTCATGTATTCAGCTTATGTAGTTGAGAGTGCCACTGCAACCCGTCTTTTACTCATCCAACTGATTGCTCCTCCAAATAGGTTAAACACATACCCACTTGTATATCTTCTGTGATCTAGATCTCCAACCCAATCTGCATCAACAAAGCCATGTATGTCCACCACTCTGTCCAATCCTGTTCTTCATTGGTAGCACAATCCATAATTGGTAGTGCCACACAAATACCTGAAGAGCCTCTTTACTTCTATCCAATGCTCCTTCCCTAGTTTTGACATATACTTGCTCAAAAATCCCACTGCATGTGTAATATATGGTCTAGTACAAACCATTGCATACATCAAACTGCCAACTGCACTGGCATACAAAACATGGGACATGTCCTCTTCTTCTTCCTGTGTCTTGGGACATTGATCTGCATATAACTTTACACCTATAGGAATATGAACCTTGACCGGTTTACTCCCATGCATATTAAACCTCTGCAATATTGTCTCAATATATTTTCTCTGATTCAACTAGAGTTTCGTGTTTTCACGATCTCTTTTAATCTCCATTCCCAGAATGAAGTTATCAACACCGAGATTGTTCATGTCAAATTTGGAGGATAGTTGTGATTTCACCTCCTTGATAACATCCATGTTATTTCCTACCAACAACATGTCATCAACATAAAACACTAAAATGAATTGATTACCAACCTGCTTAGAATATACACAATGATCAACCCTACTTCTCACAAATCCCAATCCAAGGATGTATGTGTCAAACTTTTGGTACCACATCCTAGGTGATTGCTTCAGACCATATAATGACTTCTTTAGCTTACAGACCAGTTATTTCTTTCTCTTCACTACACAACCTTTTTGTTGCTTCATGTAGATTTATTCTTCCAGATCCCCATGTAGGAATGTTGTATTCACATCCATCTGTTCCACTTCAAGATCAAAAGTAGCATCATTAGATAAAAGAAATCTAATGGATGTTAACTTGGCAACATGAGAAAAAATCTCACCAAAGTCAATTCCCTCTACCTGGGAATAACCTTTTGCTACTAACCAAGATTTGTATTTCTCCACTTTACCTTCTACATTAAACTTCTTCTTAAACAACCATTTTCTACCAACATATTTTCGTCCAGATGGAAACTCAACTATATCCCATGCCTCATTCTTATTCAAGGAATCCATTTCTTCAACCATGGCCTTCTTCCATAGTTTACTATCCTCTGAATTCAGTGCTTCCCTAACAGTTCTGGGATCATCATTAGTAATAGATAAATCAATATTGGAATGGAAATCAGGTGGACTATACCTTTATGGTTTCCTTCTTTCTCTCACCGGTCTCCTCAATACTGGGCTATGAGGTTCTTCTTCTTCTTTTGCTTCATATTCTTCAGATGATTCATATTTTTCATCATCCAACTCAAGATCTAATTTCTTAGGTTCTTCTTCTTTCCTTGGTAGGAATTCTTGTTTGGAAACATCTTTTACCTCTCTAAAAACAACATCCTGATTGTAAACAGTCTTCTTAGTTTTTGGGTTTCAAAGCTTATAACCTTTCACACCATCTTTATAACCATTAAAGATACACTTTTCAGATTTATTATCCAGCTTACTCCTATTTTCCTTTGGAACATGTGCATAAGAATAAAAACCAAACACTCTAAGATGTTCAAGAGAGGGTTTCTTTCCAGTCCATACCTCGTGTGGAGTTTTATCATCCAACATTGATGAGGGTGATCGATTGACCAGGTAACATGATGTACCCATTGCCTCTTCCCAAAATTCTTTTCCTAACTCGACACCGCTGAGCATGCTCCTTTCTTTTTCCATCATTGTCCTGTTCATCCTTTTTGCAACTCCATTCTGTTGAGGAGTGTATGGAGTAGTCTTTTTCCTTGTTGTACCACACTTGTTACATAATTCTCCACCATTATTTGTTCTCAATACCTTTATTTTCTTCTCTTTCTGATTTTCTACCAGAGCCTTAAAATCTTTCAATTTATCAAATACCTCAGATTTGTTTCTAAGAAAATAAAACCATGTGTTCCTTGAGAAATCATCTATGAATGAAACATAATACATAGACTTACCTAGTGATGGAATAGGCACATGTCCAAACATATCACTGTGTATCAACTCTAAGATCCTCTTTTCTCTTGTAGCACCATATGGGAATCTTACTCGATTCTGTTTACCATATATGCAATTTTCACAGAAATCAAAGTCCAGAGTGCACTTAGACATACCTTTACCGTGTAGTGTTTGAAGGCCCTTTTCTCCAATATGCCCCAGTCTTTGATGCCACATCATGGTATTCTTTCCAGGGACAATATTGGTCTTGTCTTATTTATTTGTCTTCTCATGGACAACATAACTATTACACCCATTAGTATAAGTGCTTCCCAACAACTTGTACAAAGTTCCACACCGAACTCCCCTAATCAACACCATTGCTCCTCGTACCATCTTGCAAGTGCCCTTTCCAAATACAGTATCCACTACTACATCATCCAACTTGCTTACAGATATTAGGCTACTGGCTAGTTTTGGAATGTGCAGAACCCCAGGGAGAGTTCTAATCCTTCCATATTTTAGCATAAACTTAACCCTTCCATGTCCCATGATTTTGGCTGTTGAGTCATCTCCTAGGAATACATCACCACCATCGTATTTTTCATATTAAGAGAAACACTCCCTGTGAGGAGTCATATGGTATGATGCACCTGAGTCGATCAACCATACATCACAGTCTGCATGTCTACCTGTAGATGCCAAGTAAACATCACTTCCTTCTTCAGTGGAGGTTTTCACCTCTGTGGAAGAGGTACTATCAAATCCCTTTGGTTTATCAACCTTCTTAGACTTGCAATATTTCTTATAATGCCCTGTTTTACCTGTAACGTCTTCGACCATCCATGATGTGACACGCTACGCCAGAGAACACTTTTTGTTCTCTCTGCGGGACATACTGTAACATACCTAGCATCCAACTAAGCTATGCCACATTAATTTTTCGAACTACATGAAATTAAAATATATACACACATAAACAACCAAATACCTCTGTAAATGCACAGATTCACACTGAAATAACAATAAACATATACATGCAACATATACAGGAAATACCCATAAAAATAAACACGGTTATAAATCATACACAGGATAAATCCATAATAATAAACACATAAATAATAATGCAACATGTAAATTTATCAAACAATTGACACTTATCTTGGTAAGAATGTCACCAACTGCGTGAAGACCTTTTGCGAACCTCCCAACCTTAGACCACACTGTTCATCACTCTCAACAGTGAGTCACCCTCGAGCTGGGACTAAACTCCACCTGGGTAAAGGGATTCCTAACTAGGCTATAGGCTCATAGACAACAGGAAAGACTTTGTCTCAAGTGCCAACTCAAACTGGAAACCTACAGTCCCTCATTCCCCACATTCTTGTCCCACCCAAGAAGTGTGCCCCTTCTCTGCTCAACAGTCCTTTGGCTGCCCCACTTCCTTTCTGGGATTCAACAACAGGTCGGACATGAAGTCTCATAGCATTGTAGCTACATTTTAGCACTGGACAAGAAGTCTCATAGCACTGTAGTCGCAGTTTAGCACCTTCAGGAAATCAATTCCCAACAATTCTCTCACTTAGATAATTTCTCACAGGCCTGACAACCTTCCTCTTCAATATCCCACGGGCCTGACAACCCGCTTCTTTAGTCCAGATCCCGAGATAACCAGATATACCAACAAAAAATGGCTATGGATACATGTTCAGGTACAATCATGAAGATACGAAGGATAGATCATGCTCATGGATGATTGACTGGATGACTGAATGATGGAAGGAATGATGGGAAGAATGATGGAAAGATTGGAAAATGAACTAAGTCCCAACAATATGTATGCATGTCCCCAACTTGACACTTGTCATGTTGGGAGCTACTTTGGCCCACTTGTCCCCAACTTTAGAACTTAGGATAAAATAATTATCCATACTTTATGATTTAAGAAATATTAATATAATATTCCTTTTTGGCTTAAGCTCCCTAGCTTAGCCCTTTTTCCTTAACTTTTAGGCCCCTCCCTTTCCCTTACCAATGGAGTTTAGTCCCCCATCTCTTTTATCGTGGTCGGTCTATGTGCAACGATGTATTTTATATTAATTATGAGACATATACAAAAATAGGCGCACTGGCCTTTAACATCTAGGCCCTCTGGACTAATCAAAACATAAGCATCCTAGCTTATAATAACTGGCTCACCAGCTCATAAAACATAGTATATACACAAAAGGATCACTAGCCTCAAAATCGCGCGCACTTATGTTACTACGCGCGGTATCCTGGAATGCACAAACTTCCTCATTTTACTGCGCAGTACATGCACGCACTAAGCCATGAAATGTGCATACAAAATGTGATATCAAACAACTCGCCAACTTAAGTACATTTGCATTTACATTTTCAACTAGGTTCATCCTTAGGGATCGTACAATCCCCTCCCCTTATTTATGCACTGGCCTCAATGCATCATGTACACATATACAACAAAATTTCAAAAGTCGTAAAAAAGATGCGGGTATTCTACCCGCATTGCATCCTCATGCTCCCAAGTAGCATCCTCAGGATCGTACCAAGTCCATTGGAACTTTACAAGCCCTATGGCTCGATTCCAGAGCTGTTTGATTTTCCGGTCCAGAAT
>JZKD02S1605439.1:251383-263659 GCA_000966675.3 Picea glauca | reverse complement strand
AACAACTCGCCAACTTAAGTACATTTGCATTTACATTTTCAACTAGGTTCATCCTTAGGGATATTACAATCCCCTCCCCTTATTTATGCACTGTCCTCAATGCATCATGTACACATATACAACAAAATTTCAAAAGTCTTAAAAAAGATGCGGGTATTCTTCCCGCATTGCATCCTCATGCTCCCAAGTAGCATCCTCAGGATCGTACCAAGTCCATTGGAACTTTACAAGCCCTATGGCTCGATTCCAGAGCTGTTTGATTTTCCGGTCCAGAATGTGCACCAGATGCACTTGGAAAACGCCTTCTTGCTCATCCTGAATCACATTCCAATCAATAACATGATTAACATCAAGTATATATTTCTTGAGTAATGATACATGCAATATATTATGAACAGACATAGATGCAGGAAATGCAATCATATAAGCCACTGGACCAATCCTCTCTAGGATTTCAAATGGTCCACAATAACGAGCTGCCAACTTTGAACAATTTCCCAATTTTAGGGAACTTCTGTTGGCCTTCACTTTCAAGAATACATGGTCACCCACTTTAAATTCTTGGTGAGTTCTGCCCTTATCAACATATATTTTCTGTTTTTCTTGGGTAGCCTTTAAATTTTGTTTTATTTTTATCATTTTCTCTTCCATTTCCCTGAGCAAATCTGGCCCAACCACTGCTCTGTTTGCTAGGTTATCCCAACTTACTGGTGTGTTGCACTTTCTGCCATAAAGTGCCTCAAATGGGCTCATCTTTAGAGATGCTTGGTACCCATTGTTATAAGAAAACTCTACCAAGTGTAGGTAGTCTTCCCATTTCGATGGTTTATCCATCACATACATCCTTAACATATCCTCAATCACTTGATTCACTCTCTCTGTTTGTCCATCTGATTCTGGATGATAAATTGTACTAAAATTCAAATTAGTTCCAAATCCATTAAATAATCCTTTCCAAAATTTTGAGGTAAATTTTGGATCTCTGTCAGACACAATTGTCTTGGGTATGCCATGTAATCTAGCAATTTCTTTCATATAAACATCAACAATGTTCACTACCTTGTGAGTGAGCTTAACTAGAATAAAATGGGCAACTTTAGTAAGCTTATCCACCACTACCATGATAGAATCATGATTCTTGTTTGTTCTGGGAATTTTGGTAATGAAATCCATGGTTACAACTTCCCACTTCCAGTCAGGAATGTTGAATGGCTGTAGCAAACCAGCTGGGTGTCTATGCTCAACCTTTACCTTTTGACATTCCAAACATCTGGCAATAAAATCAGCAACCTCTTTCTTCAAATGCCTGGCCAATAATATTGGCTTTTGACAGCTGCAATAGTTTTCTGATATCCTGGGTGCCTAGCATAAGGTAGATTATGCATTTCTCCCAATATCATATTTTTCAATTCCTGAGAATTTGGTACATAAATTATGCCCCTGTACAAGAAAATTTCATCATTATCTAGCTTATATTCCTCGATTTTCTGCTGTAAAATACCTTGTTGTAGTTTTTCCACTAATTCCTTGTATTGCAAATCTGATTTGGCAGCCTCTGTAATTCTGTCTTTCAAATCTGATTGGTACATGCTAATGGTTGTAGCATGCAATTCATGCACTCTTCTGTTGAGTGCATCAACCACTTTGTTTTCTTTTCCCTTGATATGCTTTATATCAAATTCATATTCACTTAGAAATTCTAACCATCTACTTTGCCTAGCATTTAGAGTTGGTTGACCAAATAAATATTTCAGACCATTATGGTCTGTTCTCAGCTTAAACCTTTTCCCCATGAGGTAGTGTCTCCATTTCCTCAAGGCATGCACTATGGTTTCCAACTCCAAATCATGAGTGGCATAATGTCTTTCATGCTCCTTCAACTTCCTTGACTCATAACATATAACAAACCCATTTTGACCGAGGACTCCACCAAGTCCCTCTTTACATGCATCTATGCATACAATGATGTCTTCATTTGGGTCTGCAATCCTTAGTATTGGAGCACTTGTTAATAATTGTTTCAAGTGTTGTAAACTCCTTTCACAATCCAATGTCCATTGAAACTTCACACCCTTATTTTGTAAGGAAGTGATTGGGTGTGTAATCTTTAAGAATCCTTCAATAAATCTTCTGTAGTAGCCTACAAGGCCCATGAATGATCCAACCTCTGTCACATTATTTGGCACTGACCATCCTCTAATGGATTCTATATTCTTAGAGTCCACTACTATCCCATCCTTTGAAATGATATGCCCCAAATAATGAATTTTCTTTTGATAAAATGAGAACTTGCTCAATTTGGAATACAACTGATGTTCCCTTAATAATTGCAACACCATTCTCAAATGATGCTCATGCTCTTCTTCTGACTTAGAATATATAAGAATGTCATCCAAAAAGACAATGACAAACTTGTCTAAATATTCTCGGAAAACACCATTCATTAAGCACATGAAAACAACCGCTGCATTTGACAACCCAAATGGCACCACTGTAAACTCATAATGACCGTACCTTGTCCTGAAGGCGGTCTTGCTGATATCTTCCTCTTTAATCCTTACCTAATGGTATCCTGACCTGAGATCTATCTTTGAAAATATCCTTTCATCATTCAATTGATCAAAAATATCATCAATCCTTGGCAGAGGATACTTGCTCTTAACAATCACTTTATTCAACTATCTAAAATCAATGCACAATCTTAATGTCCCATTTTTCTTCTTCACGAATAAGACTGGGGCACCCCAAGGTGACACACTTGGGTGTAGATACGCCTTCTTCAGAATCTCTTCAAGTTGCATTTTCAACTCATTCAGCTCTGGTGTACTCATTCTGTAAGGAGTCTTTGATAGTGAAGCTGCTCCAGGCATTAAATTTATAGAGAAATCAATATCTCTCTTTGGGGGTAGTCTTGGTACCTCCTTGAACACATCTTCAAAATTTTCCAAGACTGCATGATCTTCCAAATTTGGCACCTTATATTTAGGCGTCTCTTCCATATGAGCTGCAAATATTTGACACCCTTTTCTGTAACATTTCTTCAACTGCAATGCTGAAATTTCTCTTATGGTTACTGCCCTGGGAATCCCCTGCACTTTCCTTAGGCTCCCTTCCTCATCCAAGCAAGTAAATGCCTTGTTATGATAGTCTAGTATAGCATGATGTTGATCCAACCAATCCATCCCGATTAGGAAGTCATAGGAACCTAAAGGCAAGATGTTCAAATCTTCCTTTGTGTTCAGTCCATTCATTTCTATAAGACATGACTTAACCATCTCATTAAATTTTCTTTTGGCTCCGGTAGCCAGCTGCACCAACCAAGATTTTCCATGCTTGGTTCTTAGCAAATGCAAACTTTCCACCATCTTAGGATCTATATAGCTATGAATAGCTACTGAATCAATTAAAATAGCAATGGTTTGGTTGTTGATCATACCTTCCACTTCAATCATATGTGACTGATACTCTGATTGCTTGTTATCCAGGGCTGTATAGATCCTTGGCACATTTCTACCCATGTCCTCCATGGTTTCAACTTGCTGTACATTGTGAACAATTCTCCCTTTTTCACCTCTGTGAGGACAATCTCTGAACATATGATCCCCTTTACAACCCCAACATTGAATAGGTGGCTTCCTTGGCCTTTGACCCCCTGTTTCAATCGCTTTGGGCTCTCTAGGAGTTTGTTGTCCTTGTGGATTATTTCTGAAGAATGGTGTCTTAGATCCCTTCTTCCTCTGATCCATATTGAACTTCTTTTTGTCTTCCCAAAATTTTTGGAAAGTTGGCCCTGATTTTTGCTGATTATAAAGGCATTTAGCTCGCCTTATGGTCTCCTCCAATGTCTTGGGATCATCATACTGTATTTTTTCACTAATGAATGATGGCAATCCACTCAAATACCTTTGAATCTTAACTATCTCATCCTTGATGAAAGAGACATACTTCAACAATTCTAGAAACCTTATTTCATATTCATCTATTGTCATACTCCCAAGCATGAGTTCAAAGAACTCTTTCATTTTCTTGTCATAGTATCTCTTAGTCAAGTATTTCTTATCAAAATACTTCTTGAATTCCCTCCAAGTAACACTTTTCTCTTTAATGTGTTGCACCTACAAAAGCTCATCCCACCACATGGATGCCTTTACCTTGAGTTGATAGATAAAAATTCTACCTTCTGCATGAGAAGAATAGTTATGTAATTGAAAATACTTTCTCATGCCCAGCGACCATGTTTTTGCATTTTCATCCTTCTTGTGCTCACCATCAAATGTAGGAGGTTTGATTTTGTTCATTTCTCCTCGCAGTTCATCCACCCCAGAAATCTTGTGCTTCCTGACAGGAGGTGGACTTGAGCTTTTGTGTGCTCTCTTATTGGAATGCTTCCAGGAGTGGTGGTGATGTCTACTAACACCTATTGTTCTTCTTGTTTTCTCATCAGGAGGCCTGTGACTCCTAGATTTGCTTGAGCCACTCTCCTTATCCAACTTCTTTTCTATTCGGTCCAAGGTCTGCATTAAATTCATGTTGAAGTCATCCTGCCACTCCTTGGATTTCATAAGCCTTTCATTATCATCTCTATGGATTTGGGAATCCTTCTGTAAATTTTTAATGGTCTCTTCCATATTCATGTTTTCATCCCTTCCTTCTCCATGTCCATTGGAGTTTGCTCCTTCAATGCCCAAATGGAAATCCATCCCTCTAATATCATCCTCCTGACTATAATTCCCCTGTGCCTCTTCCATTCCTCTGTAATCTATGTTGATCTTAATCTGATATAGTTTTTTTTAACTCTGCAAAATGTGCAGCCAACAAAACTTTGTCAGGCTAACTGTTTCAACAATTTCATGAAAATATGAACCATTTTGGTTCAATAATATATATCAGAATTATTTCTTTTAATTTCCTGGAAATTAAATGCCCAGATCAGTTTTCTGGTTGGATATTTAAATTCCATTGTCCAATACCTTTCCAACGCCTACTCCCATGCTCAATTCCGAGTCTTGAGCAGAAATTTATGGCTATCTGAAATTTTCCCATTAGTTTTTCTGTTCATTTTTCAACTTGGCACTACTTTGCATTGTAATTATGAATTTGTGCACCTACTCCATTGGATTTTTAGTAGGATATCAACTGGCTTTCCTCATATACATAATTTTGACACTCTGTCCAAGTTTCACTTTTTTCTGGGTTCTGGGATGCTAGTAACAGTTGGTTGAAGTTCTAGACCAAAATACCATATTCTAACTGGTATGCTACAGGTTCCTTATTTTCCATATTAAACATTTTTAGCATGCCCAAAAATTTAATTGAGCACTAGGATTGTCTTCTATTTCTCAATATCTTTCCATTGACTACTCCTGCACCTCAATCTGATTCTGGAGCAAAAAGTTATGGCTCTTTGAAGTTAGTTGGGTCTTAAAATTTACCCTTCATTGTTTGTGCTGTAACTTTCTCATAAAATCTCCGTTTGATGAATGGTTTACACCATTAGAAATATCCCTCCGAGCTCTTTTATTTGAGCTGCAAAGTCAAAATGTGCCTTGGCACACTTCGTTCTCGTGGTTTTTGAGTAGCTAAAAATTCTCTTAAGGGCCTAAAAAATGTGTTGCAAAAAGATGACGTTCAAATGATATAAAATGTCGCAGAAAATCACTTGTTTTCTGTTGTTGTTCACCCTTCTAACAACTTTGCGTGCAAAACTTTAAACCTGTAAACCCATATTCACCATGCACAATAACAACACAAGGTAAATCGTTCTTTGCGCACTTCAAAACCAATGTGTATCGCTTCTCTGTCGCGCCAATAACTTGCACGCACTACTTTTATGTCGCGCGCCAATATCCACCATGCACAATTTTTGTACCGCGCACATTTCACTCGATACACTGCACCATGCCAAAGTTTAGTACGCCCCCACCATGCACCATTAAATAAACTGTCACGCGACAACATATACCCACATTGCGCACGCACCAACAAAACTCCTATGTGCTCTGCCAACAATGCGCACACCATGCGTGTCATTATTATGTGTGTGCACACCGCACAATGATAAATTTAGTGCATGCTCCTGTACACCAACATTTTTCCAGCACACTAACATTTTTTCGTGAAGATCCCAATTCGTTTTATATCACAAGCTTTTTAATACACAACATTCATTTTTAATGCACCCACCTGTGCACATTCATTTTTATGCGCATCAATTCATCGTGAATTCCACTGCAGAAATTGGGGTTTTTGCTTAAATTTTTCCCAATTTCTACCATAGACATTATGCAACTATGAAATTTATTAAATTTCACCCCGATAACAACAATTCAACCTCTGTAACAAACAATAGTTGTGGGTTGACATTTCTGGAACGAATCTATCCAAAATCAATTCGTGAATTGAAAATTTTAACCACTAAACTCACTCCATCTATCATGGCTTCACTGTAACTTCAAATTCGACCAATTCTAGATCTGAATTTGCTAGAACAGATATTACATCGGGAATATCTCATCACTCGGCTGAATTTCTCAATTTTTCCATGAATTTAACAACAAAAATTGGGGCTTTTTCCCAATTCCGCACAATTGTTGTTACTTTTTACCATGGACGCTCAGTAACTCAAAATTTGGCCACTTCGAAATCAATCCAAAATGTCATTTCGCTTCAACTCACACTTCTTGGCCCATCTAGGCTCAGTGTTGAAAAATGAAGCTCTAATACCTTATTGTAACATCCCCGGTCATCCATGTTAGGCCACGCTATGCCAGAGAACACTTTCTATTCTCTCCGCGAAACATACTGTAACATACCCAACATCCAACTGAGCTTTGCCACATTAATTTTTTGAACTGCATGAAATTAAAATATATACACACAGAACTTTTGAAAATATATATATATAAAACGTAAACAACCAAATGCCTTTGTAAATGCATAGTTTCACATTGAAATAATAGTAAACATATACATGCAGCATATACAGGAGATACCCATAAAAATAAACATAGTTATAAATCATACACAGGATAAATCCATAATAATAAACACATAAATAATAATGCAACATGTAAATTTATCACACAATTGGCACTTATCTTGGTAAGAATGTCACCAACTATGTGCAGACCTTCCACGAACCTCCCATCCTTAGACCACATTGTTCATCACTCTCAACAGTGAGTCACCCCCGAGTTGGGACTAAACTCCACCCGGGTAAAGGGATTCCTAACCAGGGTATAGGCTCATAGACAATAGGAAAGACTTCGTCTCAGGTGCCAACTCAAACTGGCAACCTACAGTCCCTCATTCCCCACATGCTTGTCCCACCTAGGAAGTGTGCCCCTTCTCTGCTCAATAGTCCTTTGGCTGCCCCACTTCCTTTCTGGGCTTCAGCAACAGGCCGAACAAGAAGTCTCAGATCACTATAGCTACAGTTTAGCACCTTTAGGAAATCAATTCCCAACAATTATCTCACTCAGAGAATTTCTCACGGGCCTGACAACCCACCTCTTCAATATCCCACGGGCCTGACAACCCACTTCTTCAGTCCAACTCCCAAGATAACCATATATACCAACACAAAATGGCTATGGATACATGTTCAGGTACAGTCATGAAGATACGAATGATAGCTCAATGAGTGTGTGCATGCTCATGGATGATTGACTGGATGACTGAATGATGGAAAGATGAGAAAATGAACTAAGTCCCAACAATATGTATGCATGTCCCCAACTTGACACTTGTCATGTTGGGAGCTACTTTGGCCCACTTGTCCCCAACTTTAGAACTTAGGATAAAATAATTATCCATACTTTATGATTTAAGAAATATTAATATAATATTCCTTTTTGGCTTAAGCTCCCTAGCTTGGCCCTTTTTCCTTAACTTTTAGGCCCCTCCCTTTCCCTAACCAATGGAGTTTAGTCCCCCATATCTTTTATCATGGTTGGTTTGCACGCAACGATGCATTTTATATTAATTATGAGACATATACAAAAATAGGCACACTGGCCTTTAACATCTAGGCCCTCCGGCCTAATCAAAACATAAGCATCCTAGCTTATAATAATTAGCTCACCAACCTATAAAAAGTATCATATACACAAAAGGATCCCTAGCCTCAAAACCGTGCGCACTTATGTTGTTGCGTGCGGTATCCTGGAATGTGAAAACTTCCTCATTTTACTTGCAGTACATGTGCACACTAAGCCATGAAATGTGCATACAAAATGTGATATCAAACAACTCACCAACTTAAGTACATTTGCATTTACATTTTTGATTGGGTTCATCCTTAGGGATATTACATTACCACACTTCCAACATTTCCTCAAAGATTTTCCTGGAGAATTAGATCTACTTGTAGATTTAGGTCTCCCCCCGAAGACTTACCGAGATTCCTGTCTTGGGTACGACCTCTTACAATTAAAGCATCTGTGCTATGACCATCCATGATTTTTCACCTCATCTCTTCAGATAACAAGGATGCAACTACATCCTCATACTTCAATGTAGATTGAGTGGTACTACCAATTGCTACAACTAGATTATCCCAAGAGTCTGGCAAAGAACATAACAAAGTAATACACTTATCTTCTTCTGCAATCGTAATATTAATAGAGACAAGTTGACTTACCATAGTATTAAAGTCATTTAGATGTCCTGTCACATAATCTCCATCTTCCATCCTAACATGATACAACATCTTTCAAAGAAACAACTTGTTTACCAGGGACTTTGATTGATACAAATTCCCTAACTTATCCCATAGTTCCTTGGCTACAGATTCTCCCGAGACATTCAACAACATCGAATCTACCAGGAAGATTCAAATAGTACTCCTTGATCTTCTATCCAAATTCTCCCAATATTCCTTCGACATACCAGTAGGTGGTGTACTAGTAGTTTGTGTACTAATAGGTTGTGTACCATTTGATTATGTGCCAGTAGGTTGTGTACCAGGATAAACAATGATTCATTGTTCTTTTTCAACCAGAAGGTCCTCCATCTTGAGCTTCTATAGCTCAAATTTTTTACCGATAAACTTCTCTATCTCAATTCTATAAGAGCTCGCCATTCCTCTTTCTACACTCGAATCACCACTGCAAAATCTCCCACTAAACCCAGGTTTATCACAGACCCAAGATAAAATTGATCTACCAAGACCGAGCCAAACCCTAAAAAACAAAGGCATCCCTTTGAAGCCAAAAATGATCTTTGATACCACATATGAGTTTTAAACTTGTGAAGTAAAGCAATTCATATAGATACTTAAGATAAACAGAAATTAAACAATAGCTCATACACATAGTACACAAAGATTTATACCAGAAACCCTTAACCAGGAGAAAAACTTTCAACTCTTCATTGTATTAATTTCACCATTCACCATACAATATATATACAATTTTTTTAGGTATTATGTAGATACCAAAACCCTAATCCATTAATCCGGGATTAATTTATAAAACTGCTAAAAATAGAAAATACCGCTCAAAAACAAATTTCGGGGTGCTGGGCATAACCAGTGGAGGCCATACCTGCCCCCTCTGGTACCCCCCTAGAAAGCGCCTGATCCACACGAATGAAAACACACTACTATAGGGATCGTCAGATGCAATTGTCGAATCTGACACGCCCACACACACACATGCAAACAATATAACACATGCCCAACACTCGGGAACCGATTCACAACAAATCTTAAGGAGGCACAAAACGGTGCTTGCTGAATTGAATAAAATCTCAAATGGTGTGATCCCATTCCTGAGGTCAATCTTCTTCAAGACCAAGATGATTTCTTATGGTTCAATGAGGAATATGTTGAGGAAGAAGAACATGATTTCCCAGAGATACTAGAGGAAAACAATGAGATTAAGTTATCCATTCCCCCTAAAGGGACTGGTACTTGGAAGAATGGGTTCTCAAATATGAAAGATGCCTTAGTTTTTTCAAAACAACATGAACCCTTGTTGGCGCGAATTTGATCAGACCAGGGTCCTTCTCAGGTTACCAACAAAAGGTACCATGTAGTCTAGAGCACTGGCATTTTCATCTCCTCCAACGAGAAGAAGTCTCACCCGAAGCGTTGCTGAGACAAAAAGATAGGGAAGGGTAGGGAAAATACTAAAGAGAATCCATAGATCATTTGTAACTCATTCCCATTCTTGCGCAAGAGGCAACATCAGATCTGAAACATCTAACCGCAATAATTGAACCTATTTACATTATGAACAACGATTAAACATAGAACCATCAAACAGAACTCATAAACCATAAAGGAACAATGAAATGCATAAGTAAACATACAAAGAAACATCATATTTTGAAAATTTGGTTCTCCTTCATATTAGCTCCAGGATCTTTCCTTCATTACAGACTCAGAGTTACATAGAAAGGTTCAGTACATACTCTGGCTTGTCTCTTCTCGACTTACAACAAGTTTCAACAACTAATCCCAAAACCTTGGGCGATTCTGATGGACATGAATCAACCCAAATCTAATCCAACCGACGAGCTAAATGAACAACAATAACAACACCAACCCCCCCCTTTTACAATTATATTCAGCCCTATATATAGCTGGGTTGTGTCTTCCTTCTCGGCTTGCCCGCTTTCTTGTTCTATTGCAACCGTTTGTTTCTTAGCTGGCGTTGCACTGACTTCCACAACTATTTTCTGTTACTCTTTCTCCCAGCCTCTGATGAAGCTTTTGTGACTTGTGCTTAGTCAAAACTTGCACAGTTCCTTCCCAAAAATGAAGGGCCCAACAGGCTTCGACCACAGTCCTTGACTCGTCCTAGAGTCAAGTGCTTGGTTCTTTCGCATCCTCCAGGAGAAACTGTTGTTTTCCTTTATCCATATTTTCTTCTTCTTTGGGCTCTTCTGTTTGTGCTTTTTCTTCCTTTTCCTCTTCAAACGAAGGGCCCAATTCTGGTACCAACTCTAGGGCTTGGTGCTTTACTCCTTGAAAGCTTTCAACTTTGTCCTGCCATTTTCGGGAGAGGAGTGATGCTTCTGCAAGAAATTGTTGTGTTGTATATTTTTTGTACTGTTTAGGTTTGGCCACAACCAACGAGTTCCACTCGGAATCTGCTATTGTGTCGACCTGATGCATTTTCATGTAGATTGTTTGGATAATCGGTCGAAATCCACACATCTCTTTCTTGGCTATGGACTGTCACTCATAGAGTGTACTAAGTTCGTTGTTAGCCTGCTGAATTTGGTCGAACTTCTGTTGTTGCTCCATAGGGTCCATTGTGACTGCAACTTCCTCATTCAACACCTGAATTTTTGTTCTGACCTCCTCTAAAACTTAATTTCGTTGAGCGATGATGCCCATCCAGTCATTGACTTATCTGAATATTTTAGTGTAGTCTGCGGTGTGTTTGTGCAGTGCTACTCTAGCATTGTTTCCCTGCAATATTATCTATTGTTGTTAGGCTCCAATCTACTGATGCAAATTAGAGTACAAATGATTGTCAATCCAGTGTTTGTAATACTTAGAGGCACATCCAAAGTATATGGATTTAGAGATAGCTTTTATCTTTAATGGAGATAAACCTAAACCTATTCTAAGGGCTGAATATGGAAGAGATGCTAAGCTTCTGTTCAGAAGTCCTATTCATAGATCTCATAACATTAATCAACAATTGTTTTCCTAAAGAGTATCAATAGTAAGCATTCAAGAGATGTTCGAACTAGTTCTAAGACCTATCAAATGCTAGAAGGACAAAACTCTTATTCAAGAGATGCATTCATTGTCTTATTTCATTCATTCATTAGCAATTATCATCAAATTAAATCAAAAGTACTGAAAGCGTAAATAACTCAAAAAACATTCATGACTATCTTAATGTTTGAAGGCAAACTACACATTGAATTCTTATTCAAGAAATCATTCACAATATGAGTAAGGATTTGAAACATTAAGCATATGACTTAGCTATGGAATTCATCTAACTACAACAAGATATGAATAAAACTCATCTACAACAAGATCTGATCTAAAACATGTATCAAAGATTACTTAAAAAGAACATAAAGAAAGAGTGTACTAGTTTGGCAAAGGGGGCCCTCCAATGCTTCACTGGTACACTTGAGTTGTCTCAACTAAGAAAGAGTTCCAACAACATTCAAATCATCATATCATAGGCATTAATAGGAACAAAACACAGAACTGATCTCAAGAGTGCAAATTCCAAAGTTTCTTCATTCACATCAAGGTTGTCATACTAGTCTATGCTTAAGAGTATTTATACAAGAGTTTCA
>JZKD02S1605439.1:231380-245215 GCA_000966675.3 Picea glauca | reverse complement strand
GAGCATCATTGGTATATCCATATGTTCTACAAACAATGTCAAATTCAAACATGAAAGCATCAGGGTCTTCAGTAGACAAGCCAAAGAAATTTGGAAGAACAGAGGGAGGAATATTTTTCATTTTTATGTCATCTCCTAAAAGAGTTGGCGTATCAACTATAGGAAATGCAAATGTAGTATGTTCTTTTTCCTTCTCTTTATCATTTCCTCCTCCTCTTGTCTCTTCTCGATGTGATTCTCTATCCTCTCATTCTTTCCTTCCTCTTTCTTCATTTCTTTTCCTTTCTAATTCCCTTTCCATTCTCTCCCTTTCTTGTCTATCAGCTTCTGACATTGCAAAGAATTTTTCTGTTGTACAATCAGATATTTCTGTTGGAAAAAGAGGTTGTCCTATTTGTTCAAAAATAGTTTGTTTTTCTTTTTGCTTTCCTACAGAAGATATTTCTGTTTGTATTTGTTTCTTCTTTACTTCATGAGCCAATAGAACTTGTCTTTCTATGAGAGTTAACCTTTGTCCTGAACGTTGTTTTTCTTCTAATTCTTCCAAAGTGATTTTTCTAGCAGTTGGTGTGGTAGATTCATATTTTTTAGTTGTAGATGTTCCTGCTCCTACAGATGGTGGATTAGTTTTGGGGGGTTTTGTTTTAAAAATTTGCCTTTATCATCCCTAAGTTTAGACATAAAGAAACATAACTTAAAATTAATTCTATGCTGTGTTTTTTATTTATTTTATGTGTATATATGTTTTTTTTATTATCTCTAAATGTGCCTCCCTGGAAACGACGCCAAAATGTTAGGCTCCAATCTACTGATGTAAATTAGATTACAAATGATTGTCAATCCGGTGTTTGTAAGACTTAGAGAGACATCCAAAGTATATGGATTTAGAGATAGCTTTTATCTTTAATGGAGATAAACCAAAACCTATTCTAAGGCTTGAATATGGAAGAGATGCTAAGCTTCTGTTCAGAATTCCTATTCATAGATCTCATAACAATAATCAACAATTCTTTTCCTAAAGAGTATCAATAGTAAGCATTCAAGAGATGTTCAAACTAGTTCTAAGACCTATCAAATGCTAGAAGGAAAAAACTCTTATTCAAGAGATGCATTCGTTGTCTTGTTTCATTCATTCATTAGCAACTATCATCAAATTAAATCAAAAGTACTGAAAGTGTAAATAAGTCAAAAAGCATTCATGACTATCTTAATGTTTGAAGGCAAACTACACATTGAATTCTTATTCAAGAAATCATTCACAATATGAGTAAGGCTTTGAAACATTAAGCATATGACTTAGCTATGGAATTCATCTAACTACAACAATATATGAATAAAACTCATCTACAACAAGATCTGATCTAAAACATGTATCAAAGATTACTTGAAAAGAACACAAAGAAAGAGTGTACTAGTTTGGCAAAGGGGGCCCTCCAATGCTTCACTGGTAAACTTGAGTTGTCTCAGCTAAGAAAGAGCTCTAGTAGAATTCAAATCATCATATCATAGGCATTAACAGGAACAAAACACAGAACTGATCTCAAGAGTGCAAATTCCAAAGTTTCTTCATTCACATCAAGGTTGTCATACTAGTCTATGCTTAAGAGTATTTATACAAGAGTTTCAAAACTAAAAAAGATAATAAGTCTCCTAAATATCATGATCAGATCCATAATATATATTAGGAAGGTTGAATGCCTCCTTCAGATCCACAATATATGGCCAAATCCCACGAAAATCCAAAACTGTCCATGATTTAAGGCTAAAACAAGGTATTTTGTGCTGAAGTGGCCCTGTTTGACCAGCGTTGAATGAACATCTGGAAGGCTCAGATCTCGAAGATGGTAGCTCATTATCCATCCTTGTACATCAGGGAACATGACCCAAGTCTTAGATTTTTCCCAGGTGTCCTGTAAGTACACGAACCTCAGAGCTATTACAAGATTTAGTCAAATCCTGTAATTTCTGATAAATTTTCAATTTTAATGCCAAAATTTAGAAAACTCAATTCTTAAGATAAATAATGATAAATATACCTTGAATAAGTTGTTTCATGGAAAATATGGAATGAAATGAAGGAAAAATGGATGGATATAGAGGCAAAAGTGTGGTTTATAGAGAAAAAAGGAAGCATAAAAATGTACTCAACAACTGCATTTTATCTTGGAGTTGTTGGGGTTGTTGTTCGGCTTCTTGCTAGACTTGTTGTAGCTCCGCTTGTATCGTCTCATTGTGGGTAGTGAGTTGTGTCCATTCTTGTTGTAACAGATCGATCTATTCCTTTGGATCACTTTTGTCGTTGGCCTTAGATAGTTCAGGTGTGACCTTCCGAATCTCCAGCCAGGCTTCTGCAAGTTTTTCCTGCACTTTTCCCAGTTTGTGTTGGACTTGGAGTCTATCATGTGCTTCCTACATTCTATATGTGTGATCCTTGATTTTTTCTTTTCTTGTAATCTCGGTTGATCTCTCAGCCTCTTGGAGCCTCTACTCCAGTTGGTCTGTGGAGGCTCTAATTAGTTCGAACAACTATGACTATGGCCACTGTACCAGGTCTGTAGATGACAGAGCTGCATCAGTGGGTGCTCGTGTCTGTAGAGGGAGTCTACTTGCCATTGAGTGGCCCGAACAGGTTTCTACCTCCTCCTTTGTTGGTAGCACTAGTGCGATCCTCACCCTTAGTTCTACGAGTAAAAGTGTTAGAACCTCAGTTCTAGTTATACAGAGCTTCATCAATTCTCCACTTTGTTGGGGTTCTGGAGGACTTGCTCCATTTTCACTCGCATGGCTGTCGTATCCGGCTCCGTTGTTGAGTCTGGCTCATTGTGCACATCTGGTATTTTTGTATCTTCCGGTACTTCTACATCATGCATCATGATTTCTTAGGCATTCTCACCCTTGGGTGGTGAGGTGATTTGTTGGTTACGGTCAGGTTCCGTCTCTTCTCTTCTTTGGGTGGATTCCTCCTGTGCTGAAGACTCAGGTTGTTGTTCCTGGGTGTTCAGATTTGAAACATCCTTCAATTCTCTGCCCTGCGATTTTGGGTTCGGGGTCAAGAACTTCTTATCTGGGCTTGGGGGATTCTCTGGCTATCCATGGGGGTTGTCGTTCCTCTGTATTTAAGTGGTCAAGATGCATCGGCTTTGAGTTTGTGGTATGATGTGGAATGGCGCTGAGGAGGTTTGGTAATTGGAGTGGTGGGGGTTGTTCAATGATGAGTGTATCCATAATTGTTTCAGGCTCTGGGTCGTCCTGAATATCAATGAAAGTGGTGATTTTGGTCATGGTGCGGGTGTAGGGAGCGATAGATGCAAGGGGTTGTGGGTTTAGGGGTTTGTTCAGGGAAACCTTTGTTTTGGGATTCTTCAACAAAGGTTTAGTACCGAGCACAATGCCCAATATCTTATTAACCTGCACACCTGATATCATGACATCATCTGGTAGCTGACGATGACCTGATCGTTTCCTCTGCTCCAAATATTGTGTCTCTTCTTCCTCCTCGGAGTTATTATGTACCAGAGCGTTTGGTTTATTCGACTTGGGGCCTGAGCTTGGTCCCTCTCCTGCTTCCTTTTCTTTTTTCTTGAGCAGCTCGGCAGGCAAAATGTAATGCATTCCTAATTTACATGGGCCACATTTAACTCCTAGCCATGAAATGACCTCCTTATCAAAAGCTTCCTCCTCCAAATAGAATGGTAGCGGTCGTGTGTGGAAATGTTCCAGGATGGCATGTCTCGGCCAGACACATGTGTTGTGCCGGTTCATGCTGAAGGCGATATTCCTCATTTTATTATTGAGGATCTCCTACGAGATGCACAGCCTTTGTGTTGCATCTATCATAGCATTATACCATTTGGAAAATGCTACGTTGTTGAGTGCTATGTTCTTCGAGTCTGGTCTGGACTTCCATGGCTCAAACATCTTCGCCAGGTGCCCTTTATCTGGTATTGTCAGTTGTCTTCCCACATGTGACTTCCATTTGAGAATTGTGAATGCCACAAGTAGGTATCCATAGGTAAAGGTGCCTCCCTTCTCCTGTGCCTCCTCGCAAGCTACTAGTAGTTCCTCCAACAAGAAACTACACCAATTGAACATTGCTCCCTATGTGCAGAAGTCGACAACTGATAGTGCATATAAAGTGCATTCTCCCTTATAATAATATCGCATAACCTTGTTGGCTATGACATAACATCCAGTCCAGACTGTTTCGGGCAGTATTGGTTCAATGATTGTTGTGCATCATCCTCTCTTTGTGTTAAACTTCTCATATAGGCTAAGATCACCTTTCTTCTTCCCATAATTTCTGGGGCCCTGAAATCCCTTCGACACATCCTCTCCTTTGGAGGATAGTCCAATAAGTTGTTGGATATGTTTTGCATGGATTGGATATCGCTTATCCAACCATAGAATTTTGTCGTGCACTCTACTTATCAGAAATTTCGTGCAGTGCGCAATTTCGCCAGTGGTGCCAAAGACTGGTAAGTCTATCAGGTTCATGATGGTGGAGTTAAATAGGTTGATGAACTCCTTTTTTGGTATAAAGTGAATATCTCCAGTTCCATCCGGAGCTAGCTTCCAAAAGATGTCTGGGTGCATCTGGGGAACAAGGATGAATCTGTGAGGTCAAGGTCGAGTAGCTTAACGTGATCTACCTTCCCTTTGATCTCACCTATGATCTCGACCCGAGGGTCCCAGAGCTCATCTAGTACTACTTCTTTAGTCATGGTTCTCTGAATTTCTGTGGCTCTCGACATTAGCGCTTCTGTGATAGTTAAAAACTAGGTATATGTTTACAGCTTTGGCAGTGGTCCTAACTAGTTTTCACGACTGAGTTCAGAAATGGCTATGGTCATTTTAGAAACAAGACATTCTCGGCTGAGTTCTGAGAGTATTATGTCTAGTTTAATGGGTAAGTTTTAGCAATAACTTCTCCTCATCATGACTGTATAGACGCAACATGGTGTGAGTTGTTCGATGGGACAGTTTGATCAAGGTAAATCCTATTGGGTGATCTTGGTATTTACTCATTTGAGTGGAATAGGGACGTGGGTGAATTGAGACCTTTCTGTTTGTCGGGTGGGTGTCCCGGCGCAAACTTCGATGGAATCTTGGCATAATACGGCTTTATGGCTTAACGGGTGACAATCAGGGTACCATAATGGAAATAAAGAGTGTGATTAGATTGGGTTTGCATGGCCTTTAACTCAGATTGGATTGGGATTCATGGTTCCTCCGATGACAAAGGTTGTCCCCATCATCTTTAATGGCTGTCATTAATGGACTTTCTCATGCTTTAGGTTTTGTACTACTGATTCTTCAACTTTGTATCAACCAACACTTAAAAAAAACAAATGAACTATATGTTATGGCACAACACTACTCACACAAACATTATTAACTGAATTTACAAAATTTCAGAAAGAAAATGAAACTCAAATCTAGCTATTGTACAAGCTCTGTTGGACTGGAGCGATTGTCCTTCTTCTCAATTTTGAGATAGGTAAGGCTTCATGTGAGCACCATTCACCCATCCTGGTCATAGCACACCATCCAGTTGTGTGAGTCAGACTGCTCCTAATGGTTGGATCTCTGCAACTAGGAAGGGTCCCAACCAATGCATACGCAACTTGCCAGGATGCCTTTGGTATCGGCTGTCGTAGAGTAACACCTTGTCCCCTTGTGTAAATACCTTGGTTTTGATGTGTCAGTCATGCCAAGATTTTTTTCTTTCCTTTTCAACCGACTGATGGAAGTCTGCTAGAAATCTGGTTTCTTCGAGTTCTTGTAGCTCCACAAGTCTCCGCGCCACTGATTCTCCATATGTCATACATGTGGCTTGTGCAATATATAGACTTGGAGTGATGAACTCTACGGGCACCACTACCTCTTTTCCGTAAACAATATGGAATGGTGTGTATCTGTGGATTTTCCTCGTGGTTTTCCTATAGGCCCATAGTACCGCTGGAATTCTATCATCCCAGTCCTCTCAGTTTGCGCAACAAGTCCCTTTTCCAGGATTTTGTTGAAGGCTTCGACTGTTCTGTTGGCCTGTGGGTGGTATGGACTGCTCTTGTGATGTTGAATCATAAATTTTGTTGTAAGTGTTGCTATAGTGCTGCTAATGAAATGAGTTCCTTGATCGTTGGTTAGGCTCCTAGGACATTCGAAGCGAGTAATGATATTTTCGAAAATGAACCTAGCAGCACTATCCGTCAAACAGTCCTATACCACTACTACTTTTCCCTAACGAGTAAGGTATTCGGTTGTGGTAATGATGTACCTTGCCTTCAAATGTTTAGCTGTGGGGTTGATTGGCACAATGAAGTCAACTGCCCATTTCTCAAATGCTTGTAGCGCTCTAATGGGTTGTAATGGAAGTTTATCTCGGCATGACGGCTTGCCCACTCTTTGACAAACATCACATGATCTAGCATATGCTTTTGCATCTTTGAAATTTTTTTCCCACCACAGTCCTGTGTGTAGAAATTTCTATGTTGTTTCCTTTCCTCCTACATGTCCTCCTGCAATTCCACTATGGCATTCCTAGAGTATATCCTTCCTTTCATGATCTAGGACACATCGTCTGAGGATACTTTCTAGTCTTAGTTTATACAATTTCCTAGCGATCAACTGATAATTTGTTGCTCTGACAACCATATGGAATTTCTGGGTTGCGGAATATGTTTCGGGACATGCCCCTGTACTGAGAAAGATTGCTATGTCCTCCAGATATTCCGGTATGACCTCGATCTTGAACAAATCTGCATATGGGAGCTGGTCATCCACTGCTCCGCCACTTTCTCCTGACTCTATCTTGGATAGATGGTCAGGTCCGACGTTGCATTGTCCTGGCTTGATGATGACTTCAAAGAAAAATTCCTAAAATAACAGCAGCCATTTGCAAATTCTCCCTTCCAACACAAGTTTGTTAACTAGGTATTTTAATGTTGAATGATCAGTAAAGAATTTGAAATGAGACTTTAATAGATAATGTCTAAATTTCTGTAAAGCGTAGATCATGGTTAAGCCTTTCCGCTCTATCGTTGTGTAGTTGCACTCTACTTGAGACAACTTCTGACTCACAAAGTAGATAGGGTGATCCATATCTCCATCTCCAGGTTGCATTAAGATAGCCCCTAAGGCAATTCCTGAAGCATCCACATGGACGTGAAATTCCTTCTCCCGGTTTGGGAATATCAGAATCGGTGCTGTAATGAGTTTCTCCTTAAGTGTCTCAAATGTTTTTTCACATTCAGGATTCCATCGAAACGTTTTAGCCTTTCTCGGGAGGTTTTCCATAGGTGCAGTAATGTTTTCATATCTTCGGATGAACCTGCAATAGTAACCTGTGTGTTCATGTGTATAGCGTAGCTGTTTAGCACTCATACGTGGAATCATATTCACACCGACCGCAAATTTAGCTAGGTCTACCAATACTCCTTCTCAACAGACTATGTGGCCCAACAAATTTCCATGTGGCACACAGAAGATACATTTCCCGAGGTTTAATGAGATCTGTAACTCTCAACATCTATCAAACATTAGCCTTAGTAGTGCTACATGGTCCTTAAGTAGACTATATATTGTCCAATCATCCATGTAGACTTCTATGAACTTGTGAATGAACTCTCTAAAGGCTGCTATCACAATCCTAGAGAAAAATGCAGGGGAATTCTTTAAACCAAATGGCATCACATTGTATGCAAAATATCCCCATTCGGTAATGAAAGTGGTTTTTCTCTTGTCCTCTTCAACAATCCTAACTTGATGGTATCCTGAAAATCCATCTGTAAATGAGTATGCTTCCTTCCCCGCAACTTGTTCTAGGACCTCACCAGTAAAGGGTGTTTGGAAAGGTTCATGCAAACAGATAGATTTGAGGCTTATGTAGTCCACACAGACTCTAATATCCTTAGTGTATTTCTTGCTTTGAATTACTATCGGGCTGACCCATTCTTCTTCTAATACCAGAAAAATGAGACCTGCTTCTAACATCTTATCAATCTGGTTCTTGACTTTCTCTTTTATCTTGGGTTAAGACGGTATGGCCTATGTTTGACAGGCTTGAATCCTGGTTTTAACTCAATCTTCATTTCTCCCATAACTTCTTTGATTCCCTTCAATTATGAAAAATTCTTTGGGAACAAAACTTCGTATTCCCGCAAAAAAATCTGTATTTCCTGACTTGTTTTATCATCCCAACAATCTCCCACCAAATTTATTTGGGTTTCTCTTCGGTCCCTATGTTAATTTTTTACAATTTCAAAGGGTAATTGTAGGAAATATCGGTCTGGCTAGGTATGGTGTTTTGGATTTCTGTGTTCCCCTCGGTCTCTTTGATGGTTAGTTTTCTCATTTCTTCTAATTCGTCTAGGATTTATGAAGCTTTGCTAATCTGATAACATTCTATAGGATTTTCAATCAAGGGTAAGTGGAGTTTACTTTGAAGTTATTGAGTATGCTTGGGACACACTACAAAGTCTGATTTGTTATCACTATTGGTTGTAAAAATAAGTTCTTTAATCTTTTGTAGGACTAGTTCAAGGTTAGGGTACTTACTTGTGAATGAGAAGTCTTTGCAAAATTGAGCTACTAGTATCTGCCAATTGCAGGTCTATCATCTGGTTTCCTCATGTATAAACCAATATTTCGGGGTTGGGCCTAGAGAATGGGGGAATACTTGAACCCATAAGTGAGAGGGTATCTCCGTAGCCTGCCACTGTGTCACGCACTTTTGAATGTGTTACCTAGGGTCCGATTCTCCGCTGAATAGTTGCACAATGTGGAGATCTGTCTACATTTTTTATTCTAACTGCTCCCTATTCCAAAACCTGTACTTGAGAGCTTGCTTCACCTCATCCCAAGTTCTAAGTGTGGATTTATGAGTAGCCCATCATCTGGCGGGGGTGTTCTGGAAAGCTATATCTAGTACCAAGATTCTTTGATATTCTCCCATAGTTTCTTCCATATTCTCCAAAAAGTTGTCTAGATCTGAGGTGCCATTGTATACTAGGTGTTCTTTGACTTTGGTCCCAACCCATCTGGTCATTCTGATAATTGTGCATCTTCTTGAGAATCTTTCATGCAAACCTTGTTTCCAAATATCAAAAGCTAGTTCTGAATCTTCGTCTGCTGACTGTATACTTCGCTAGCTTACTGATCCATCCACAATGGGGTTTATATAATCGTTTCTTGTCCTAGCTGTTACAGTGTACAACTGGTCTAGGTCTTCTCCTTCCATATTATTGTCTGTTGGTTCTGTGTACCTGGGTCCTACATACGGGTCCAAAGGTTGAACTACCTTGATTCCCTCGGCTTCAAAAGTCATGGTATCTTTCATTAATTCAATTAATACATAATTGTCGTAGGCCCAATCGATGCCAAGTAGCACAGGGTAGGGGGTCCTTGTCTCCCATGATCTCAATGACTTCAAAGTCAACCACTGTGTTTACTCCTGCTACATCGATTTCCACGTTCTCTAGTCTTCCTATGGGAAAGATACAGTATTGGTTTGCCATTCTTAACTAAATGTGGGAATATGCCAGTCTTGGTTTTCCTAGAACTTCCTAGGTCTTTTTGGGTATAATGTTCACATCTAAACCTAGGTCTAACATGACGCCCATAATTTCAAATTCATCTAACTGGGCTACCAGTCATAATTATTTTTCAGTTCTTACTTTTATTCGCTGCACTGTCTGAGTAATTTTCTCAGGAAGGTTATCCTGAATCCTTGCTTCTGAGGTTTCTTCATTCCCTTTCCATACCTGCCCCCTGGGACCCCCCTAGGAAGCGCCCGACGCACATGATTGACAACACACTGCTAGAGGGATCGTCAGATGCAGTTGTCGAATCTGTCGCACCCACATACACACATGCAAAGAATATAACATATAACCAACACTTAGGAACCGATTCACAACAAACTTTAAGGAGGCACAAGATGGTGCTTGTTGAATTGAATAAAATCTCAAATGGTGTGATCCCATTCCCAAGGTCAATCTTCTTCAGGACCAAGATGATGTCCTATGGCTCAATGAGGAAGATGTTGAGGAAGAATAACATGATTTCCTAGAGATACTATAGGAAAACGATGAGATTAAGTTATACATTCCCCCTAAAGGGACTGGTACTTGGAAGAATGGGTTCTCAAATATGAAATATGCCTTATTTTTTTCAAAACAACATGAACCCTTGTTGGCACGAATTTGATCAGACCAGGGTCCTTCTCAGGTTACCAACAAAAGGTACCATGTAGTCTAGAGTGCCAACATTTTTATCTCCTTCGAAGAGAAGAAGTCTCACTCGAAGCACTGTTGAGACAAAAAGATAGGGAAGGGTAGGGAAAATACTAAAGAGGATCCATAGATCATTTGGAACTCATTCCTGTTCTTGCACAAGAGGCAACATCATATCTAAAACATCTAACTACAATAATTGAACCTATTTACATTATGAACAATGATTAAACATAGAACCATCAAACATAACTCATAAACCACAAAGGAACAATGTAATGCACAAGTAAACATACAAAGACATCATATTTTGAAAATTTGTTTCTCCTTCATATTATCTCCAGGATTTTTCCTTCATTACATACTTTGAGTTACATAGAAAGGTTCAATACAGACTCTGTCTTGTCTCTTCTCGACTTACATCAAGTTTCAACAACTAATCCCAAAACCTTGGGCAACTCTGATAGACATGACTCAACCCAACTCTAATCCAACCGAAAAACTGAACGAACATTAACAACAACACCAAACCCCCCCTTTTACAATTATATTCAGACCTATATATAGTTGGGTTGTGTCTTCCTTCTCGGCTTGCCTGCTTTCTTGTTCTGTTGCAACCGTTTGTTACTTAGCTGGCGTTGCATTGACTTCCACAACTATTTTATGTTACTCTTTCTCCCAGCCTCTGATGAAGTTTGTGCAACTCATGCTTAGTCAAAACTTGCGCAATTCCTTCCCAAAAATGAAGGGCCCAACAACCCTCTGAGGATCTAGGTACCTCTAAAGAAATTATTGAGTTGGAAAGGGTACTATCACAAGCCCAAAAGCCTCCTTCTATGAGACTTCCTCAAAATACTAGTCAAACAATAAAACCTTATGCTCCGAATGAACAAATTTGTCCAAACACCTTGGATCTACAAAATGTTGTGAGTCAAGAAGATGATCCTAAGTCCTTATCATACAAATACTCCCATTTTGAACGTGATCACTTGAAGACTACTCATGAGAAACCCAATTGTGTAGATTCCATATTTACCTTGTTTCTAAGAAAATGAAGACATGAGGAAGCCTAGGATTGAGTGCTTGAGACAAACAAGTGAGGAATCAAGGGTGAATCTTGGAGAGCCCCAGGTGTATGCTAGGGATATACCCCAACCTTTCCCAAAACCTAGCAATGATGGGACCAACCTAAGCACTAGTATGTCCTATATCTTACAAAAGGTCAAAAGGATTCGTGGAATGTTGGAAATCCCTTCTTTGACAAAACAGACCCCATATGACCAACAATTGTTCGAAGAAACTTCCACACTATTACAAACTGGTCATTTTGAGCAAAATGAACAAACACCCTTTCTCACTTCCTTTCTAATAGATGACCTATGTCTTCACAACTACATGCTTGATTCCGAGTAATTTTCAATATGATGAGTTTGAAGGTTATGAACCAATTAGGGTTGGAAGTTACAGAGCCTTATGCCAACGTTTTTGGATTTGAGTCAAAGGGGATCAAGGTCTACAACTTGATGGAAGGTATTGAAGTCCACCTTGATGACTACCTTGATTTCACTGTCATAATGGATGTCATTGTTTTTGATGTACCTAACACTTGGGGGAATGATATTATCTAGGGAATGGGCTGCTACTTTAGGCAAAAGTCTACAAATGGACTTGTCCTATACAAATATCCCTGTCGGGGCCCAAGATTTTATCGCTTTGCATAACAATATAAAGAGGATGGAACACATTGAAAGGTCTAATCATGGACATAGTAACTACAACTTCGTAGATTCCTGCTTATTTCAAGACTGGACCACTCTTCCCTTTGTAGAAGAAGACAATATTGATGAGATAACATGGACCAAGGGAAAGGGTGACCAAAATCCTCTTAGAAATCACAAGGTAATGAGGAGACGTTACATTTGCATGAAACATACATAAGGGATAGTGATTTGGTAGAATCTAGCCCCATCGTTATGGAGGAGGAGAGAGATACAAGTTGGGGTAATTATCCTAACGATGCCTCTAACCTATCTGAGGACTGGGATTACTATTCTTCTACATAAGAGGATGGAATTTTCAATTTGATAAGGTTTATTAGGAAAGGAGTTGGCTTCATCAAATGGAAGGGGGATGATGAACATTTTTTGACTAAGCCCAATCAAGAACATGTACTTACTATAAAACCTCACCCCCCTCCCTCAACACAATACACTGGAATACAAGAAGCAATTGATTCTGAAGGAGGGGACTACAAGCAAGGAGATTTGGTTTTAGAGTGGGATAAAAAGATGGGGGAGCCTAAGAAAATTAAGGGATGCACAAAATTTTGGGTTGGACCCTTTAGAATCAGAATGAATTCAGTCAATGATGCCTACTATTTATTTACGCTTGAAGGGAGGAAACGTTTGTTACCAATTAGTGGACGCCTCCTCAAACTCTATCATGGGGCAGAGACTTGACTTCACATGTAATAACATGTAAGTTAGGATAGGTAGGCATTTGAATCCATTGTAAATACCATTGCATATCATGTTAGCATAGTTGTAGTTACATTTTTCATGTTGTCTTGATTCATTTTTTTATATATGTATGCACATAAACATATGTTAGACTAGAGATGATTTCATTTGTTTATTTTATCATATATGGACGAGGGGTGATATCACCACCCTAGGGAATACTAATGTCTTTTGTTGAGATTTAGCAGGCACAGGTCATACCATAGATGTTGAGGTTCTCATTTGCTCTACAGTGAGCACATGTCCCCAAGTTGGAGCCATATGGTATCCCCTAGCCTAGGGATAACTAAGGAGATCATGTCTCGAGGCCCATAGGTCCTAGACATGGAGTACCGAGAGCCAGACGACTTAAGCATGGCCCTAGAGGGACCTTATTTTCTTCAACGCAGTCCACATATCACCATCAACGGTATCCATCACACCAACATGGTCCTAAAGTAGTAGTGACTCTTTCTCCATGAGGTAATGAGTTTGGGTATCATGGTATGTATCACTTTGAATTTTCAATAACTTGAACATGTTGTATTGAATCCTTCTTCATTTCATGATATTTTCTTGGAAATTATACTCTTTGCTTCGTTCATACCTGGAAGGGTGACACAGTGCCCTAGTAAGTTGATTTCCCTTTAGGATGGGTTGCTACTGGGTGGATCTGTGAAAATTCATCATTCATTCCCTCCATACTTAACACTTTCCATCTTTATTCCTTGTATATCCCCTATCCTTGTTTGGGAATTGGGATTGGCTACACTAGGAAGGGTTGTACCTTACCTCATGGGAAGAAGGGGATAAATGCCCATAGGGTAAAAGTAGTTGGAAAGATTTAAAATTCAATTTTTAAACCTTATAGATGCTTCACCCAAGGATCCCTGAGAAAGAAGTGAAAATATTCTTAGTAAAAAAATGGGACCCAAAAGATAACATAAACACTCAAGGTACTAGTTGATGGATAAGAGGTCTCATCACGAGCCGACCTATTATGACCATGAGCATGTAGCGGTATGAAATTACCACCTATCTAGTCACCAAACCAAGGTAGTGTCTCTTGGTGGCATAGCCAAGAGAAAGGGGGTCTCATCACAAG